>OZ005659.1:178510047-179020547 GCA_963930645.1 Salticus scenicus
GTTTTAACTTTTTTAACATTTAGTTGCAATATACGTCATCGGTATTGCAATTATACTTTGTAGTTCGTAAGTAATTAAAATTTCCAATATAAGGTAAAGCTAGGAGAGTGCGCGCAATTTAAAAATATGATATAAAAAATCCAAATTTCTGCTAAACTAGTGGTGCATAACTTTGAATTGATCCTTCTTCTATGCATTTCCATTGCTATTTTGTTGCTCTATTATAATTTAAAACAGCAGTAGTAAGAAAACCAAGAGAGCTGTTTTGCGCAATCTCTCCTTATAGGAGTGATTGCGCACATGGGTAGGAGAGATTAACTACAACGCTTAATTATAACTACAATTACATTATCAATAATAATAATTCGCTTAAATGACATTGTTGTAAGGTATTTGTATAGAAATAATTTTTGCATTGGGAGTGGATATTTCAATTTAATAATAATAATAATAATAATAAACAGAAATTTAAAAATAACTACAAAAATTTATTTAAAGATAAAATATTAAATAAAAGTAAAAAAGAACAAAACTAGATAAAGAACAAGACTAGAAAATAATATTAAGTTACTATTTAACAGTGAATCTGGTAGAGACGGTGGTGTATCCGTTTCAAACAAGCATTTTTGAGTAAAAAAAAAGTTAGCACACCGAGCGTGCAATGATATAAGGCTAGTCCCGCCCATTTTTAAGCGCAGAATCCTCCTACCATTTACGGTTTACTAAAGTTTTTTTCCTCAATATCTTCCGCCAAAAAATCTTTTACGTTTTAAAATCCTTTACGTTTTAAAATCCTTTACGCTTCAAAATCCTTAACGTTTACCTTATTTATTTTATTTTATTGAAATTTAGATGATTACACTCCTTAAAAAAGATTGAGAAGGCTGATATTTTTTGCTTGCATTTAGTTTTATTTCTTCTATTTAAGCAGCCGACAGCTGCACAAAACTTGAGCATCATTATTGAAAGTAATGCAAAACTAAATTGATATACAATAACATTTAAATCGTTTGCGATAAATTTCTCATAGGCTAACGGCATTCTAGAGGTAAATCCCATTAAGGGTGTAGCTTTTGTCGATTGTGCCACTCCTGAATAATGTTCAACTTAGATTATGTGGATAGTTTCCATAAAGGTGGTGCCCCGTCTCGATTGATTTGAACTAGTCCAATGACTTATGGAAGTTAGGGTTTGGTACAGTCCCAGGCATTGAACAAACGCATCATCATTGTCTTATCATCAATAAGCTGCGAAATATCTGTTAGTAGAGAATTTTAAACGCGCAATCTCTCCTAAACAACAAAAGCACAAACTCTCCCATTTTAGCAGGAGAGACTGCGCGTTGTTTTATTAAATAATTACTCACCTTTAGAGGAAATCATGGTGCTTGTACGGTTAGTCTAGGTCATAGGTTATGAGAAATTGTTTAATTTGAAAATATTTTGTACAGCTATCATTGCACTGAAGTTCTTAGGAAAGGTTATGAAAATTCAAGCATTTATTTTTGAGAACAAGACAAATTAATCACATTTTATCTTAAACAATTCAAGCAATCAATATGCAAATTCAAGTCAGCACATTACTATTGACGTTGTACAGCCAACTAAAATTTCAACTCGCCCACTCTACTCTTTCCCTCCTATCCCCTATGTGCGCAAACTCTCCTACCGCGCGATCTCTCCTAGCTTTACATTATATGAAACTAATTATTAACTTTTTTCTGAAAATGAATAATCATTTTATTAATATGCAATAATAACTAAATAGCTTCTGTTTACATATGAATAAAAAGAATAATTCTCTTTATTTGTTTGAAGAGTAGTTTTATTATACATTGTAAATAAATAAAAGTATTTGGCTTATACGATATAGAAAAAAAATTCCCTGTCATTCAAATAAAATATTTTCTTTCAGTGTCTCTGATGATAAAGGGCAAATTCTGCCAAACACGTCTTTCTTCCAGGAAATTTATCGAAGAATGACGTATTGAAAATAATTTCCTTTGCGAGAATGAATTTTTAATCAGAAATGAATTAATGTTTTTATGTTACGTACATTAATCCACTAATTCGAAGTCAATATTTATTTGTTTATTTAAGAAAGAAAGGAAAAAACTAGACAATAAATAAATATATAAATAAAAAATTTTGTTACTTGGATAAGTAAGAAACAAACTTTTTTCTTTTCTTTTTAATGATGATTTTGTTAAACGGTATAGAGAAAATAAAATTATATGTGATATATTTATTATAATTAGTGCTGACTCTAGAATAAATGAGCCGCCGGGTGAAATTTAATAATAAGGGGCATTACTTGCATAATTTGCAATCTTCTATGTTGCGATTTTTGCATGTGACAAACGTAAATTATAAATTTTACGTGTATCTGTATAGGCTAAATTCATTTGTTCTTCTGGGAATGCTGTAGACCTATTGCTAGGAGGTTGAAAAGTCAGAAAGAAAAGTATCTAAAGACCTTTGCACATTTAAAATGTTAAAAAAGACTACTTGCTATCAAAATGCTCTTAAAAGGGCCACCGTGTCTTAAAATGAGTTAAAAAAGGGCAGCAGCGTGCTAAAATGTGTTTGAAACTAGAGTCAGCGCTAAATAATATATCACATGCTTAAAAATAATCTGGTGTGTAACTAACGCGAATTTCTCTTACCTTACGTTTCAATACTATAAAGGTAGATTGCATATTAAATCTTAAAATGAACAGCGTAAGATAATAAAGTTCAATATATTTTTTAAAGAATCTAAAATAGGTTTAGAAACAGTTTTATTTGGCATGTACCGCCTCCCTCATTCTTCCGTACAATTGCAATGCATACGATTATTGGAAAAAAAAAAAGGCTGTTGTTAATTTGCTTTCAAATTTTCCAATCTCGATCAAATTTTTAAGTGGCAACCTAACACGAATTTCGAAATAATGAATTGGATTTTCCTGGAGTTATTTGTTTTTAAATTACACTGATAAGAGATATACATTCACATCAACCGCTAAAAATTGTACTTTCGTAATCAGGGAACCTCCTAACGTGATATCATACAAAAAAAAAAAAAAAAAAAAAAAAAACAGAGTGGAAAACAGAATTTCAAGAAATACTTTTTTGACAGTATGGGTATGAAAAATTAATTTTGCTTCCTGAGCAGTGTTGCCAGATGAGGCGGATTTTATAGTCTATAGTCACCAATATTTCCTAATTGTAACGTTTGCTTAATCACTTTGAAGATTGGTGGTCTGTTACATATATCAAGTATCGTGTCTCAAAATTATTGGTGAAAATTGAATAAAAAATTCCCCAGATCTGGTAACACTGTTCCCTGAGCAGTGTTCGTCGACCTAGTATGTTAAATATGTAGCAAAGCATTTCCATCAACTATTTAATAGTATAGAACGTTTAGCTTAATTTTTGGTAGTCCTGTATAGTGTTCATATTTAATATACACTATAAATAATATTGTGTATTTAAATTTAGTCTCACTTGAAAAGTATCTAACTCAAAAGGAATTATAATTCTAGAAATTTCCAATATAGCTCTTAATATATCCAAATACTTTGGGTAGCCCTGTAAACAAATGATGATTGACTTCCACACCACAATTTACACAAAACATGCTTTTATGCATATAATAAATTTAGTTTATTCCATTTCGTTTAAGTTAGCCTCTAGATGTTAAACTGTACTGAACATAAATTTCCCTATAGACATAGTGTATTTGACCAAAACTAAATTCAAAACTGGTGTATAATCAGTAAAAAGATTTTAAAACTTCTTAACGCACCAGAAATTTTAAGCCAGCACAAGCCAGGTGTCTTGCTTTTGCCTCCAAGGCAGTAGCACGTGTTTTTTTTTTTTTTTTTTTTTCACCTGATGAAGGAAGGCTACGCCCTTTCGAAACCGGTTGTGCTGACTTAAAATTTATGGTGTGTTAAGAAGTTCTAAAATCTTTTCATAGTGTATTTGAATTTTCTTGGATGCCTCTGTACATAAACCATTTGCTTTTTCTCAACGAAATTTTAGTATAGCATCCCTGTATGATACACATTTAGAATACCATGTTTGACTTTCTGTTGTAATTTGTTCTTGAGGTATACTGATAAAAAACACACACACACACAACAACAACAACTGTTAAAAACATATTTTTCTGATTCAGGGCACCTCAAAACATGTAAATATAACAAAAACACAATTTCGGAGATTTGACCCAAGCATAATACTTTCTCTACCATGTGGGTAAGAGCAAGTAAAAAGGTGAAAAAACCCTTGAGGTTCGCTCTTAAAAAAAAGTAGATTATTTGGAACGCAATTTCGTTCTAATGGTTGTTTAATGTAGGAAAAGTACACAGGTATGCGAAATCATAGTTTTCGTTTTTTTTTTTTTTTTTTTTTTTTTTTTTTTAGTCCATTGGGTGTCTGTAATGTGTTCTGATACGCGAATTCAGAATTGCTTATCTTTCCTTCCTATCATGTAAGGGATTTTCATAAAGTAAGGATGAAGATCGGAAGAATTCACACAGAGGATATAACAAATTCGAAATTATTTATTTCTAAATTATACTAAATTTGGATATTATTTACACATTATATTTTAAATGTGCCTTTTTTTTTTTTTTTTTTTTTTTTTTTTTACATAGAAGTTCCTCTTAGAGCTTTTCCTCTTGCGCACGGTTTGAGGGACTTGAGCTGAGTTGCCAAGTGACTACTAACGAAAAATCAATTTCATACCACAATAAAGAAAAAATAAAACTTGTCCTATGAAATTAATGCAAAATAATACATTAAAAATTTCCGATATTAAGATTACGTACAATCCGTAATAACTTGGTACCTCTGGCCTTGAGTAGGGCTGATTCTGTATGCAGCGTTTTACAATAATTTGCTGACATGTTTATACTGAATCGTCTTTGGTGCCTTTACTACATTCCTTCGATGTCTTGATGAAACAGCTGTCCTTGTTCTTCACACTCATCACTCGAATTTTCCGGGAAATAACTTAGGTGGAAGTTAAAAAAGTGGAGCTTTACGCTCAAAATTTATATATATTTTTTTTTAATCAAAACTATACATGATGGAAATTTTTTAATAGTTTTCCCTCAATTAGCATCCCCGATTAATCAAGAAATTAATTAATCAAGAAACACAGTTCTTAGTCCACAGGCGGTGCATTGGTTAGCATTCCTGACTCCTACACGATTGGGTCTGGGTTCGAATCCGGAATAAGAGATGGATGTGTTGTCCCTGTTATGGCTAGTGGTGACGCCCATTGAGAGCTTCTTCCAAGTTAGTCATCAATTTGACGACTCTCCGTCCAATGCTTAGTCGTAAGTGCTGTGTCATTGAAAACATTTTTTAATAATTTTTTTACGATTAATTAAAGTCAATAGTAAGAAATTCTTTTAAGTAAAAGGATCGAAATTTCCGGTGCTCCGAACAGTGACGAGTGGGCACCCTTCATTTAGAGTACTTCGAAATCAGAAAAATTAAATGGGCTAAAGCACCAGAGCAATGAAATGCTGTGCGGAACTTTTGCTTGTCTTTAAATTAAAAGAAAAAAATAAAAACTTAATTTAAATCTTTTCCAGTCTTACTTAATTTTACTCCTCTGGTTAGGTTTAGCAAATTTAGGAATCTTTTCATTCAATATTTATCATTTTACTTCCAAGGATATTATATTATAAAATAAATATTACTCCTGAAAATTATTGGTAGTAGTTGAATTAATGAGACATAATTTTAACAAAACTGTTTAGAGGTCTTTATAGCGTTAAGGCCCGGAGAAGGGTTAAATTTAATATGATTTCCAAGTGTGAAAGTAAAATATACTACATTTAAAGAAATAAAAATAAAAATAATACAACATCTGATATATTTTCTGTATTTTCACATCATTCATAATAATCTAAAATCTTCATGCTTAATTTAAAATAATACATTGTTGCATCAACTCAAATGAGGTATTAATTTTACATTCACAAATGGAAACGTCAACATGACTTAAATGGAGGACCTTACCTAGAGACAGCTGAAAATCTCATGATTGATTCATGGAGAAAATAGACCACACATTCACCAGACACGAATTCTGTGTATATTTTGACAAACATGCATTTCTACCTGAAGATTTATGTGTAACAATCTAGACATTTAGCGCATTTTCTATATTTGATGTATTTAGATTAAAAGATAAGTAGTTGTTTTCTTAGTTAATTCTCTTATAAAAACTATGTAATGTTTAATTTTTCTACATTATTATATGCTCCATGTTGTTTGAAATACTTTATATATATATATATATATATATATAAAGATAATTACACAAATACGTAAAATAACAAAATTATTTTGTAAAAAATAATTTTGTTAAACAGATAATTAAAGAAAGTTGATGTGTAACAAGATTTGTGAAACAGAAAGATCGAGCTCAGTTATTTTCGCTCCATTTGAATATAACTGGAATGCATACTTGCCAACATACTAATTAATATTCCGTAGTATTATTAGCCCCACCTTCTTTTTCACACCAGTATCTTTTTGGAGTATTTTTCTTCTTATTTAACCTTTTACACGTCAATGCTCCATAAAGGGACATACACTTAAAAAATACACTTTAAAATTTGAAGAAAAATATAATTTTCTTTATAATGTTTTGTAAAAATTACTGCACAAACAACGAAAAACATGGCTTGATTTTTTGGCACCAAAGTTATGTTGCTAAAATAAATAGTGGCCAGTAAAATTACTTTGCAAACATATATATATAAAAAAAGTATTGTAATTAGGACAAAAATTCGATTCTGAGATTTTAGTGTATCAATAAGTTTTGAGGTGCCATGATTTCATTTATGCTGTTTTTACTGTCATATGTTTCTATGTATGTATTCAAATGAATGAACGCGATAGCGTCTAATCGATTTACTCGAATTAGCTTAAGGTTGATACGTATGTTATAGATCACCATAGCACAAACTGCTTAGAATTTGGTGAATCTAGTCCTTATAGTTTTTTCAGGAACACAAAGGAAACTTATTTGTAATTTTGGCCAATGAGATCAAATTATTTAAAATGCAATATTTTTGAATGTCTTATTCGAAAGAGACGAAAAATTATATACATATTATAGGTCGACGTTCTATGAAGTGTATAAATTTTGGTGAATCTAGTACTTCCCGTTTTTTCGCAGGGACACAAAAGAAATTATTTTTTGTTACTGATAATAGATTCGAATTGTTTGAAGTGGTTTAGCGTCAAAACTTTACATTTAATAAAGATAGAGATTGGTAGTAATGCTATAGGTTATTATTGCAAGAATGATTTAGAATTTCATGGTGGACTTGCAGTGTTTTTAGCACGCTTTTATTTGCTTCACCTGTATGTATGTTTGTTTGTATGTTTGTATGTATGTTTGTAACCGCTCTAGGAGCAAACAAAAAATCTATATTGTAAAAAAAAAGACTTTTCGTACGTGAACGCCGTGGCTGTGAGGTAAAGAGCCGCGCTACGAACCTAAAGGTCTAGCGTTCGAGCCCAGTCAGGGGAGATTTTATAAAAATGATTTTTGTTTAATTCTAAATTATTTTAATTAAAGATTTAAATGTATGTAAATATTATGGTGTGTCACTCACACGATTTTCTCTTACCCTGCATTTTAATACTAAGATAGATATTTCGTGCTTTTTAGTTCACATTTCTATAAAAGCGTGTTCTTTAATTTTTTAAAACTATATTATTATTATTATTGTTATTATTTTACTACCATTATATAAAATCGAAATTTTATACAAAGTGGTCTATGAATTCAAACGTTTTAAAGGTCGTTTTGGTAATATTGAATAGTTTAAAAGATAAGAAAAAAAAAAATAAATATTGGATATTGCGTGTTTACAATTATAATTATTTTTCAGGGACGCTCAAAAGGATATAAATACATTACGTTCCATTAAGCAACATACAATTTGGAAAAAAATACTAAAACACCCTATTATTACTTTCTCTCTTGTTTATTGAACGATTTCTATTACTTTAATTACTGTTTGATAAGTCAGTTGGAGTCACACCAGATTTTATTTATTTATTTATTTTTAATTGTAATGGTTTATTTTTTTTAATTGTAGGTTTGTTTAATCGATTACCATGTACATAAACAGCATTAATTATTAAATAAAAACAGCATTCTTAAAACTTAGTATTAATTATTGGATAAAAAAGGATCATACCAGTTAGCCACTCTGACCCAGAGTTGCCAGGTAGTAATTTTCAAACGAGGTCCAACATATCTTAAAATAGAGCCAAATGCTTAAAAAAAAAAAAAAGATGCAAAATACTATGAGGAAACCATTGTATTCTTATTTTATGATCTTTAATTATTTTTGTAATGCAGCCTAAAAAAAAAAATAATAATAAAAAAAAAAAAATGCAAATAGATTTAAAATGTTCCACAAAATTTTACAGAAGCTTGTTGAGTTGAACTTAAGATCAGAAAATTCGGAAAGAACACAATTCTCGAAACAGTCAGCAGAGCCTGATTAAGGGGGAAGCACACATTATTTATACTTACACCGTTATTTTTTAACAAATACTTTCCTCCTATAATAAACAGAAAGGTCTCATTAAAAATTATTTTAAAAGAATTCTGGTGTCTAATAACGGGGAGTAAATTGGATTGTTTTACACCGTTCATTTTTTATAAAAAATATTTCCTCGTCAAAGCGTGGAATTTCTATGCATTTCTAAAAAATAATTGTAAAAATATTCTGGTGAGAGCGGAGATAATGTGTGCTTCCCCTTAATCAGGCTTTGACAGTCAGTGTTGCTCGCTTAGATCTAATTTAGATATTTAACCATTTAACTGATTCTTTTTATTTTAACTTCATATTTCAGCTCACTCCACTATTGCGCTGCATACTAATATTCATGTTATTTAGCTTTTGAATTGCCGCGATATTTTTTCGAATATTATTCCAAAAAAATACTTTGAAGAAACACTGGTACCAGTTTGTGCAAACTGTTACTGAAGTAATGCCCGTACTCTGTACGAGCAAACCAGTTAAGGGGTTAAATTGAAATACAAGGAACCAATAAACAAGTAAAAGTAATTTAAAATATAAAATATGCTTATAATATTCTTGGATATTCTATTTTGTAAACGCTGCAATCATTTAGTATGTTACTGATAACTGGAGCAAAGGCTTCTCGGGCTGAGCTTAAGATTTGATAATTCGGAGAGAAAAAAAATTCTAGAAAGAGGCAGTATTGCTTACATAGATCTAATTTTAATATTTAAATTAAAAATAATTACAGACAGGGAATCAATGAACATTTAGAAGTAGTGTAAAATATAAAATAGGTGTATAACATTTAGTGTAATTTTAACGGCCATATAATGACGTCTATAAACTAAATGTACACAAACATAAAAACTTACCATAAAAGTATTTTCTAACTCAATTCATACACTGTCATACTTGCCAACCATCTCATTATGAACCGTAGAGTTTTTAATACCCGACTTTTTTTTTTCACACCAATAATTTTTTAGAGTAATTTTAGTCTTATTTAATCGTAACAACATTTGGAGAGAATTACTTTAAAAATATAGTGGTGTGAGAAAAGGGGCGTTAACAATTGTACGGTTATTAATGAGATGGTTGGCAGGCATATAATATAATCTTACTGAATTCTGGCATAAATTAAATAAAGAAAAAGAAATCTGAAGCAATTGAACGAATATATGCACTATAAATAGGTAACACAGAGATGGAAGGACAATAAGTTTTTTAACTTTTTTTCGGAGAAAATTGCGGGGATCATGTGAAATAAATTTACTCCATTTTCTTAATATTTTCCTCACCGAAAAGAATTAAGTGCTAATAGATATGTTTTCTTTTGAATAATAGAAATAGTTTGTAAATACCGATGTAAAGAAAAGCAAAACAAAATTACTTTAACACAGAGCTATACCAGATTCAAAGTAAATCTGAAATTATAATTATTCATTACAAAATGGAAAGGAAAACAGCGAAGAGAGTACCATCCTAATATTTTCTTTTTTTAATTATTATTATTATCCTAATTAAAAATATTTTCGAAAGACAAAGTTCACTGTTACCAAAATTAGGGATTTTTTATTCGATAGTCAGAAATAATTTTGAGGAGTGATATTTCACATAGATAATAGACAATTAATCATTGAAGTGATTAGACAACCGTTACAATTAAAATTTATTTGTAGATGTTAAAGGGGAAAAAAAATCCTTAAATTTGGCAGCAGTGACTAATATTTTAGCTGCATCTTTGAATAAGATTAAATACTTAATACTTTTAATTTTCAGTTACATAAATATTTGGTATATATATATATATGTAGAATTGTCAACTTTTTAAATTTATTCCGGAGCATTGTTGGCCCTACCTTTTATTCATACCAGTAATTTTGAAAAATAATTTTCTTCTTATTTAATCGTTGTTATACATTGAAGAAAAATATCCTAAAAAAACTCCGGTGCGAGAAGATGGCGGGAAATAAAAATGCTCCAAAATAAATTATACTACTGGCCATTAAGTTCCTACACCAAAAATGAATGCAAATATAAGAATGATATTAATTGGGCACATATATTATAGTTGGAAGAACAATTGATTACTCTTTCAGGAAATTTCGAGTAATATATCTTGCAGAAACATTACATAAAGCAGCGACCTCTGGGAGCAATAACTGTCCTTATCTACCCAGACATTGAATAGAACAGCAATTAGAGAGCATACTCGGGTACAGCACTTCATGAAGCTTCAACGCGATGCCACAGTTTATCGACCGTTATTACTTGTGAGTGGTGACAGGCCAGTCGCTTTACAACGATCAAGCAGTAATTTTCATTGATGCGAGATCAGGATAACGCGCTGACCAGAGCAACAGTCGAACACAATATGTATCAAGGAAGGCCCGGACACTGCACACAACTTGCGGTCGTGCATTTTCCTGCTTAAATGTTGCGCTACGTAGTCTTCAAATACAGGGCAGAGCGGCAGGCCTTAACTCATCAGAAACATACTTGCCAACATACTAATTACGAACTTGCCAACCATCTCATTATGAACCATACAACTTTTAGTACCCGCCTTTTTTTTTCACAACAATAACTTTTTAGAGTAAGTTTAGTCTTATTTAATCGTAACAACAGTTGGCGAGAATTACTCTAAAAATATAGTGATGTGAGAAATGGGGCGTTTTTTCAGGGGGCGTTAACAATTGTACGGTTATTAATGAGATGGTTGGCACGTATGTAATTAATATTCCGTGGTATTGTTAGCTTCGCGTTCTTTATTACACCAGTATCTTTTTAGAGTATTTTTCTTCCTATTTAACCGTAATTGCATTTGGAGAAAATTACTCTAAAAATTTACTGGTGTGAAAAAGAGGGCGGGATTAACAGTACTATGGAACATTAATTAAGATGTTGGCAAGTATGCAGAAATGTAACGACCGCTATTCAGAGGGCCGTAAATGCGAACAAGAAGTGATCAAGACCTGTATCCAATAAGGCCTCATAACATTACTGCTGTTGATGGACAGTATGACGATGTCGAATGCTGGCAATGTGTATTATTCACATTGCCGTTAAATATGGATGAGGCAATTTTGATGCTGGAAACGGGATTGTGGTTTGTCTGAATGCGTCCAGGTTCGTCGTTGATTACACATTAAAGTCGCCCATACCAGTGATATAGCTTTGAAAGTAATCAAAGTTTTGGTAGCCGCATACTGAGTTAGCACCTGTAGTGTTGGTATATAGTACCATTAGAAACACGTCTCGATCATCTCTTGTTTTCAGTCCGGGCACTCTGGATCGAGGCCATTACATTTCTGACGAGTTAAGGCCTGTCGTTCTGTCCTATATTTAAGGCCTCTGTAGCGCAACAATTAAGCAGAATAATGCACGACCGCAAGTTGTCCGTATTGTTCGGGCTTTCCTTGTGGCATAATGTGTTCGACTGTTGCTCTGGCCAGTACGTTCTCTTGATCTCGCTCGAATGGAAATGACTGTTTAATTGCTGAAAAGCGACTGGCCCGCTACCATTCTCCAGTAACTATCGATGAACTATGGCATCATGTTGAAGCTTCATGGAGTGCTCTACCAGTACATGTCATCCAATCTCTGTTTGTTTCAATGCCTAGACAGATAAGTGCTGTTATTGCTGCCAGAGATCGCTACTTTATGTACTGTTTTCGCAATATATATCAATACAAAAAAAAACCTTAACGGGTTTAAAGTTTGCGACGCAGCACTGTACTTTATGGATATAAGAATTAGAAATACGGGTCTTAAAAGTAATTATATCAAATTTTCAGTGACGCTTTGCTATTAGTTAAAATATACATAGATTTTTCTTATTTGAATTTGCTTTTTTCTTTTCTTTATATTTACAGTGTAAACGTTATTTTCAACATAAAATAATATATAGCATTTACTCACTGATATATTATCATTCACATCTCTTATAATATAAAAATATGTGTTTTAAAAGAAATGATATGAAATTCCAGCAATGCAGAGGTGTTTCATTGAATCATTTTTTTTTTTAAATTTCACTGCAATTATTTTGTTTTGCATATTAAAGTATATTTACACATTGAAATATTGCTTTTAATTTTCAAATACGCTGTCAAATTTATCACTTTCATTAAGATTATATTCTATACTGAAACGTATTTATTTCAATAAATTATTCTATCTTTTGCGTCACGCCATCCAAAACTGAAAATAAAAATTTCACAATTTTTGTCTTTGCAGCACAATATCTATTTGCATGCATTTTCAATAAATTTCCATAAAATGACGCAAAGTAAATAATCCCATATGTTTTACTTACAGTTTTTGATAGCGTGACGCAAAAGATAGAATAATTCATTGAAATAAATGCATTTAATTACATAATATAAGCTTAATGAAAGTGATATATTTGACAGCGTATTTGAAAATTAAAAGCAATATTTCAATGTGCAAATATACTTTGATATGCAAAACAAAATAATTGCAGTGAAATTTAAAAACAAATCATTTAATGTAACACTACTGCGTTGCTGGAATTTCATATCATTTCTTTTAAAACGCATATTTTTATATTATAAGAGATGTGAATGAAAGGTATCAGTGAGTAAATGCTATATATTATTTTATGTTAAAATTAACGTTTAGACTGTAAATGTAAATAAAAGAAAAAAGCAAATTCAAATAAGAAAATCTATGTATATTTTAATTAATAGCAAAGCGTCACTGAAAATTTGATATCATTATTTTTATGAACCGTATTTCTAATTCTTATAGCCATAAAGTACAGTGCTGCGTCACAAACTTTTAACCCGTTAAGGACTTTTTTGTATTGATATCACTACTTTTTACGGGTTAATGATCAAAAAGTAAAATTAAAGGAGCATGGTAATGAGTTATAACACTGTATAAAAAATGTTGTTTTATAGGTCATACTAGATCAAAGTAACAAAGTAAATTAAATTTTAAAATTTTATAAAAAGTGATAAATAAAAAATTTAAGATGGAATATTTTTTGAGGGATGGAAACACGCAACATTACAAAGGCATAATATAGTACATTTTAAAAAGGACAAAATTTTCTTCAAATAAAAGTAAATAAATAAATGAAAAAAAAATATTTTTTTTATTCAATATTGAATTTCTTATATAGTTCATTGGTTCAACTATTTCTTAGATAGTTCAAAGGAAAACTTAAAATAAATATTTAAAAAAATGATTTGTGTACGAAAGTTTTTGTAAAAAAGTGTTACGAATAAGTTTATAAATAGCTCCATTCACCACATAGATTTTGATTGGATAAGAAAAATTTAACAAAAATTTTTAAATGGCCAATCGGTTGAACAAAAGATAAATATTTTGCTATTTTTAAATTGTAGATGCATAAAGTAAAACTGTTTAAGGATATGACAGTAATTTTCCAAAATACCTAGCACCATAGGGGTGTGGTTCAGATCCTCCCTTGGAAACTCTGATAATTCTAAAAAAGATGCTTAATCAATTTGAGGAAGATTTTATTTGGTTTAAAATTAATTCAGCTGGGCAAAACATTAGGGGGGTTACCAGTTAGATCACTTTGAAATTTTAGTCGGGAAATCACTTTTTAGAAAAAAAATTCTAAAAAAACTTGCATTAAAATGTTATGAATTTAGTTTTATTCTGTCAGATTAAACATACACTGTACATAGTCCCCACATTCTTCCTAGTATTTCGGAATAATTTTAGAATTTCTAAAAATATTCTAAAATGTAGTGTAGGGATTTTAGACTTCGCCTCATTTTCGAAAATTGGGTTATGGGGGTATAAAGTGTATATTAGAGATCTAATTATAAAATTGTAAATGATAAGGATTTTTTAACACTTTGAGAAATCTTCTAAATATAATCACTTAAAATGTTTCCAGCGATACTTTTTTAAAGTTGGTTGGTTGTAGGTTTTAAGGCCAACTGACTGTGCTAGGATCATAGGCCTATAAGTACAATACCCTTCGTGAGGTCTTTCTAAGTGGTCGTAGCCCGTATTTACGCAAGTTTCGGAGAAAAACACTGAAGGAACGGCTAGGTCGAAGAGAGCGGGATGGGATCGAATCCGACACTTCCCATCTACCAGAATTTGTGCGCAGAACCACTCGTGGGGCATTTTTTTTAAGAAGCTTATATATATATTATATATATATTCTAAAAGTCCCATCTTCCTTACCAAATCTATAGGAAACGCCTTAGAAGTTTTGAAAACTGTAAAAACGTGCATATTAAATATGAGTCTGTAAGTAGAACTTTAATCGCCCTAATCACCCTCCTATTCGAAATTTTAATGCCTCCTAAGGTTTCTCCTATCTCAATTCAGCTTCAATTTCTTTCTTTCTTTTCCTTTCTTTTCTTTTCCTTTTCTTTTCTTTTCTTTTCCTTTCCTTTTTTTTTTCTAATAAACCAAACGTGATTAAACGACGTGATCCTGAAATAAGAACATAATGAAGACTATTTTCAGTATATTTAATCAAAAAAAAAAAAAAAAAAAAAAAGGCAAACAAAAATATATTACAAAAATTTTTGTCTGTAGAAACTTTTTGTTATTTCGGACAAACTAAAAAAAAAACTTCATTTGTTTAAAATTTCAAAGATGTACCTTTCGCCCACCTGTTTTTACAGTTCTAATTTCCAAACAAAACAAAGATCCTTCAAACTCATTAAGCTCTCCCCCTCACACACACACCTTTTTTTTTTTTTTTTTTTTTTTTTTTTTTTACAGTTTTTAAAATTTCCAAGGTGTTCTCGAGACAGGGGGGGACGACTTTAAAAGAAAATTTTTCTTTCTTATTTTCCTAACAAATAATTATAGAGAAAAACATTTGTATTAAAATGCTGTTTTCAAAAAGGTCTTTCCATCAAACTAACAGAGATTCTCCCTCCCTCCTTCCACCCAAATTTCACATTTCTAAAATTAAAATTTGCCCATTACCGAGTCCTTGTGCCCCCCTCCCTTTCCCTACCATACACATTTGTTTTCTTCTTAACTAAACAAAAACTGAATAATTCGTATTCGACACTGTTTGGCGAGATTTTGTATGAACTTTGAAAACACACTTTTCTAAAATCGATGAAATTAAATTAATATAAAAAATCTACAAAACAACTTGATTAGTTTTTTATATAATATAAAATGATTTTAAATCAGTTTGATTTAAAGATGGTTTCGTAAAGAATTTGCCTTTACGATTTTCATAATATAATGCAAACTCAAGTTACTGTAACAATGTTTGTGTTAACAGTAATTTTTAAGCCAAGGAAAAATCATTTAATTTAGTGTAAAAATTAATCGTTATTATTGTTGGTTTGGCCACGATTTTTAAGTTTTTAAACTGATTAATAGATTAGTTTTACAAAGTGAAAATAATTACTTATTATAATTTTACTTAATTTTTTGTCTTTAATTAAAAACTTAAAATTCCTTCAGTTTACCTTGTAATACATTTAATATTTTATGGATATTGTATAGGAAAGCTATATTAAAAACAAACAAGTACTTACACAACTTTCAGAACAATATGTTGTACTAAATAATGAATAACAGAGGTTTTTAAAAAATATGTGATAATAAAAAATAAAAAAAAAACCTCCTTTGTAATGGAAATAAACATCCTTGAATCCTATTTGAACCTCTATGTCATTTAATAGTTTGAATAATATCATTCACCGAAAACATTTTCCTCAAAACTTCATGCCATACTTTTTTAGAATAGTGTGTACAAAATTTACAATGCTCGTATTAATTTCTAATTTAAAAGTTGCACCTGCATGTTAATTTCAATTTTATTTTATATCACTTTTATATCTAAGGAATAAGTCTGTACAAGTTAAGGAGGATTTTTTTTTTTGTCTTTCTCTGTTTTTTGTTTTTTTCTTCTCTTTCTTTTCTTTTATTGTTATATTCATGCCACCTCCCTACTTTTAAATTTAAGAAAGAAAGAAAGAAACGTGAATATTTTTTTAGGAATAGATTTGATTTAAAAGAGAAAAATAAATAATAATAGAAAAATATTTAAAGAGTGAAATTTTTATGCTGGTAAATATTTAAGTAGTATAGTTTATTATGAATTCAATTTAAAAAAAATATCTTAATCTATTCAAAAAATTATTATAGCTTAACATTTTGTAATACATATATATATATATATAAAAGAAATTTAATGAGCAAATTAATCACTTTTGTTTTAAGGATTTTTCTAATCCCTAGCTTAAGTGATTTATCCCCTAATTTTGAAAAAAATACAAATATTTGCATATGATTATGATATTATTTGTCATTTTTATGAAAATAAAGAAAAATTTCTTTGTTGTTTCAATCACTTTTTACAATAAAACCCATTATGAAAGTTAGCAACGTATCAACATGAAAGCAATGTAAATGCAATGAATATTTTTGATAAACATATATTATATAAAATATAAGTACCTAAATAAATAACTCATTTAATATACATATTAAATAAATAAATATATATATATATATATTGCGTTTATTTTTGACGCCAATTCCCGATAGAGGGAGCCAAAACGATTATTTGAGATTGAATATTTCAGATGGAAGAGAAGTCTGTATTCGTCTGCGAACATGCTGCATCACGGCATTTTTGCAAAGAAAATCATGTATCGCGGAGTAAAAAATAGTTCAATTTTCAAACTGATTTATAAAAAAAAAAAAAAAAAAACAAGAGTTTTCCGAGGGAAAAGGAAGGTGTCAATCACATCAGATAAAAGTGATTAATATCATATTTTAATTAAACAAATTTCGCCCGTGCCATTTTCGAAAAAAATTTGTACTACCCATAGGTTTTCCATTTGCAAGTTAAATCCGCCATATCAAATCTCAAAATCTATTGCACACTGAAATGTAGAAATTCCAGGGTAGGATCAGACAAAAGTTAAAGACTTTTTTGAAAAGATCAGAACATGACCTCCTATATTTCCTGAGATATTAAGTGTCAGCTTCCAGCGTTTTCTTTGATTTCAATCTAGCTGTATATATAAGTGTCGCAGTTTTCGTTCGTGTTTTCCGCTGAGTGTCGCGGCGTTCGTTTGTTTTTCCGCTTGCGTCACTGAGACTCCACCGCTTCTCATAATTACTCCAAATTTTCTGAAATTTTAATCAATTGTTCTTTCTACAATAATGTATGTGTCCAATAAATTATATTCCAATATTATCATTCCTTCTTGGTGTAGCAATTTTAATGGCCAGTACTGTATTAATGTTGGCAACTCCGATTATATGTAAAATGTTGGGGGCCAAATTCATTGCGAGGCCTAAAACAAATTTTCAGAGCCAATTTGGCGCCTAGAAGGATAAAGTACGAATACTGCCCTTGCGACCCGTTCTACGATCTACGACAAACAAAAATCATGCACGGCCAAACTTTCATTAAGCGCTCATGACAAAGCACTCGCTAGAATATACAAACGCATATCATCAGAATACAGTTGACATTTTTAATTTATATTTTATAAAATAGAATTTTAATAAAAATACTGGTGCGAATATTATAAATTACTTATAATTGTAATTTTCTTAATAACGTACACACGAATAAGTATAGGGTAGGTGCACCAGTAACTGATACTTTAACACCACTGTCATAGATCACGTCATTTGAAAATCTGTAACTCCACTAGTGGGCGTTTCTTTCGCAATTTGTATAATATTTATTTCTTAAGTATATAACCAATATTCACATTTTTACAATAAAATATACTATGGATACAAATACGTTGATTAGAAAGTATATAATTATAATATCTCCATTTGTAACATAAATGTGACTACAGAAAATTTTGTTCTGAAATATTGTAATTCGGGAGAATAACGCCCACAGGCGTCATTTCTGTCAAAAAGTCAAAATCATGTAGTTGCGAAAGTGTTAAGAGCAATATAAAAATAAACTAGGAATTGCTACTTACTAAAATTATCCTGGAAGACATTTTTGTTTTAAAAAAATAACTGAAGTTTCAAAATTTGTTTTGAGTCATTTATTTCAGAATGTATTTCTATTTCTTAAATATTTTTTTAAGTTGTCGTGGTAGTTTCACCAGTAACTGTCACGAAAAAAATTTTTTTGAACTAATAACTGACACTTAAGAAATTCACGGAAAAAAAGCTCATTTAATTTTTAATGTAATCTTTTATATATGTATATATATATACATATATATATATATATATATTCAGCGAAAATATTTTATTAAATGAGGATGTTTTATTTTCATAACATAATTTTTCAAAAAACAAGGGGGAATATTAGGTAAAAAAGCATATTTAGTCATTAAAAAAAGACCACTTGTAGAAAATTAAGACTTTCACATTACAATGCAGAAATTATATAAAGACAAAATATTTTTTCCTTTTATGAGAATCATTACCAGAGAAATACGTATAATAAATCAGTGTAATTAAAAAACTTTAATTACGTATAAAGAGACAAGTTTTTTCATGCAATACTAAATCAATTGTTCGTCAGTTTCACTTTTTTGGAATTGATATTCAGATATAACATCTTTATTTTTTTTATAATGTCACTATCAACTGTGAAGGAATCATTTCTAAACTGATGGTCTATAAAATATGTAGTTTTTCGAAACACTGGCAAAGTCTGCTTTCGTTGACTAAGTGTACTTATTTTCCAAAATTTCTTGAAGAAACTTGATATCAAAAATTTAATATTTCAAATCAATAGCACTTTTCTTCATACAAAACTGCATAGTAATACTCTTTCTCTAAGGTTACAATTCTAGTATTTTCTTCCTTTTTTGTAATATTTGTTCAAACTCTGGATTTGTTTTCTTTTCTCTCTCTCTCTCTCTCTCTCTCTTCTTTTTTTTCCCAACATCATTGTGTTCTCAGATTGCTTCATTTTCTAATTTTCTCTTTCAATTTTATGCTGAAACTTTTTTAACTATTTCTTTTTCTTTTCTTGCTCTTGTGCTCTGAAATAGTTTTTCTATTCATTAGTTATCGCAATGACTGAGATAGTTTTATTTGTTTTGGCTTAAGCTAAAATAGGACTTTTTGTATATAAATGAACTTGTCTCATCTGTAATTTCTAAAGTAACAGGCAGCTGACTACTGGTAAACGCAGAGCCTGATTAAGGGGGAAGCACACATTATCTCCGCTGTCACCGGAATATTTTTACAATTATTTTTTACTTCATGTCATAGAAATTCCACGCTTTGACGAGGAAATATTTCTTATAAAAAATGAACGGCGTGAAACAATCCAATTTACTCATCATTATTAGACACCAGAATTCTTTTAAAATAATTTTTAATGAAAATTTTGTGTATTATAGGAGGAAAGTATTTGTTAAAAAATAACGGTGTAAGTATGAATAATGTTTTCTTCCCCCTTAATCAGCCTCTGGGTAAACGTTCAATCAGTTACAACAATACTTTGAGTGTGACTTTCATTGCCAAAACTGCTAATTCTTATATTGCAGACAACAAAGTCATAATAATCCATCACAAGTACATTATTTTGTGTTTCAGTTTAATTTTCTAGTTCGGTATTTGTACTTTAATTAACTGTGTCTGTTGGCATGTTTTCTTCGAATGCTTAATATTTCCTTTTATGTGAAATTTCAGATAATTTAATATCATATTTAGATCCCCCTTTTTTTTTTCTAGATATAGTGTGCGTAAAATTCAAGAGATCATTAGAAATAAATGATTCCACAATTTTAGTGAATCTACAACCTTCTTTCTTTTCTTTCAACATATGTGTAGATATTTTGTGACTTCTTGGTACACAACTATATTTAGTATAATAATCAGCTTCTGGATAAAGACGTAATTAAGCCAGTTCGCCTCAAGCCGCTGGTCACTGTTTCTTGTGATATTTTGTTTATTGCAAAATTTATTTTTGTAATTTAAATATGAGAGTTCTTTATTCTCTACTCATGAACAACTTTTTTTTCCAAGACCGATTGATTGACTTTGAATCGGAAATCATAGGGCTGTAAAATGTAGGTTGTATTATGTGGCAGTGCTGCAAGTACTATGTTATGTTTACTGCAAAGTTCAATTAACTGAAGCATCAAATGACTTTTATGGCCATGACTATACAGAATTACAAGAAATTGAACATCATTTTAAAGTAGCCATTAAAATAAAATATATATATATACAAAATAACTTCTAAACCAGGTATAATACTGACATGTGTCAAAACCGATAACTGACATTATCAGAACCAATAACTGACATGGTGTCAGTTATTGGAAAAATATCAGATTTTAAAAATATAATTGCACACTAGCATTCTGAGTAGTATTTATACTATATTATGCAATTGCCATGAATTTCACTGAAACACCAATAACTGATACTCGCGTCAGTTACTGGTGAAATTGATCTTTTGTAATCCAGTAACTGACAGCTTATCTTTAATAAATAAATATAACTTTTTTTTTTTTTTCAAAATTAACTCTATAGCCTTGTTTTATGTACTATTATCAAATACATTTCAGTTTAAATTAATTTCTAAAAGGACAAGTACTTCAAACGAAAACAGATTAAAATGTGCTTACCTTAAGGGCCCTCTTCACTCACCTTCGCCGGAAGCCGAAACTAATGTTATTCTATGGGAAATTTTTCTTTAGAAATAACTTATTAACTAATGCATATTTTTAAATTCTGTTTTCACATTCTGAAAGTTCCCAGATGTTAAATTGACGCACCTTTTCTAAAATATTATTTTTTTAATTTTTTATATTTTATTTTGAAGCTGCAAAATACGAATTTTCAATATGTGAAATTTTTTCATTTTGCAATTTCGAAATAAAATATTAAAAATTAAAAAATTACATTTTTAAAAAAGGTCCGTCAATTTAACAGTTGGGAATTTTCTGAATGTGAAAACAGAATTTAAAAATATGTATTAGTTAATAAGTTATTTGTAAAGAAAATTTCCCCATTGAATAACATTGGCTCGGGCTTCCGGCGACGGTGAGTGAAGAGGGCTGTTAATCTCAGCATTAAGACAACCTCTGAAAATTTAGAAGTTTCCTAACACTGATTAAGAATTCTGATTTTTTGATACCTAGAACCCGTGGTGGAAAAAAAAATGTATAAAGTTAAAAATAAATGTCTAAATTGCTACTAGATGACACTATTTAATTTAGATTCTAAAAAGTAAGCTTATTATAGTGAATTATCTGTCAAAGTGTCAGTTACTGGTGCAGTGTCAGTTATTGGTGCACCTACCCTATATTACTCAGAAATCGTATGCAATTGCCATGAATTCCACTGAAACACCAATAACTGACACTCGTGTCTGTTACTGGTGAAGTGGATCTTTTTTAACCCAGTAACTGACAGCCCATCTTAAATAAATAAGTAGAACTTTTTTTTTTTTTTTTCAAATTAATTCGATAGCCTTATTTTACGTACTATTATTATCAAATACATTTCAGTTTAAATTAGTTTCTAAAAGGAAAAATACCTCAGACAGAAACAGATTTAAATATATTTACATACATGCGTATATATAATATGCATCATAATGAGAAAATGCAGTGAAATTATATATTGAAAGTCATCTACATATTAAAACGTTCCCAACTTTTATTTTTTCAATAGTAATACCCGATTTTGATTTTATTTTAAATTACGGGGGTGAAAATTTACATTAACTGCACATTTTATTTTGATATCTATAGAATTATAGTCGTTTGAAGCAAGCTTTTATTTTAATCTTTACAAAGATAACTTGATTTTTTTTTTTTTTTTTTTTTCTTTACGAGATACAATAAAGAAACCCAAACATAATCCATATAGGGGAGCGTAGGGATAGTTGTAAAAGGGGTAGGAAGTTGAGTTCCCAACTTTTATAATTTATTCACGAGCATTTTTAGCCCCGCCTCTTTCTTATACCGGAAATTTTGAAAAACGATTTTCTTCTTATTTAATCGTTGTCAGCTAATAAAGAGATATAATCTACAAAATTTTTGGTGCGAAAAGAAGGCGGGGCTAAAAATGCTCGTGAATAAATTATAAAAGTTGGGAACTCATGTAGCAAGTAACATGCAATTTACGGAAATTTTTGTAACATTTTTTATTAGATATTTCGATAAACATAATTCTAATGACGCGCTTTATTAGGTAAGCAGAATCAGTGTTCTGCAAAAATGGTTAATGAGAGGTTCTCTACATGTACTTTATTTTAACTAGTTATTGAGAAAAAAAATGTATTTTGTAAATTTTGATTAAATTTATGCTAATTTATATTTTAAAGAAGTGTTTATAATTATTTATTTAGTGTGTTGCGTTGTAAAATGCATGCTTAATTTTTTGCATAACTCGTTATAGTTCTTTTTATAAATAAACGAAATGTTCAAAATCATACGATGGGACAAGATGAAACAAAATTTTAGGGCAAGTTGTAACATGATACAATTTGCCCTCTGTGTTGTGATTCATTCAATTAGACATTCTACTTAAAATGTTAACAAGCAAATTATTTATTATCTGCATTTTTTTAACACGAGGAACTATAAAAAGGAATCTTAAAGAGCTTGAAATGGTCAAGATATATACGATTTGGCTTCAGTTAAAATCTTCGAAAAAGGCACAAATATTAGACGCCCATCACCCGAAAGAAAAAATATTTGGAAAATAATTCGAAGAGATAATTAAAATGTAACACAAACATAAAGAGAAAGGAAAGACAAAAGTCAAAGATTATAGGACGAAACAAACAAATAAATAAATAAACGAAAGCATAAAAATATAAATAAAATGCCTTTAACTCCCAATAGAGATTCTGAATTAGAGGAGTGGCTTGTGGAGATGCCCACAGCCAGAGCTCGAAGTCTCCGCCCATTTTTAGGAAACTTTCAGAAATGATTTTATTTATTTATTTATTTATTTATTTATTTTTGGCTTCTTTGCCACTACTATATTAGTGCAGAAATATTTTCTATGTTTTTATATTATGGTTTTTATATTATTTAATTACGAACTATAATTACGATTTAATCATAAATTAGATACTATTGC
The DNA here is from genome assembly GCA_963930645.1 of Salticus scenicus. Classification (NCBI taxonomy): domain Eukaryota; kingdom Metazoa; phylum Arthropoda; class Arachnida; order Araneae; family Salticidae; genus Salticus; species Salticus scenicus. The sequence continues at coordinate 178,533,644 of OZ005659.1, forward strand.
ATAAAAATAGTGGTAAAGGGAAGCAGAAATTTCTCATCAATGGGAGTGTCCTGAAAAAAGGGCGGAGAATTCGAGCTCTGCTAAGCTAAACCCTCTCTGATGCAGAAGAAAGGATATAATGCTTAAGTTTCAAAATGTGAGCACACGTTAAATGTATGAGAGGGAATAAAATATCATTTGTTTGAATTAATCTCTTGACTTCTATGCTGATTACATATTTAATTTTCTCTCTTTTTTTTTTTTTTAGTATAATCCATTTGATATAATTCATTGTTACCAAGAAGGTTATAATATAATATTAGCTATTGCCTTTTTTATTAAATCAATAAATGATTTACAACAAAAGACGTTTTAAAATATTGTCGTTTTTATTGCTTGTTGCTTGTGTTCTCTTCGTATGTGTTATAATTTGCCCCAAATCCGTGGCAAAATGTAACAGACAAATAATTTTGGAATTTTTTTTTTTTTTTTTTTTTTTTTTTTTTTTTTTTTTGTGCTAAGATTAGCAAAATAATGAAAGTTATTTTTATGAATATGCATGCTATGGAAAACAGCAATTATAAATAGAAAAACGTAAATACATTTCAAAATATATTTAATTTTCTAAAAACTGTTGCCCACGCTCCCCTACATTTGAAATAATGAAAAATATTAATAAATTCCCCTTAGAAATTTGACCAATATTAAAATGCTTAAAAATATATGTGTATAAATTTGCAGTTTATTCCAATTATTATATTTCTAGATATCGACAAATGTTTATTTCTAAATAACTTAAGGCTCTTTAATAGCTCTTTCAAACATATTTGCATGAGTTAACCAAGATAATCGTTAAATAATGACAGAGAAAAAAAAAAAAAAAAAAAAAAAAAAAAACATAATTTCTTAATTATGGATAAAACTATCATTAACTTCAACACTGTTTCATTTAACAGATATAAAATAAATAACACAAATAAAAATATTTGCATATTTTATACCTTAAAATAGTTGAAAAAAAAAATAGTTCTAAAATTTTGCACGAAACGGCGTATATAATAAAACTAATCTAGGATGTTAACATATTTTATTTAAAAATATAAATATGTAATAAAAGTATTATATAGGAATGTATCGATTTAAAAATTTATGTTCTTAACACAAGATGTGTTAAGAACACAAACGTACAGGCTTCGTTTTTAGGTTATCTTCTTTAAAATCGTAACTATGGAAACCAAACATTAAATCATAAAAATTTCATCATTCGCGATTTCTTTCTCGGTTACTTAGGATCTTTCATTTGTCTCTAGAGAAATTGCTTCAAATTGTTTGTGGTAACAACGTGATACTTTAGGCTTTTTATTTATTTATTTTTGTTTTGTTTTGTTTTATTTGTACACAGAAAGAAAAAAATGAAAATGAAAAATCTATTTTAAGATTTTTCGTGTCATATAAATAAAATCATAGTTGCCAACATTTTAATTTATTTCGAATTATTTTTAGCTTCACGCTCTTAAACACTACGTTATTTAAAGAATATTTCCCCCCAATATTTAACTTAGATCCCTCGGTGAACCTGAAACCCCTAGAGAGCGCGTCGACAGGTGGCGGATCAGGGAATGCCTCCATTGTATTCCAATGGGTGGTAGAAGTGAAATAAAATACCTTCCACGGACTAACAGGCAGAAGCCCAACCTCTTGAGGCAATGGCTCCCTTATATTAGGGGGACCGGAAAATAATGTCGTTTTGAATTAAAATACTGACATCGGAAATTTATCCTGGATAAAATTTCAGATATTCTTAGGTAACTTATAAGATGGTTATTTGTAAAGTACCATGTAAACACTGTTAAGCAAAAATTTCCGGTTTATTTTAATAATTCAAAACGACATTATTTTCCGGTCCCCCTAATACATTGGATAGTGAAACTTATGGAAAAGACTGCGTACAGGAGATTTTAGAGGCATGAAAATATCTTCTGATGACAACTCAAGATGCTATCCCTTCTGCAGAAATTTCCCGACACTCAATTAACACCAGACCATATTTTTTATTACCAGTCCATTATTGCCTCTCTTTTTCAGCTTGGCGAGCCACCACAGGGACACCCTTTATAGCCTCCGGGCTCCAGACCTAGCAACCCTCATTTTCAACGCTTTTGGCTCCATCTAGCTTTCACTTGCTTGGACACGACAACAACAACAAAGATAAATTTACTCTTAAGAAAAATGTCAGCGTTTGTACGTGCCTTATTTTTTCCCCTGACTCTTATACCAGTAATTTCGTAAAAAGAATTTTTCTTACAGAATAAGTCTCTACATTTAAGATGAATTTTGTTGTTTCAGAATACTGGTGTGAGACTCAGGGGAAAAAGACGATACTCCACGAACTCTGAATGTGGTATGAAATAAAGCATACTTACCAACATCCTAATTAACCCATTTCTTCCCATTATCCTATTTAAAGGACAGCTGAAAAATAGCATATAGAAATCAGAATTTGCTTGGTTCGAATATTTTGTCAGCTGGAATATATAATGGTATAAGCTTCTGCTAGCCTGTTATGTGTCTCCCCCATCTGGAATCTTTGTTTAATCATTATATTAGGGGGCGTGGTTTATCTTCTCTTTGCGGTTGAAAATCCTTTCTGGAGAACTATCATGTAAATAAGAAAGTATTATACAGATAAAGCAAAACTTTATACTCGGAAAGCACTTTTCACTATTGAAGAGAACACTAAAACATGTAAGTGCAAATTTCATCCTCTTTATTTCAATGTCCTGCGTAGAAGGCAGATAAGATTTCTTATGCAGAATATATATATATTTTTTCAAATTTTGCTGTATTTCATTTATTTAGGTTTGATTAACCTTAAAAAATATAATTTTCTCAAATTTGAGCAAAATAAATAAATTGGGATAAAGTGGGTTAATATTCCGTAGTATTGTTAGTCCTGCCCTTTCTTTCCCACCTGTAAATTTTTAGAGTAATATTCCCTAAAGGCATTCACGATTAAATAAGAAGAAAAATAATCTAAAGTGATACTGAAGTAAAAAAGAAGACGGGGCTAACAATACTACAGAATATTAATTAGTATGCTAGTAGGCATGAATAAAGGCGGGGCTAAAAATGCTTCAGAATAAGTTAAAATGTTGGGAACTTTGATAAAATGGATCGCTTTGATGTAAGATTTTGTTTGTTTCTTTCTCAATTTGAAAAAAATAATTCATTATTCCCTTGCTTTAATAGAACTCTAATATTTCTAATTTCTACCAGAATATTATTATTATTATCATTTTTTATTGAAACCACTTTTTTAAGATTGTTATCTTTTTTTTTTTTTTTTTCTTTTCATTTAACCGTTGTTATGTGATCGTTGAAGTTCTTTCACAGAATTACAAAAAAAAAAAAAAAAAAAAAAAAAAGAAAGAACAGAAAAAAATGTGTGAAAAATATTTGGGTACATCGTTTTTTTTTTTTTTTTAAGAACAAATGCTCATACTATTTTTGCTGATTCTTATGTGAAATGACCTCCTCACTCCAAATACACCTCCCCCCCCCCATTTTGGCCCAATCACCCTCCATTTTCTATTGACGTAACCCTCTCCCCACAATTTTTACCACTGTCGGTAATTTTATGGACATGAATTTGATTTGGAGGGTACAAAAGATTATTTTAACACTTAGAAACAAAAAATAATGTATAATAAATAATAATAATAATATATCAATAAAATATAATAATTGCAATTTATAATTTCAGTGGCTTATGTTTTAGAATTTTTCACATCTGTAGCCCAACTGTAGATATTTAACAGTAAAAATAATAATTTCCCCCGGTCTTTAAATCCATAGCCATAAAATTACTGAACAGTGATAAAAATGGGAGTGTGGGGCGTCAAAAAAAAAAAAAAAGAAAAGAAAAGAAAAAAAAAAAAAAAAAAAAAAAATGGTGGGGATGAGGGAAATGGGCGTCATGTTCAAATTCATGAAGGCATTTTACATCTGAAATGCAGGAATGCTGCTAGGGGCCGAACTTTATGCAGAACATCGTGTACGCTGTTTTCCTTTTATACCTAGAATTGAAACATTATATAAATACATACATTTTGATTTTTCCAGATTATCCTAAATTATACTGTGACGTAAATGCATACCTGCCAACTTGTAGATTTATTTATTAATTTTTCCTAAAAATATTTAACAGGATTTTTTGCAGATTTTCTAGAAGCTTTGAACGATTGAATACGGTGAAATATTTTACTCAGAGAAAAAGGAGTGAAAATAAATAAATAAATAAATAAATAAAAATAAATAAATAAAATAAAATAAAAGTACAAGTTTGCAACTTTACATCTGTCATATGAGTAAGATTTATTTCATTTTTTTTTTTATTTTTATCATTTATTTGGTTATTTATTTTTACAAAGAAATTTCTTATTTCTGTGCATCAATAAATATCCTTCTATTCTACCCTTCATTTTCATGACAATTTCCATGTATGCTTACATTGCCATTAATTTTTTATTTTGTGCTGTTTTTTCAATTCAAAATAAAATACATATTATAGTATTGCTTAAATGAAACATTAGCAAAGTGTTTCATAATTCAGATACAGTTCTTCTTATGTTATATTCAAAATGAATAAATAATTAAACGGTAAATGTTACGTTCGTTCTAAATTATGTATCATTATTTATGTTAAAATGCGCCCGAACTAAAAATAAAAAAGAATTACAGCAAGTATATATAAAAAAAAAAGAGATGTGTAATTATATTTAAAATATTCTTAAGGCAAAAGCAAGACTGCAAGAGTCTTGCTTTTGCCTCCAAGGCAGTAGCACGTGTTTTTTGCACCTGATGAAGGAAGGCTACGTCCTTTCGAAACCGGTTGTGCTGGCTTAAAACTTATGATGAGTGAAGAAGTCTTATTGTCTACTTAGCTTACAAAGATATTTGTATGAAGTTGGAAGTTCAGTTGTGCTTATCCTGATGGAGGATGGAAGAAATACATTTAAAAGCACAGTGCATGTTTATGCCTTGATAAATCACCCATGAAATTTAAAAGTGTGAACACTAGCTCTGACAATGTCAAATGCATCATGCGATCATGTCATCGTCCACACCCTTCTCATATAATAAGATTGTTTTTGAAATACCAAAACTTTGAAAATTCTAAAGATATATATTAATTCAATAGATATATTTCATGTTTTATTTAATTACTTTTATCTTCTTTATATTTTTAACCCTTTACCAGTCCTATTTAATTTCAACCCTGTAAACAGTGTTGCCAAATGTAGAGTTTTTTTTTATTTTTATTCAATGCCAACAAATTAACATTAACCGAAGCGTTTGTCTAATTATATAAAAGATTATCCGCCATTTTATATATCAAATATCCCTCCTTAAAATTGTTGGTTGTAGTTGAATAAAAGTATCACTAAATCTGGCGCCAACCGGTGGTCCACAAAAAAATCTGTACTTTATTATTGCCGAAACGTCAGTGGAGGCCCTCTGTTGAGACTCAAAATGGTTTTGGGCTGTGTCCGTCTGTTTGTCTGTCGCGCGATAGCGGCCGCAAAAATAGAGCTATTGACTTGAAATTTGGTACACGTGTTCATGAGCCCCACGAAATCAGCTGTATAGTTTTTGGTATTTACTCCATTTGTAGTTCGTATACAGGGACGCGCCAAAGTTTTTCTTATCATTACGGCCTATGGGAGGAATATGTATGTATCGCGATAGCGGCCACAAAAATCACGCTATTGACTTGCAATTTGGTACACGTGTTCATGTGCCCCACGAAATCAGCTGTATAGTTTTAGGTGTGTATTCCATTTGTAATTCGTGTACAGGGACACGCCAAAGTTTTTCTTATCATTACGGCCTATGGGAGGAATTTGTATGTACCGCGATAGCAGCCACAAAAATCACGCTTTCGACTTGCAATTTGGTACACATGTTCATAAGCCCAACGGAATCAGCTGTATAGTTTTAGGTGTGTATTCCATTTGTAGTTCGTGTACAGGGACACGCCAAAGATTTTCTATCATTACCGGCCTATGGGAAGAAATCTGTATGTACCGCGATAGCCGCCGCAAAAATCAAGTTATTGACTTCAATTTTTGCCGAAACGTCAGTGGAGGCCGTCTGTTGAGACTCAAAAGGATTTTGGGTTAAGTCGGTCCGTCCGTCTGTCTGTCTGTCGTGCGAGAGCGGCCGTAAAAACCACGCTATTGACTTGAAACTTTGTACACATGTTCATGATCCCCACGAAATTAGCTGTATAGTTTTGGGTGTGCATTCCATTTGTAGTTCGTGTACAGGGACACTCCAAAGTTTTTTTTATCATTACGGCCTATGGGAAGAATTTGTATGTACCACGATAGCGGCCCCAAAAATAACGCTATAGACTTGCAATTTGGTACACATATTCACGAGCCCATCGGAATTAGCTGTATAGTGTTAGGTGTGTATTCCCTTTGTTGTTCGTGTACAGGGACACGCCAAAATTTTTCTTATCCTTACGGCCTATGGGAAGAATTTGTATGTACCGCAATAGCGGCCGCAAAAATCCTTCGATTGACTTGCAAATTGGCGCACACATTCCAGCTTTCCATATAAGTAGCTGTATAGTTTTCATTGCTATATTTTTTATAAACTGTGTACAGGGACACGCCAAAATTCTTAACATTACGGCGTATGGGGTGAATTTCGTTTAAACGCATTTTAATATCATTACTTTGCAATGAAGAAAATGAAACTAGAGTACGTGAGTAAGATGCTTAAACTTACGTTGCTTGAAGAAAATATGTGCTCTTAAGCTTTCTAATTAATGTACAGGACCTTACAAAAGTGTTCTGACAATGTCACTTAGTCATCCAAACGATGTTAAATTTGGAACAATTATTAATTTTAAACGCAAAATAAGCTGAATAGTTTTTACTGATGTATACCATGTTTATGGTTCGTTTACAAAGACACACGAAAGAATTTCGTAACATTAGAGCCTATGGACGAATTTTTAATTTAGGCGCGCACTTTAATGCGTTTATGCTGAATTGAACTTAATAGTTAACATACATTATGAAGATGTTTAAAATTATGTTTACTCTAAAAAAAGGTTATGTATAGACTAAATAATTTATGGGACCACACAAAATAATTCCGAGTATGTACTGTAATCATCCAAATGATGTCAAATTAGTTTGAAAGATTAATGAGTTATAATTAATTAGATTTATTCTTATTATTGGCGTTTATAATGACTGTTGCTACTTTTCCGGGATACATAAAGGAATTTCGTACTTTTATGGTGTATAGTCGGTATTTCTTAAAAGTGTATTTTAACATGGTTACACCCCATCAAATATAATGAAATTTTATTAGAATTTTAAAAGCCTGTTTTCATGTTGAAAATTGTGGGCATAGAATTGATAATTAGTTTAAAGGTTATGCAAAATATTTCCGATATGCTATGTAATTTTTTTTGTATGAAATTCGGTATTTATGAATTTTCGGGAAATAATCCAAGACCGTCGTTTAATAAGAATGCATATTGTTGCGTACTTGGGGGTTTGTAAGTTGTCCGAGAATGAAAGGCGAAACTTGCAAAAATTCAGTGATTTATTCACAGAAAGTTCCAGAAGAATACAGGTCTATAAACCAAGTATCAGCTTCAATTCAACCAGTAAACATAGCTTAAACAACAGCCGTTAACAGCAAAACAGCAGTACAAACTGTTTAGCAATAACACATAAAGCAAGTCTCATTTAAAGAGGCTCAAAGCAAAGCAAGCATTTGACGAAACCGACACAGATCTGAGATTGGAAGCCTTGGCTAAAAAAATGCTCCTTTTATACTATTCTATCGAACACAGACTGTTCTGGAAAATTATCGTATCTCATCAGCCAATGAGATTCGAGCTTCCATATTTGGTATCTAATAAGGATTTTCTCACCAAGGTCGCCAAAAAAATCGCCAAGGAGGGAAACAGTCGCCAAATTTGGCGCCAAATCCATTTCTTCCCTTATTGGAGCTTTTCAATTCGTTTTTAAAGGAAAATTAGGCTATTTTAACGCTAAAACGACTAGAAATGCACAAAATTAGCATTTTATCGACTTACTAAGCCTCTTTGAAAAAATTTATCCAAAAATAAATGCAATTATTTACAATTCCGTAACACTTTATATAATATACAAATAGGTATAGAAAGATAGATACAGCGGGGGGTTGAGGGGGCGGCAGCCCCCCTCAGGAATGTATCTGATTATGGTAATAAGTCGATCGGATCAATATATACTATTATATAATAATAAATAAATAAAAATAACCTATTGAAAAATGTCTGATGCAAATAGGACGTTGAGGCTCCTGATCTGCAGATCCACTAGTTATTTTTTTTTCAATATCACTTATTAATAAAATTTCATGTCATTTATAAGTACAATATCGTATCACTTATAATACAATCTGATATCACTTATTATTATAAAATCTGAAAAAATAAAAATAAAAATAAATTATTTAAATAAATAAATAAATAAATAAATCTTTAAAATTGGACAAAATTTCAGTTTGAATATGCGATGCCTTATGTAGCGCCTTTCTCGATCCCTCCTTGCTATGTTTTGAACCAAACTACCTGTGGCTGCGCCTTACCCAAGCGCCACATGCAGACAAGAGTTACGGCCTTAGCACATGAACTTTGGTCGGGGCTTCCTAAGAATGTGGAACGGCCGCCTATCTCTATCTTTAATTTTGCAGCCTCAAAAGTAATTTACATAGAGTCACAATAACAAAAACTTAGAAACCTGGTCCTAGATCAATTTTGAATTTTAACATAACTGCCCCCGTCTCCCCTCACCAGATTTTCAGCTTCAAAAGTATGACGAATCGATTCTTCACCTTAATAAACCTAATTGCTAGGATGGGTTTTCAAGCGCCTTTGAGATTGTTTAATATATTATAATTTTACAGCTTCGACAGTATATTTAATCGATTTTCACCCTTAAAAACCTAGAAACACGATTTTTCGAGGCCTAAGCGCCAATTCAAAAATTTTTATTTATCTGCCCTTCCATTACCTTGTTAATTTTATAGCTTCGAAAATACGCTGCAAAAAATTCAAACTCATTTGAATGTAAATTTTGAAGTGAACCACGAATTTCACGAAAACATTTTAATAAATTACGGGGACAACGCGGTTACAATTTTTCTGCTGTGTACAGGGCCTGATTAAGGGGGAAGCTCGTTCCTGACACATTATTTATACTTACACCGTTATTTTTTAACAAATACTTTCCTCCTATAATAAACAGAAAATTTTCATTAAAAATTATTTTAAAAGAATTCTGGTGTCTAATAACGGTGAGTAAATTGGATTGTTTTACACCGTTCATTTTTTATAAAAAATATTTCCTCGTCAAAGCGTGGAATTTCTATAACATGAAGTAAAAAATAATTGTAAAAATATTCCGGTATGAGCGAGCTTCCCCCTTAATCAGGCCTTGGCTGTGTATGCATAATCGATTTCTGACCCCAAATACCTATTAACACGTCTTTTGTAGCTGCTCACTCTACTTTAATTTTTCTAAATACTTGTCTTTTATTTCGATCCTAATAATTATTCTGATTCGAAATTATACGCAATTTAATCCTCACTATCTCAAAAAAACTAGTAACACAGATTTTCATAGCCTTAACTCCAATAAATATTTGCTCCCTTACTTCTATAAAATTTAGAGTTTTGAAATTATGCTAAATGGATTCCTCTTCTCCAGAAGAAAAAAAAAAGGGGGGCCATTTTAATCCTTAATTTTTATTTTTATTGAAATAAATTTTAATTAAAGTTAAAAGTTAATAAACTGTATCTTTTATTGCATATTGCGATATAGAATTCCTTTCAATACATATGATATATTGGTATAAACGACGGCAAGTGGCGCTGTTATACTGAAATTTACCAGTTTGCGGTAGAGCTATATCTCAGTTACTGCAGAATTTATATGTCTCAAATTTGACAGGCGAAACGGGTATTAAAAAAAACTGTAGGTATAAGATAGAATAAAAACAAAATGGTGCCAGTAACACGGATATTCTTCCGGGTTCTCACTGATTATTTTATTTTAAGCCAGATTACTTGCATTATTTCCGCATTTTATTATTTTACTAAAAATTATAAATATTGAATTATACTGATGTTAATTTTAACTTAATTTTATCTGAAGTACTCATATATATAACATTAGATTTCATAATTTTCTGGATGAGAGAGAAGTTAAAAAGAATATTTTTTAATCATCTATAGCAAAAACTTAAATTTTATATGATGCACAAAAATCGCTTTGAATTTTTTATCTGTCTTTGGTATGTAACTATAATTGCAGGGATGAAACACGGGCGCAGAATTCATACCGGAATTTGTTTAAGAAATTTCTGTGCCTATAATATCGTTGATTTAAGAAGTAGAAAATTTTCTTACATTGATAGTGGTATGAGTTCTGCGCCCGTGTTCCACCCCTGTAATTGTCCTCATACTTGCCAACCATCTCATTTTGAACCGTACAATTTTTAGTACCCGCTTTTTTTTTTCGCACCTATAAATTTTTAGAGTAAATTTTGTCTTATTTAATCGTAAAAACATTTGGAGAGAATTACTCTGAAAATACATTGGTGTGAGAAAATGAGCGTTTTTTCAGGGGGCGTTAACAATTGTACGGTTATTAATGAGATGGTTGGCAAGTATGTGTTCTAAGTTTATCGTATTAGCATTCGACCTTTTCAAAAATTTCAATTATACGTTAAAAATATTTTGTCACATTGACAGGGATGGAACATGGGCGCAGAATTCATACCGGAATCTATTTAAGAAATTTCTCTACCTATAATATCGTTGATTTAATAAGTAGAAAATTTTATTTCATTGATAGTGGTATGAATTCTGCGCCCGTGTTCCATCCCTGCATTGAGTTTAATTGTCTAAATATATATATATTACTAGATTTAAAAAACATAGTTTTATACATAGAAATAGAAATTTATCGCTGTAATTTAATCTTTTATGTCAACTTCTTATAATCTGGAAGCAATAAAAAGTGTTCATGATTTCCTTGTAAATGTTTTATTATAATCAAAGATTTTTTTAAGAATTATTTTTATGATTAACTAGATGATTAACTCCTAAACTAGATGCCTTCCGCATGGCTCTGAAACTTGGTAGTAGGCCTGGTACACATTGCGCGATTTTTTTTTATTCAGCAGCCACCAAAAAAATTTTAAAGTGGGATTTGATACACATAAAAGGCGAACAGAATCGAAGAAAACGTCGATTATAGTATATATTATAGTAATTCTTAAAATTGTTGGTGACAGTTGAATGAAAAAGAGCACAATCTGTACCAAGTTGCACTGTCAACTGCTAGAACTGTTGCCAAGTTTCCGAGCCACGCGGAAAGCATCTAGTTTAAGAGGCTATGGATTAAATATGTATATGTATCTTATAATAATTGATTTGTTGTAATAAAATAAGTGTTTCTATTGTTTTAAGTTTATTTAATATTAATAAAATGGAGTTCTCTGAACTTTATTTTAGAAGAATATTTACATTACTTAAGCAATCATATTACTGGCCCGCGGGATATTAAATTGTAAATTAGGTGGTCCGTGAAGTTAAAAAGGTTGACGACCGCTGGTTTAGAGTGCTTTAGAGCTTTAGGGCCAGCGAAGGGTTAATATTGCTAAATATATATATATATAGAGAGAGAGATTAGATGATACATTTTTGAAGTGATACATTATAGTATTCTGTAACGTTGCTCGATTCAGTTTAGACTTAATTTATCCCTTTCGGAAAGTGCTTTTTACAATTTGTGAAAGGTGAGATTTTCCTATCGATTTTTTGATACTTAATAACTTAATAATGGAAAAGAACCTTTATATTTAAAGACATAAAAAATAATTTTTATGGTATAATACTTATGCAGGGCCTGATTAAGGGGGAAGCACACATTATTTATACTTACACCGTTATTTTATCACAAATACTTTCCTCCTATAATAAACAGAAAATTCTCATTAAAAATTATTTTAAAAGAATTCTGGTGTCTAATAACGGTGAGTAAATTGGATTGTTTTACACCGTTCATTTTTTATAAAAAATATTTCCTCGTCAAAGCGTGGAATTTCTATAACATGAAGTAAAAAATAATTGTAAAAATATTCCGGTATGAGCGAGCTTCCCCCTTAATCAGGCCCTGGCTGTGTATGCATAATCGATTTCTGACCCCAAATACCTATTAACACGTCTTTTGTAGCTGCTCACTCTTCTTTAATTTTTCTAAATACTTGTCTTTTATTTCCATCCTAATAATTATTCTGATTCGAAATTATACGCAATTTAATCCTCACTATCTCAAAAAAACTAGTAACACAGATTTTCATAGCCTTAACTCCAATAAATATTTGCTCCCTTACTTCTATAAAATTTAAAGTTTTGAAATTATGCTAAATGGATTCCTCTTCTCCAGAAGAAAAAAAAAAGGGGGGCCATTTTAATCCTTAATTTTTATTTTTATTGAAATAAATTTTAATTAAAGTTAAAAGTTAATAAACTGTATCTTTTATTGCATATTGCGATATAGAATTCCTTTCAATACATATGATATATTGGTATAAACGACGGCAAGTGGCGCTGTTATACTGAAATTTACCAGTTTGCGGTAGAGCTATATCTCAGTTACTGCAGAATTTATATGTCTCAAATTTGACAGGCGAAACGGGTATTAAAAAAAACTGTAGGTATAAGAAAGAATAAAAACAAAATGGTGCCAGTAACACGGATATTCTTCCGGGTTCTCACTGATTATTTTATTTTAAGCCAGATTACTTGCATTATTTCCGCATTTTATTATTTTACTAAAAATTATAAATATTGAATTATACTAATGTTAATTTTAACTTAATTTTATCTGAAGTACTCATATATATAACATTAGATTTCATAATTTTCTGGATGAGAGAGAAGTTAAAAAGAATATTTTTTAATCATCTATAGCAAAAACTTAAATTTTATATGATGCACAAAAATCGCTTTGAATTTTTTATCTGTCTTTGGTATGTAACTATAATTGCAGGGATGGAACACGGGCGCAGAATTCATACCGGAATTTGTTTAAGAAATTTCTGTGCCTATAATATCGTTGATTTAAGAAGTAGAAAATTTTCTTACATTGATAGTGGTATGAGTTCTGCGCCCGTGTTCCACCCCTGTAATTGTCCTCATACTTGCCAACCATCTCATTTTGAACCGTACAATTTTTAGTACCCGCTTTTTTTTTCGCACCTATAAATTTTTAGAGTAAATTTTGTCTTATTTAATCGTAAAAACATTTGGAGAGAATTACTCTGAAAATACATTGGTGTGAGAAAATGAGCGTTTTTTCAGGGGGCGTTAACAATTGTACGGTTATTAATGAGATGGTTGGCAAGTATGTGTTCTAAGTTTATCGTATTAGCATTCGACCTTTTCAAAAATTTCAATTATACGTTAAAAATATTTTGTCACATTGACAGGGATGGAACATGGGCGCAGAATTCATACCGGAATCTATTTAAGAAATTTCTCTACCTATAATATCGTTGATTTAATAAGTAGAAAATTTTATTTCATTGATAGTGGTATGAATTCTGCGCCCGTGTTCTATCCCTGCATTGAGTTTAATTGTCTAAATATATATATATTACTAGATTTAAAAAATATAGTTTTATACATAGAAATAGAAATTTATCGCTGTAATTTAATCTTTTATGTCAACTTCTTATAATCTGGAAGCAATAAAAAGTGTTCATGATTTCCTTGTAAATGTTTTATTATAATCAAAGATTTTTTTAAGAATTATTTTTATGATTAACTAGATGATTAACTCCTAAACTAGATGCCTTCCGCATGGCTCTGAAACTTGGTAGTAGGCCTGGTACACATTGCGCGACTTTTTTTTATTCAGCAGCCACCAAAAAAATTTTAAAGTGGGATTTGATACACATAAAAGGCGAACAGAATCGAAGAAAACGTCGATTATAGTATATATTATAGTAATTCTTAAAATTGTTGGTGACAGTTGAATGAAAAAGAGCACAATCTGTACCAAGTAGCACTGTCAACTGCTAGAACTGTTGCCAAGTTTCCGAGCCACGCGGAAAGCATCTAGTTTAAGAGGCTATGGATTAAATATGTATATGTATCTTATAATAATTGATTTGTTGTAATAAAATAAGTGTTTCTATTGTTTTAAGTTTATTTAATATTAATAAAATGGAGTTCTCTGAACTTTATTTTAGAAGAATATTTACATTACTTAAGCAATCATATTACTGGCCCGCGGGATATTAAATTGTAAATTAGGTGGTCCGTGAAGTTAAAAAGGTTGACGACCGCTGGTTTAGAGTGCTTTAGAGCTTTAGGGCCAGCGAAGGGTTAATATTGCTAAATATATATATATAGAGAGAGAGAGAGATTAGATGATACATTTTTGAAGTGATACATTATAGTATTCTGTAACGTTGCTCGATTCAGTTTAGACTTAATTTATCCCTTTCGGAAAGTGCTTTTTACAATTTGTGAAAGGTGAGATTTTCCTATCGATTTTTTGATACTTAATAACTTAATAATGGAAAAGAACCTTTATATTTAAAGACATAAAAAATAATTTTTATGGTATAATACTTATGCAGGGCCTGATTAAGGGGGAAGCACACATTATTTATACTTACACCGTTATTTTATCACAAATACTTTCCTCCTATAATAAACAGAAAATTCTCATTAAAAATTATTTTAAAAGAATTCTGGTGTCTAATAACGGTGAGTAAATTGGATTGTTTTACACCGTTCATTTTTTATAAAAAATATTTCCTCGTCAAAGCGTGGAATTTCTATAACATGAAGTAAAAAATAATTGTAAAAATATTCCGGTATGAGCGAGCTTCCCCCTTAATCAGGCCCTGGCTGTGTATGCATAATCGATTTCTGACCCCAAATACCTATTAACACGTCTTTTGTAGCTGCTCACTCTACTTTAATTTTTCTAAATACTTGTCTTTTATTTCCATCCTAATAATTATTCTGATTCGAAATTATACGCAATTTAATCCTCACTATCTCAAAAAAACTAGTAACACAGATTTTCATAGCCTTAACTCCAATAAATATTTGCTCCCTTACTTCTATAAAATTTAAAGTTTTGAAATTATGCTAAATGGATTCCTCTTCTCCAGAAGAAAAAAAAAAGGGGGGCCATTTTAATCCTTAATTTTTATTTTTATTGAAATAAATTTTAATTAAAGTTAAAAGTTAATAAACTGTATCTTTTATTGCATATTGCGATATAGAATTCCTTTCAATACATATGATATATTGGTATAAACGACGGCAAGTGGCGCTGTTATACTGAAATTTACCAGTTTGCGGTAGAGCTATATCTCAGTTACTGCAGAATTTATATGTCTCAAATTTGACAGGCGAAACGGGTATTAAAAAAAACTGTAGGTATAAGAAAGAATAAAAACAAAATGGTGCCAGTAACACGGATATTCTTCCGGGTTCTCACTGATTATTTTATTTTAAGCCAGATTACTTGCATTATTTCCGCATTTTATTATTTTACTAAAAATTATAAATATTGAATTATACTAATGTTAATTTTAACTTAATTTTATCTGAAGTACTCATATATATAACATTAGATTTCATAATTTTCTGGATGAGAGAGAAGTTAAAAAGAATATTTTTTAATCATCTATAGCAAAAACTTAAATTTTATATGATGCACAAAAATCGCTTTGAATTTTTTATCTGTCTTTGGTATGTAACTATAATTGCAGGGATGGAACACGGGCGCAGAATTCATACCGGAATTTGTTTAAGAAATTTCTGTGCCTATAATATCGTTGATTTAAGAAGTAGAAAATTTTCTTACATTGATAGTGGTATGAGTTCTGCGCCCGTGTTCCACCCCTGTAATTGTTCTCATACTTGCCAACCATCTCATTTTGAACCGTACAATTTTTAGTACCCGCTTTTTTTTTCGCACCTATAAATTTTTAGAGTAAATTTTGTCTTATTTAATCGTAAAAACATTTGGAGAGAATTACTCTGAAAATACATTGGTGTGAGAAAATGAGCGTTTTTTCAGGGGGCGTTAACAATTGTACGGTTATTAATGAGATGGTTGGCAAGTATGTGTTCTAAGTTTATCGTATTAGCATTCGACCTTTTCAAAAATTTCAATTATACGTTAAAAATATTTTGTCACATTGACAGGGATGGAACATGGGCGCAGAATTCATACCGGAATCTATTTAAGAAATTTCTCTACCTATAATATCGTTGATTTAATAAGTAGAAAATTTTATTTCATTGATAGTGGTATGAATTCTGCGCCCGTGTTCTATCCCTGCATTGAGTTTAATTGTCTAAATATATATATATTACTAGATTTAAAAAATATAGTTTTATACATAGAAATAGAAATTTATCGCTGTAATTTAATCTTTTATGTCAACTTCTTATAATCTGGAAGCAATAAAAAGTGTTCATGATTTCCTTGTAAATGTTTTATTATAATCAAAGATTTTTTTAAGAATTATTTTTATGATTAACTAGATGATTAACTCCTAAACTAGATGCCTTCCGCATGGCTCTGAAACTTGGTAGTAGGCCTGGTACACATTGCGCGACTTTTTTTTATTCAGCAGCCACCAAAAAAATTTTAAAGTGGGATTTGATACACATAAAAGGCGAACAGAATCGAAGAAAACGTCGATTATAGTATATATTATAGTAATTCTTAAAATTGTTGGTGACAGTTGAATGAAAAAGAGCACAATCTGTACCAAGTAGCACTGTCAACTGCTAGAACTGTTGCCAAGTTTCCGAGCCACGCGGAAAGCATCTAGTTTAAGAGGCTATGGATTAAATATGTATATGTATCTTATAATAATTGATTTGTTGTAATAAAATAAGTGTTTCTATTGTTTTAAGTTTATTTAATATTAATAAAATGGAGTTCTCTGAACTTTATTTTAGAAGAATATTTACATTACTTAAGCAATCATATTACTGGCCCGCGGGATATTAAATTGTAAATTAGGTGGTCCGTGAAGTTAAAAAGGTTGACGACCGCTGGTTTAGAGTGCTTTAGAGCTTTAGGGCCAGCGAAGGGTTAATATTGCTAAATATATATATATATATAGAGAGAGAGATTAGATGATACATTTTTGAAGTGATACATTATAGTATTCTGTAACGTTGCTCGATTCAGTTTAGACTTAATTTATCCCTTTCGGAAAGTGCTTTTTACAATTTGTGAAAGGTGAGATTTTCCTATCGATTTTTTGATACTTAATAACTTAATAATGGAAAAGAACCTTTATATTTAAAGACATAAAAAATAATTTTTATGGTATAATACTTATGCAGGGCCTGATTAAGGGGGAAGCACACATTATTTATACTTACACCGTTATTTTATCACAAATACTTTCCTCCTATAATAAACAGAAAATTCTCATTAAAAATTATTTTAAAAGAATTCTGGTGTCTAATAACGGTGAGTAAATTGGATTGTTTTACACCGTTCATTTTTTATAAAAAATATTTCCTCGTCAAAGCGTGGAATTTCTATAACATGAAGTAAAAAATAATTGTAAAAATATTCCGGTATGAGCGAGCTTCCCCCTTAATCAGGCCCTGGCTGTGTATGCATAATCGATTTCTGACCCCAAATACCTATTAACACGTCTTTTGTAGCTGCTCACTCTACTTTAATTTTTCTAAATACTTGTCTTTTATTTCCATCCTAATAATTATTCTGATTCGAAATTATACGCAATTTAATCCTCACTATCTCAAAAAAACTAGTAACACAGATTTTCATAGCCTTAACTCCAATAAATATTTGCTCCTTTACTTCTATAAAATTTAAAGTTTTGAAATTATGCTAAATGGATTCCTCTTCTCCAGAAGAAAAAAAAAAGGGGGGCCATTTTAATCCTTAATTTTTATTTTTATTGAAATAAATTTTAATTAAAGTTAAAAGTTAATAAACTGTATCTTTTATTGCATATTGCGATATAGAATTCCTTTCAATACATATGATATATTGGTATAAACGACGGCAAGTGGCGCTGTTATACTGAAATTTACCAGTTTGCGGTAGAGCTATATCTCAGTTACTGCAGAATTTATATGTCTCAAATTTGACAGGCGAAACGGGTATTAAAAAAAACTGTAGGTATAAGAAAGAATAAAAACAAAATGGTGCCAGTAACACGGATATTCTTCCGGGTTCTCACTGATTATTTTATTTTAAGCCAGATTACTTGCATTATTTCCGCATTTTATTATTTTACTAAAAATTATAAATATTGAATTATACTAATGTTAATTTTAACTTAATTTTATCTGAAGTACTCATATATATAACATTAGATTTCATAATTTTCTGGATGAGAGAGAAGTTAAAAAGAATATTTTTTAATCATCTATAGCAAAAACTTAAATTTTATATGATGCACAAAAATCGCTTTGAATTTTTTATCTGTCTTTGGTATGTAACTATAATTGCAGGGATGGAACACGGGCGCAGAATTCATACCGGAATTTGTTTAAGAAATTTCTGTGCCTATAATATCGTTGATTTAAGAAGTAGAAAATTTTCTTACATTGATAGTGGTATGAGTTCTGCGCCCGTGTTCCACCCCTGTAATTGTTCTCATACTTGCCAACCATCTCATTTTGAACCGTACAATTTTTAGTACCCGCTTTTTTTTTCGCACCTATAAATTTTTAGAGTAAATTTTGTCTTATTTAATCGTAAAAACATTTGGAGAGAATTACTCTGAAAATACATTGGTGTGAGAAAATGAGCGTTTTTTCAGGGGGCGTTAACAATTGTACGGTTATTAATGAGATGGTTGGCAAGTATGTGTTCTAAGTTTATCGTATTAGCATTCGACCTTTTCAAAAATTTCAATTATACGTTAAAAATATTTTGTCACATTGACAGGGATGGAACATGGGCGCAGAATTCATACCGGAATCTATTTAAGAAATTTCTCTACCTATAATATCGTTGATTTAATAAGTAGAAAATTTTATTTCATTGATAGTGGTATGAATTCTGCGCCCGTGTTCTATCCCTGCATTGAGTTTAATTGTCTAAATATATATATATTACTAGATTTAAAAAATATAGTTTTATACATAGAAATAGAAATTTATCGCTGTAATTTAATCTTTTATGTCAACTTCTTATAATCTGGAAGCAATAAAAAGTGTTCATGATTTCCTTGTAAATGTTTTATTATAATCAAAGATTTTTTTAAGAATTATTTTTATGATTAACTAGATGATTAACTCCTAAACTAGATGCCTTCCGCATGGCTCTGAAACTTGGTAGTAGGCCTGGTACACATTGCGCGACTTTTTTTTATTCAGCAGCCACCAAAAAAATTTTAAAGTGGGATTTGATACACATAAAAGGCGAACAGAATCGAAGAAAACGTCGATTATAGTATATATTATAGTAATTCTTAAAATTGTTGGTGACAGTTGAATGAAAAAGAGCACAATCTGTACCAAGTAGCACTGTCAACTGCTAGAACTGTTGCCAAGTTTCCGAGCCACGCGGAAAGCATCTAGTTTAAGAGGCTATGGATTAAATATGTATATGTATCTTATAATAATTGATTTGTTGTAATAAAATAAGTGTTTCTATTGTTTTAAGTTTATTTAATATTAATAAAATGGAGTTCTCTGAACTTTATTTTAGAAGAATATTTACATTACTTAAGCAATCATATTACTGGCCCGCGGGATATTAAATTGTAAATTAGGTGGTCCGTGAAGTTAAAAAGGTTGACGACCGCTGGTTTAGAGTGCTTTAGAGCTTTAGGGCCAGCGAAGGGTTAATATTGCTAAATATATATATATATAGAGAGAGAGAGATTAGATGATACATTTTTGAAGTGATACATTATAGTATTCTGTAACGTTGCTCGATTCAGTTTAGACTTAATTTATCCCTTTCGGAAAGTGCTTTTTACAATTTGTGAAAGGTGAGATTTTCCTATCGATTTTTTGATACTTAATAACTTAATAATGGAAAAGAACCTTTATATTTAAAGACATAAAAAATAATTTTTATGGTATAATACTTATGCAGGGCCTGATTAAGGGGGAAGCACACATTATTTATACTTACACCGTTATTTTATCACAAATACTTTCCTCCTATAATAAACAGAAAATTCTCATTAAAAATTATTTTAAAAGAATTCTGGTGTCTAATAACGGTGAGTAAATTGGATTGTTTTACACCGTTCATTTTTTATAAAAAATATTTCCTCGTCAAAGCGTGGAATTTCTATAACATGAAGTAAAAAATAATTGTAAAAATATTCCGGTATGAGCGAGCTTCCCCCTTAATCAGGCCCTGGCTGTGTATGCATAATCGATTTCTGACCCCAAATACCTATTAACACGTCTTTTGTAGCTGCTCACTCTACTTTAATTTTTCTAAATACTTGTCTTTTATTTCCATCCTAATAATTATTCTGATTCGAAATTATACGCAATTTAATCCTCACTATCTCAAAAAAACTAGTAACACAGATTTTCATAGCCTTAACTCCAATAAATATTTGCTCCCTTACTTCTATAAAATTTAGAGTTAATTATGCTAAATGGATTCCTCTTCTCCAGAAGAAAAAAAAAGGGGGGGCCATTTTAATCCTTAATTTTTATTTTTATTGAAATAAATTTTAATTAAAGTTAAAAGTTAATAAACTGTATCTTTTATTGCATATTGCGATATAGAATTCCTTTCAATACATATGATATATTGGTATAAACGACGGCAAGTGGCGCTGTTATACTGAAATTTACCAGTTTGCGGTAGAGCTATATCTCAGTTACTGCAGAATTTATATGTCTCAAATTTGACAGGCGAAACGGGTATTAAAAAAAACTGTAGGTATAAGAAAGAATAAAAACAAAATGGTGCCAGTAACACGGATATTCTTCCGGGTTCTCACTGATTATTTTATTTTAAGCCAGATTACTTGCATTATTTCCGCATTTTATTATTTTACTAAAAATTATAAATATTGAATTATACTAATGTTAATTTTAACTTAATTTTATCTGAAGTACTCATATATATAACATTAGATTTCATAATTTTCTGGATGAGAGAGAAGTTAAAAAGAATATTTTTTAATCATCTATAGCAAAAACTTAAATTTTATATGATGCACAAAAATCGCTTTGAATTTTTTATCTGTCTTTGGTATGTAACTATAATTGCAGGGATGGAACACGGGCGCAGAATTCATACCGGAATTTGTTTAAGAAATTTCTGTGCCTATAATATCGTTGATTTAAGAAGTAGAAAATTTTCTTACATTGATAGTGGTATGAGTTCTGCGCCCGTGTTCCACCCCTGTAATTGTTCTCATACTTGCCAACCATCTCATTTTGAACCGTACAATTTTTAGTACCCGCTTTTTTTTTCGCACCTATAAATTTTTAGAGTAAATTTTGTCTTATTTAATCGTAAAAACATTTGGAGAGAATTACTCTGAAAATACATTGGTGTGAGAAAATGAGCGTTTTTTCAGGGGGCGTTAACAATTGTACGGTTATTAATGAGATGGTTGGCAAGTATGTGTTCTAAGTTTATCGTATTAGCATTCGACCTTTTCAAAAATTTCAATTATACGTTAAAAATATTTTGTCACATTGACAGGGATGGAACATGGGCGCAGAATTCATACCGGAATCTATTTAAGAAATTTCTCTACCTATAATATCGTTGATTTAATAAGTAGAAAATTTTATTTCATTGATAGTGGTATGAATTCTGCGCCCGTGTTCTATCCCTGCATTGAGTTTAATTGTCTAAATATATATATATTACTAGATTTAAAAAATATAGTTTTATACATAGAAATAGAAATTTATCGCTGTAATTTAATCTTTTATGTCAACTTCTTATAATCTGGAAGCAATAAAAAGTGTTCATGATTTCCTTGTAAATGTTTTATTATAATCAAAGATTTTTTTAAGAATTATTTTTATGATTAACTAGATGATTAACTCCTAAACTAGATGCCTTCCGCATGGCTCTGAAACTTGGTAGTAGGCCTGGTACACATTGCGCGACTTTTTTTTATTCAGCAGCCACCAAAAAAATTTTAAAGTGGGATTTGATACACATAAAAGGCGAACAGAATCGAAGAAAACGTCGATTATAGTATATATTATAGTAATTCTTAAAATTGTTGGTGACAGTTGAATGAAAAAGAGCACAATCTGTACCAAGTAGCACTGTCAACTGCTAGAACTGTTGCCAAGTTTCCGAGCCACGCGGAAAGCATCTAGTTTAAGAGGCTATGGATTAAATATGTATATGTATCTTATAATAATTGATTTGTTGTAATAAAATAAGTGTTTCTATTGTTTTAAGTTTATTTAATATTAATAAAATGGAGTTCTCTGAACTTTATTTTAGAAGAATATTTACATTACTTAAGCAATCATATTACTGGCCCGCGGGATATTAAATTGTAAATTAGGTGGTCCGTGAAGTTAAAAAGGTTGACGACCGCTGGTTTAGAGTGCTTTAGAGCTTTAGGGCCAGCGAAGGGTTAATATTGCTAAATATATATATATATAGAGAGAGAGAGATTAGATGATACATTTTTGAAGTGATACATTATAGTATTCTGTAACGTTGCTCGATTCAGTTTAGACTTAATTTATCCCTTTCGGAAAGTGCTTTTTACAATTTGTGAAAGGTGAGATTTTCCTATCGATTTTTTGATACTTAATAACTTAATAATGGAAAAGAACCTTTATATTTAAAGACATAAAAAATAATTTTTATGGTATAATACTTATGCAGGGCCTGATTAAGGGGGAAGCACACATTATTTATACTTACACCGTTATTTTATCACAAATACTTTCCTCCTATAATAAACAGAAAATTCTCATTAAAAATTATTTTAAAAGAATTCTGGTGTCTAATAACGGTGAGTAAATTGGATTGTTTTACACCGTTCATTTTTTATAAAAAATATTTCCTCGTCAAAGCGTGGAATTTCTATAACATGAAGTAAAAAATAATTGTAAAAATATTCCGGTATGAGCGAGCTTCCCCCTTAATCAGGCCCTGGCTGTGTATGCATAATCGATTTCTGACCCCAAATACCTATTAACACGTCTTTTGTAGCTGCTCACTCTACTTTAATTTTTCTAAATACTTGTCTTTTATTTCCATCCTAATAATTATTCTGATTCGAAATTATACGCAATTTAATCCTCACTATCTCAAAAAAACTAGTAACACAGATTTTCATAGCCTTAACTCCAATAAATATTTGCTCCCTTACTTCTATAAAATTTAGAGTTAATTATGCTAAATGGATTCCTCTTCTCCAGAAGAAAAAAAAAGGGGGGGCCATTTTAATCCTTAATTTTTATTTTTATTGAAATAAATTTTAATTAAAGTTAAAAGTTAATAAACTGTATCTTTTATTGCATATTGCGATATAGAATTCCTTTCAATACATATGATATATTGGTATAAACGACGGCAAGTGGCGCTGTTATACTGAAATTTACCAGTTTGCGGTAGAGCTATATCTCAGTTACTGCAGAATTTATATGTCTCAAATTTGACAGGCGAAACGGGTATTAAAAAAAACTGTAGGTATAAGAAAGAATAAAAACAAAATGGTGCCAGTAACACGGATATTCTTCCGGGTTCTCACTGATTATTTTATTTTAAGCCAGATTACTTGCATTATTTCCGCATTTTATTATTTTACTAAAAATTATAAATATTGAATTATACTAATGTTAATTTTAACTTAATTTTATCTGAAGTACTCATATATATAACATTAGATTTCATAATTTTCTGGATGAGAGAGAAGTTAAAAAGAATATTTTTTAATCATCTATAGCAAAAACTTAAATTTTATATGATGCACAAAAATCGCTTTGAATTTTTTATCTGTCTTTGGTATGTAACTATAATTGCAGGGATGGAACACGGGCGCAGAATTCATACCGGAATTTGTTTAAGAAATTTCTGTGCCTATAATATCGTTGATTTAAGAAGTAGAAAATTTTCTTACATTGATAGTGGTATGAGTTCTGCGCCCGTGTTCCACCCCTGTAATTGTTCTCATACTTGCCAACCATCTCATTTTGAACCGTACAATTTTTAGTACCCGCTTTTTTTTTCGCACCTATAAATTTTTAGAGTAAATTTTGTCTTATTTAATCGTAAAAACATTTGGAGAGAATTACTCTGAAAATACATTGGTGTGAGAAAATGAGCGTTTTTTCAGGGGGCGTTAACAATTGTACGGTTATTAATGAGATGGTTGGCAAGTATGTGTTCTAAGTTTATCGTATTAGCATTCGACCTTTTCAAAAATTTCAATTATACGTTAAAAATATTTTGTCACATTGACAGGGATGGAACATGGGCGCAGAATTCATACCGGAATCTATTTAAGAAATTTCTCTACCTATAATATCGTTGATTTAATAAGTAGAAAATTTTATTTCATTGATAGTGGTATGAATTCTGCGCCCGTGTTCTATCCCTGCATTGAGTTTAATTGTCTAAATATATATATATTACTAGATTTAAAAAATATAGTTTTATACATAGAAATAGAAATTTATCGCTGTAATTTAATCTTTTATGTCAACTTCTTATAATCTGGAAGCAATAAAAAGTGTTCATGATTTCCTTGTAAATGTTTTATTATAATCAAAGATTTTTTTAAGAATTATTTTTATGATTAACTAGATGATTAACTCCTAAACTAGATGCCTTCCGCATGGCTCTGAAACTTGGTAGTAGGCCTGGTACACATTGCGCGACTTTTTTTTATTCAGCAGCCACCAAAAAAATTTTAAAGTGGGATTTGATACACATAAAAGGCGAACAGAATCGAAGAAAACGTCGATTATAGTATATATTATAGTAATTCTTAAAATTGTTGGTGACAGTTGAATGAAAAAGAGCACAATCTGTACCAAGTAGCACTGTCAACTGCTAGAACTGTTGCCAAGTTTCCGAGCCACGCGGAAAGCATCTAGTTTAAGAGGCTATGGATTAAATATGTATATGTATCTTATAATAATTGATTTGTTGTAATAAAATAAGTGTTTCTATTGTTTTAAGTTTATTTAATATTAATAAAATGGAGTTCTCTGAACTTTATTTTAGAAGAATATTTACATTACTTAAGCAATCATATTACTGGCCCGCGGGATATTAAATTGTAAATTAGGTGGTCCGTGAAGTTAAAAAGGTTGACGACCGCTGGTTTAGAGTGCTTTAGAGCTTTAGGGCCAGCGAAGGGTTAATATTGCTAAATATATATATATAGAGAGAGAGAGATTAGATGATACATTTTTGAAGTGATACATTATAGTATTCTGTAACGTTGCTCGATTCAGTTTAGACTTAATTTATCCCTTTCGGAAAGTGCTTTTTACAATTTGTGAAAGGTGAGATTTTCCTATCGATTTTTTGATACTTAATAACTTAATAATGGAAATGAACCTTTATATTTAAAGACATAAAAAATAATTTTTATGGTATAATACT
This sequence comes from Salticus scenicus, assembly GCA_963930645.1. Taxonomy (NCBI): domain Eukaryota; kingdom Metazoa; phylum Arthropoda; class Arachnida; order Araneae; family Salticidae; genus Salticus; species Salticus scenicus. The sequence continues at coordinate 178,559,323 of OZ005659.1, forward strand.
TATGCAGGGCCTGATTAAGGGGGAAGCACACATTATTTATACTTACACCGTTATTTTATCACAAATACTTTCCTCCTATAATAAACAGAAAATTCTCATTAAAAATTATTTTAAAAGAATTCTGGTGTCTAATAACGGTGAGTAAATTGGATTGTTTTACACCGTTCATTTTTTATAAAAAATATTTCCTCGTCAAAGCGCGGAATTTCTATGACAGGAAGTAAAAAATAATTGTAAAAATATTCCGGTGAGAGCGGAGATAATGTGTGCTTCCCTCTTAATCAGGCTCTGTACTTATGTATCTTACATCATAACGTACGATATTATCATACATTTATTTAAAATTAAAATTTTATTTATAAAAGAAAATTTTATTATAATTTAAATATTTTCGTATGCTAAATATTTATTACATTTTCTTTTCCTTCCCAAATCAACTTTAAATTCCCTACTTTTTACGGAAGTCAGCCGAAGAATATTAAAATAATAAGAGAATAACATTCATATGGCATACTTATTCTATTGTTCAATTAATAATCGAATATTGCTTAATTTTAAAATTTAGAGTTAACTGCGTATTTCAGGTGACCCAGAAATGAGTTTTGTGGAGTTTTGGAGTTGTCACTTTATGGTCAAATTTCGCACATTAACGCAGCATTAGACAGGAAATTACGACTTAAAATGGAATTGCATGGAATGCTTCAAATTGAATTCATGGCATGACAGCTTCACCAGATAAAGATTAAGTGTTTCAGAGACACCTTCATGATTAGTGATGTGGATCTGGTAAATACCCAGTGGGTAGATAAATAATTTTTGGGTATTTAACCTTAAAACCGGATACTTTAAAAAAATGATTAAAAAAAAAAGGTCTTGTGAATGGATGATAAATTTTTATCTCAAAATGAAACTGCATATTGCAATTTAACAGAAGAGCTGGAAAAGTATTGATTAATTTTTTTCGATTATGTTTATTTTATTTATTTATTTATTTAATTTAAAGAGACTTTCATTTACTAAGTGGTGTTACATAGTCGCCAACATATTTTTAGCCCCGCCTTTATTTCGTACCACTTTTATTTTAAGAGTAATTTTTTCTTATTTTGTTGTAGTTATATATTGAAGGAATTGATTCTATAATTAAAGTGGTTAGAAATAAAGGCGGGTCTAATAATACTCCGAAATAAATTAAAATGTTGGCAACTCAGAGTAATATAATATCGGATCAACTTTTCTTTCTGATATTTTGCATTTCTCTTTTTTTCTTGTTATATGTTCGAAAAAATTTTCAAATACATGGGTCGATTAAGAAAAAAATAGGCACCTTCATAAAATTCCAGATCATGAAAAAGGAGCATTTACATAATTCAATTACATAAAAAGGACCCTTTTATAAAATGTTTCTATATATTCAGTATTAGTTTTAATTAATTGATTCAATGAAATTCGATTCACTATATTGAATGACTGATAAAATGGAATGCCTTAAACTATCTATATATCTACCTATCTACCTATACCTACATAGGCGTACTTGCCAAAATACTAATTAATATTACGTAGTTTTGTTAGCCCCGCCTTCTTTTTCCCACCAGTATCTTTTTAGAATATTTTTCTTCTTATTTAAGCGTAACTGCATTTGCATACTTGCCAACCATCTCATTAATAACAGTACAATTGTTAATGCCCCCTGAAAAAACGGCCATTTTCTCACATTACTATATTTTTAGAGTAATTCTCTCCAAATTTAGTTACGATTAAATAAGACTAAAATTACTCTAAAAATTTATTGGTGTGAAAAAAAAAAAAAAATGGTGTGCACTAAAAATTGTATGGTTCATAATGAGATGTTTGGCAAGTATGCATTTGCAAAATATTGCTCTGAAAATTTTTTGGTGTGAAAAAAAGGCGTGACTAACAATACTACTGAATATTAATTAGGATGTTGGCAAGTATGCACAGCAGGCTCCGTACGGGCGTTGTTTTTCCCCTGAGTCTTATACAAGTATTTTTTTAGAACGATTTTCATTATAAAATAAGTTTTCCTGATTACGATGAATTTTATTGTTTCGGAATACACAGGGAAACACACACGGAAACACACAGTGTGACACAGAGAAAAAAAAAAAAAAAAAAAGGCCCGTACGAACCCTGCGTAGGGTTAGAAATTGGAATGTGATAGTCAGGTGTGAATTACTTTAACTCATATAACTCATTAACTAATACATATTTTTAAATTCCGTTTACACATTCATAAAAATTATTACTGTTAAATTAGTTATTTTCTAAAAATTATTGTTTTAATCTTTAATCTTTTATTTTTTTAACTTATTACAGAAATTTTAATGTATTTTGTTACCTTCAGAAAGAGAACTATAAACATTTTAAGTTGAGTCAAATTTTTCATTGATTATTTTTTTTTCCAGTGTTATGTGAGGATTGTTTTAACAGGGTTGCAAATAACTTGCAATAATTCTCAGAATCTTTTAAATAATATCAAAATTTTCCGTGCAATGGTAGGTATATTTTATCCCCCCCCACCACCATTATAAGTGTTCTTTATCATTTAAAAACTATATTCATCATTTTCATTCAATTTAAATGAATTCACATTTCTCTTAAAAATCAGCAAATACATTACAACTCAAATATGGTTAATATTTAAACCACATATTTCAGGCAAAATACATTGTGTTTCACTGCCTTTGTTTTTCTGATTAAAATTTTTAGTTTTATAAAAAATGCAAATTTGTAAAAAGGCTCAAATATTTCGAACTTCTCATTACGCCCTTTCTCTCTCTCTATTATATATATATATATATATATATATATATATATATATATATGATATACACAGTATATAGCACTCTATTATATATATGATATACACAGTATATAGCACTATCACATTGTACACAAATGCAGGTATTTTATTCGAATAGAGTTCATTCAAAAATAATTATCCAAGGAAATACACGTTTTAGGTGGTATTTACCTTTAAAAATAAATACCTGGGTATTTTACATCACTATCCATGATTAGAGGTTGATGGTGCCCCCTCCCCTCTCTTCGCCCTCCCCTTGGTATGCCACTGCAGTCGACACATTAATTTCACATCTTTATTCTTAATATGCATTTATAAAGAAAAAAAATGTCCCTTTCTAGTCACTTTTTCCTCTTTTTCAAGAGTGTTTTACCTTTCCTACTTCTGCTTTTTTGTGCTTAATTCCATGAGTGCATTTATAGAGTGCGATTTTCTTGAAGGATTAACCACACAGTTTTAACATTTCGATCATTCACAACACTTTTTGATCGTTCAGGCCTTGGAGCCTGTTCTGCAGACAAACGGCCTTTCTTGAAATCACCATGCCATCTATAAATGGTAGACTCACCAAAACATTTGTCCTTGTAAGCTTCTTTCATTAACTTAACTGTTTCTGGAGCTGTTTTTCCCAAACTGTAGCAAAATTTTATGGCACAACGCATTTCGTTTTTTAACTCTGAATCAGTCATCTCCATTTCTGTAGGGCAAATAAAACAGTTCTTTAAACAAGCAAGGAAATAGGAAAATAAAATCGTCTGCTTCGTTTAGAATTTTGCATAAAAGTACAGTTAACAGTTTGAAAAAATCGCCTGCACTTCTATTTTTTAGTTTCGCGGTGTTGCCACTACGTAAAAAAATAACTCTCAGTTTTTATAGAATGCCCTTTGTAGATATATAGTCTTTTAGATTTTATTTTTTTAATTATTTTTTCCTATTTCTGGTTTCATTAATAATTATATATAAGTCCGACTTTATTTCCCTGCTTTTCACGTATGGGTTTTCAGATTTGTCCATTTGTTTGTAGCACACATGCCTTTTTTGTTCGTCTAACGAAGGGTGTTGTTTTATTTCCGAACAAAATAATTGTTGCAAATTATTGAATTTTATGTTGCTTATTCAAAGTTGGGTACTTATTAGTTTGAAATGCCAGTTTTTAGGTGCTTTTGTATAAAACGTGCTATTGTCATAAATAAGTATAGATAATTAAAAGAGTAATCCTAAGCACATGCTACCAATACAATGTGATTCAAGTACTACTTATTATAGGGCGATATTTTATTTCTTTAATTTGTTATCCGGCAACTTTTTGCATTCGGTACAAAAGTTTACCAAAAATATATGTAGTATAATTTTTCAATACACCCGTTAAGTTTCAAGAGAATGCGTCAAGTATTTCTCCAGATATTCGATTAAATATTTAACTTCGAAAATGGCACATAATTTTATCACCCATGTGAGTATACTCACACACACAGACATATATATATATATATATCAGTGGCGTATCGTGAATGACGTTTAAGGCATGCTCTACATGAGTATTTAAAAAAATTACACAGTGGTCGTACTCTCCGCCTTTTTTTCAGGACACTTTCAGAGATAAGAAATTTCCGCCTTTTTTGCCACCAGTAATTTCATGCAGAAATAATTCAGGTATATTTATGTTAGTGTGCCAAGACTATACAGAGTAGAGATTATTTTATAAAGATAGTGGTGGCAATAAATTTGAAAATTTTTCATGTATGAGACTGTCCTGAAAAAAGGGCGGAGAGTACGAACCCTGATTACATAAAAATGGATATTTGAGTATATTATTGGCTAATTCCTTTTTTCGAGAAACGACGTAGATATTACGACATTTCAATAATCAATCTAATGAACGAACATTTCATGATAACGAGCTGTCTCTAGCCACTCGTATGGAGCATACCCAATACGTCACTCACCATACGCCACTGATCTCTCTCTCTCTCTCTCTCTCTCTCTATATATATATATATATATATATATATATATACAGATGTGTGTGTATGTATTCAGATCGTTATTTATTATCCTTTTATCAGTCTGTCTATCTAAGCACACACACACACACACACACACACATATATATATATATATACTATATATATATATAAAGAGAAACAATTAGACAGATAGATAAATTAATATATACTAAATAGGAAAATATAACGATAATTAGATAGCTTGATTCATAGGTAGATAGACCTGCTAACTATGCTAGTTTATACGTAATGGTATTAAGCCCCGCCTTTTTTTTTTTTTTTTTTTTTCACACCAGAATAGTCGTAGAGCAATAGTCTTTTTATTTAATCATGAGACCATATTGCTGAATATTACTCTACAACTATTCTGGTGTGAAAAAAGGGCGGGGCTTAATACAATTACGGATAAACTAGCATAGTTAGCAGGTCTAGGTAGATATGTAATAGAGCATATTTTGAAACTGCAATTTTAGTTAATTTTACCATCTCTATAATTATGAATTTGGTAAATTAATATACAATACACACACATTAATATACAATCACATTTACCTATTTCTTTGATAAATTGTTATTTAACAAGTCTCAATAAATGAAAATTTTTATCTCCCAGTATTAATTCCAAAAATCTTTTAAGATAATTGGAGCAATTACATGAATTATAATTACATGCCTCCTTAAAAGAATAAGTCGTCTTCTTATATTAGTAATAAAAGTGCATAATTTTCATCCATGTATTATCCTTAAGTAGTTGCAATGTTTAATTTAGATTTACGTGAGACCGCTTCTCATCGCTAAAATTTCAGAATTATCGTCGTAACATATTCGGTTGTTCCCTAAGGTAATGTTAGTGATAATGCATACTTATTAAGATCCAATTTTAACGCAGATTTATTTGCTCCAATTTAGAGCTATCTTTTACGTAATCAAGAGCTATCGTAAGTTAAGATTTCTGCTGGGAATAAATGTATCTAACTTATAGCGCTTGTTGCATTTTTTTTTTTTTTTTTCTATAATTATTCAGACATGCTTAAAGTTATAAATTGATTGGATAGGCTAATGAATTACGTCGCATTTCTCATTATATTAACCTTTTTTTTTTTTTTTTTTGTTTGTATGATATATATTTAATTCCTTTGAGTTCTTTTAAAAATATAATTATCATCAAAAGAAGTACTACATTATTCAATAAACAATAAAGTTTATTGTTTATTTTGATGTGCTAATAAAAATATTCGTGAGTTTCTTTTCTTGTTGATCATTATCTGCAAGATTTTTTATTTATTTTTTTTCTTTTTCTGCTTTTCTGTTCTGAAAACTGAGAACAGCTTCAGAGACAAAGATAACTTTTTTACGATATATATATATATATATATATATATGTATATATTAATTAATAAATTCCTGATGTGAAATCAATTTATCCATATTCTAGGAGATACAATATATTGCTTCTAAATATTTCAACGTTCACTCAATATTTTCTTTTGAAACTTGTTAAATTAATTTCAAAACGGCCATTAGATATATAGTTTATCTCAAATATCTATAAAAAAAGAAAAAAAAAATTGATATTGTTCCTTTTTAGAGAATATTTTGGATTGAAACAACTATTCATTAAACCATAGCCTCCTAAACTATATGCCTGCCGCGTGGCTCATAAGCTTGGCAACAGTTGAAGCGGTAAACGGCGCCATCTGTACCAGGTTATGCTGTCTACCGCTTCAACTGTTGCTGAACTTATGAGCCACACGGCAGACATCTAGTTAAGGAGGATATGGTTAAACCTTATTAAACTAAAATAAGAACTAATTTAATGAATAAATGAATTTATAAGTAACACCATAAACTTCAAAAAACTCACAATAGTTGTTTCAGGTAGCACTGGCATTCATTAAATGAATAACACTAGGCACGAGTTTAAGCATCAAAGCAGCAATTACCCACTAACATCTACAAAGATATTTCAAACGACTTCTGTATTTGACTTCCTCAAAAATATCATTCGTTCAATTGCGAGGTAGTGCTTCTGTCTACCGAACCGAGAATAACCAAAAAGTATAAATCAATTAAAGAAAGGAAAATATATTAGAAACTTACTGCAAAAAAAAAAAAAAAAAAAAAAAAAAAGCAGTTAAATGGTTTGTTTCTGTGCGAAACCAGAGAACGTATACCTGATAACATTTATAATTTGTTCCAGGGTACTGTCAGCACCCTTTTTCCACACTAGTACATTTTAGAAGTTAGTCTTTTCTTGCTTAATCGTAGATAGATATTGTAGAAGATTTACCTAAAATCACACTGGTATAGTTGCCAGACTTTACGAATTTTTTATTAGTGTTATTTTTATGCGACATTATTTTCTATTTAAGGACATTTCCAGGATGCAATGAATGCGCCTGACGCAGTGTTGCCAAACTTTGTCCGGCAAAACTGGGTCAGGTGCATTCGTTTTCATACTGGAAATTTCACTAAATAGAATATTATGTCGTATAAAATAATGTTCTATAAAAAAGTCGTGAAGTCTCGCAACTATGCACACTGGTGTGAAAAAAGGGCATGACAAACCGTATTCCGGATTAAATTATAATTTTTGCCGGGTACGAGAACTTTGTAATGTTAAAATGTTGCTGGAAAGATCACGCAGGGTTCCCAAATTTTATAATTTATTCACGAGCATTTTCAGCCCCACCTCTTTTTCATACCGGAAATTTGGAAAAATGATTTTTTTTTTTTTTAAATCGTTGTCACATATTAAACAACAACAACAATAAAAAATCTACAAATTTCTCTGTTGCGAAAAGAAGGCGGAGCTAAAAATGCTCGTGAATAAATTATAAAAGATGGGAACGCTGAGATCACGTAAAAGTTTTTTTTTTTCTTTAAAGAAAACCGAGTTCTGTCTTTAGGCATTCCTGTAAAGTAATGCTTTACATTAAAAACGGCTTTGCATATTCATATTTAATACTTTGTATGTCATCGGTGCACATATACATCAAAGGTATTTACCGCATTGAATTCCGAGAAAAAAATTTTAGTGTGAAAATGTAAAATTCAAAGAATATTTTAGGTAAACACGAAAAAAAAAAAAAAAAAAAACGGAGGTAACTGTTCGAAATAGGAAAATACCCTAACGACCTAGTATTCATAAAGCATTTTATAAATGCAGTTTTTGTGTTTGAATTTTTCACTTGTTAAGATTTTTATTGATGAATGAAACAAAATAAACAAAACGCCGGAGAAATATTCCTTTTACTTATTTTCAAAAACTTAATCATTTGTTTATCGTACTTCATTCAAGTCACGTTCCAAGAAAGACACTTGTAAAGAAAGATTAATAGATTTTTTAGAAGTTTGTATGAGAGAATTAAACTCTTTCAAGTTTCTTTAGTCAAGGACTTTTTATAATGTTTTATTTGTGTTCTTGATTTTTCATTAAATTCTTTTGTGTGCGTGAACTTTTACAAAAGAAAACAGTCAGTACTGAATTTTGAATTGCCAAGAAACTTTTTGACAATTTCTTTTTTTTTCTTTACTAACGTGTGGAATTGAGAGAAATAAATATGATAAAGATGTAAAAGAAATTAAAAGTTTCAGTTCCGTAAAAATAATAGACAGAAATTGGCATTAATAAAAAAAAAATAATAATAAATAAAATAAAGTACCCTTTATTATAGTTGCCAACATTTTAATTAATTCCGTATTATTTTTAACCTCGCATTTATATCGTTCCACGTTACTTATATAATAATATTCTGCAGTATACAACTACTATAAAATAAGAGAAAATTACTCTTAAAAAAGAAGTGTTATGAAATAAAGGCGGGGCTAAACATGTTCCGTTATAAATTAAATTTTGGCTATACATTTATCAGAATTTATACTTGAAAAATATAGCACACTCGGAAAAAAAGAAAAAAGAAAGAAAGATATAGCACACTATATAGCACACTCAAAAGAAAAAAAAATAGAAGAAGAAGAAAAAGCCTTGTTTAAAAAGTATTTTTATGAAGTATAATATTTAAATACCTTCCCTTGCTTTTTATAGGGCTACATTTAATAACTGAAAAAGAAAAGAGATGATTAACTAAAAGGCGATTATATATATGGCGATTATAGTTAAATCGTAAATTACAGAAATCCCGTATTAAAATATTTTAGTAAAAAACAGTGATACGATATCATACATTTGCAGGAATAAAAGTGTTTCCTTTTTTTTTTTTTTTTTTTTTTTTTTTGCCAACAAATATATCTATGCAGGAATTTCTGACATATTTTTACAGTTATATTTGTGATTTTATGAAGTAGAAATTTTTGTAGAAAAATACTGGCGGCCAAAAAAGCGGAACTCTTCCATCCATGCGTTTAACAGCTACGTTAATGTAACACTATCCGAACCGGTATTGATCCTACTAAAAAAAAGTAAAGTAAGAAAGAAAGAAAGAAAATTGTAATATATATATATATATAATTATGTGTGTGTTTCTAGACTATGGGTAATAGATTAGTGCAATAAATAATCATAGTTGTCAACTTTAATAATTAAATCCAGAATATTAATAGACCACCTTTCTTTCTTTTTTCCCCCCTCATATTGCATTTTTTTTGTAGTTTCTTTTTTCATCGTAGTTATGTATTGGAGAAAATATTTTATGAATAAAGTTGTGTGAAACAAATAGTTCAAGAATGTTCTTCCAAAACTAATTTTAAATATTATAAAAAATATTTATTTATTTATTTATTTATTTATTTTTATTTATTTTTAATGAGTATAATAACCCTGAATTTTTTGTATATGCATCTATTATTGCAAAAGTTTTAAAAAACAAAAGTAAAGAATGTTAGTCAAGGATAAGGACGTAGTCAGAAAAAAAAAAAAAAAAGAAAAGAAAAGAAATATTAGGGATGGAACACGGGTGCAGAATTCATACCGGTATTTGTTTAAGAAATTTCTCTATATGTAATATCGTTGATTTAAGTGGTAGATTTTTTTTTTTTTTTTTTTTTTTTTTTTTTTTTTTACATTGATAGTGGTATGATTTCTGTACCCGTGTTCCATCCCAGAAATTTAAGGGGAAAATACAGTCAGGCTGTTTTTTTTTTTTTTTTTTTTTTTTTCAGATCTTGTTTGTTATTTATTTATTTTAATCGAGTTTAATTAATTTTTATCAAGTCGGGGTGATTTAACTTTATATTTAAAAATATCCGATAGCAGAAATTTGTTTGATTGTACTAGAACTGCATAGCTAATATAAGCATAAAAAATGTAAATTGTTATAGGCGTATCCAAATAATTATTTGAAAGTAAACTTCTGTATAGATTTCGAAATATTGGAGGTTTCTATTTAAAGCATAATTTCTAAATTCGATTTCAATTCATATTGATTCTTGTAATCCATGTAAATTAATAATTTTTGTTTTAATCAAGTCACTCAGATGAGATTTAGAACAATGATCACCTTTATTTTTGAGATAGTGGAGAAAGGTGACTTCAAGTTAGCTGTCGGATTTGGGTACCTAAAACTATATTGAATATAAGTAATTCCTTTTCATAAACCCGACAAGTGGTATTATTCATTGAGCCTAAACTATAGTTTTCTTCATATTTGTTAATAAGGCTATAAATCTATAAGATTAAAAAATATAAAAAATTAATAACAACTCAAAAATAATTGGCAAATCTGCAGAATTTCGAGAGGAACACGAAAACCCCTTTGGATACGACTTTGATTTTACCTTGTTATTATTCTCAAAATGCAAAAAAAAATTATATTTGGTCAAAGATAATTTTCATATAGTCTATACATACTAATACAGTATGTTGGATTGTTTAGTTTTCCTCTGTCATTTCTGAAGGTGGTACTATCGCTGTGGTTCTTGTTTACAGGCCCTGCAGGGTTCTAAAAAAAGTTAATTACATTTCTTGCACTGTCACCACTATTGTCAAACATTTTTCTTTTAATTAATTGTTTCAATGCTGAAACTTTATGTTTGAAATTTTTGCTATAAAATATTGGTGGCAGTGTAATAAAAAGATCAAAAAAAATTTTAGGAAGAATTTGCGGCTTGCGTGTATGTTTCTGTAATTTAGCTGTAATATAATCCGTACGCGAGGCATTAGCTTAAATATGAAAATTTAATGTATGTTCCTATTAAATTAGTTCATTGCAAATAAAAATAAAATATTTAAATTTTATAATAAACAGAAGTACATTAGACACTGAGATAAAAAACAACTCACGCCTCGCAGCATTCCTAAAATTTCACACTCACTTATTATACTGTTACCACTATGCAATATATACAGGGTGTTTCAAAAGTCTGGATACACCAAAATATCTCGAAGAGAAAGCAAATTTGCTGAAAACATTGATTTCAAAAGTTTCTTGAATTTAAATAAACTACCACATGAGGTATCACAAGTGGGTCCCAGGGGTCCCTGGGGACACCACGTGACAGAAACTTTTACTTTTTTTTTAAAAAATAGAAACCATATTTTTTCTTTGCAGAATCGTGTTAAGCAGAAAAAATCTGTTTAAAATCATGCACTGCTCTTATATCTTGTAGAGTTGGGGGCCCGGGGCCCCTATTTTTATGTTGTAATAAAAAATTTGGAAATCCTAAAAAACTTGAATAAAAAAATTCTCTGAATACATTAATTTGAAAAGTATCATGCATTCGAATGATTTATTAGATGACGAACCAGGAATGAGACCCCGGGGCCCCAAATTTGCAGTGTTTTGGTGTATCCAGACTTATGAAACACAACATAAAAATAGGGGCCCCGGGGCCCCCTATGCTGCAAAATATAAAAGCAGTACATGATTTCAAACAGATTTTTTCTCCTTAACAAGATTCTGCAAAGAAAAAAATATGGTTTCTATTTTTAAAAAATGAAGTCTGTGTCACGTGGTGCCCCCAGGGCCCCGTGATCCACTTGTGATACCTCATGTGGTAGATTATTTAAATCCATGAAACTTTTGAAATCAATGTTTTCAGCAAATTCGCTTTCCTTTCGAGATATTTTGGTGTATCCAGACTTTTGAAACACACTGTATATATATATATATATATATATATATATATATATATATATTTCAAATAATTTTTGGACATGTTTTAGCATTAAAACATTTAAGAAAAGTTTCTTAGTATTTATAGCGATGTAAATAAAACAAAATAAGTGAAAAATATTAAGAATGCTGCGAAGCCTGACAATTTACATAGTAAGTAGTGACATATTTTAAGAAAAATTCAGTTTTGTTTAAAACGAATGAACGAATAGAAGAAAATTTATATGCTACTTAAAATTATTAAATATTTTCTTTCAGAGATTTTTAACCATATAAATATTCGAAATAATGGAAAAACTACGTTTAAAATTTGCATCAAAATGATTTTCATGCAATATTTTCCTTAAAGTAAAACCATTACTATCGTTAAATTAATTATGAAAATCACTAAAAAATATTCTACGAAAATTTTTTTCTAGGATTATTTTATTTTTATCAGTTTTTTAGGACCAGTATCTTATTTTTCCTAAAGTCACACACTCACACAAAAAATCACTGTCAGAATTTGAATATTTTGTACTAAGAAACAGGATATGTTACTTACATAAGGGCTCACAAATACAGTAAATTTCAAATTATTCACGAGAAATAGCTGAAAAGCTTGATTTTATTTTACATAAAAAGTAATACAAACAGTGAAAATTTACAGTATAATAAAAATATCTATATTTTATATATTAAAGTATATAAAAACAATACATAAAAATTAATATTATAATACTAGTATATAACCCCTTCAAAAATGACGGAATGTGATCGATAAATCTTGAAAACAATGTTTAGATCATGAAGATTACCACGTGATCATTTAAATGTATTTTCAATTTTTGTTTATAAATCAAATGTGTTTCGATATGTTATAATTTTCGTTCTGAAATTAAAAAAATTCTACCCGATCAATAAATATGAATGACAATAAAAAAAACGGCTGATTGACAAAAAATATAGGCCCGACAACACAACAGCAACAACACATCCCAGTGTTCCGATAGGTTCTCTATTTAAAGTCCTCATAATAAGAAAAATCTGGTGTGTCACACACAAGACTTTCTCTTACTAATTTAATACTATAAGTACAGGTTGGAGATTAAGAGGTTACATAACGAGTACTGTTATGTAAACCTATGTTAAACAATTCAAATTATAGGCTTCGGAAGAGTTTTATATGATAATTAGTTCTGGCACCCCTCAACCCCCCGTTTCATTTATGCACCTACATTTATATAGACTTTAATTCGGTTATTAAAAAATAATTCTGTTTTTAAAAAATAATTTATTAAAATTATTATTTAAAAAAGTTATCTTGTATGATAATACAGACGATTTCCATATTAGAGAATTTGTATAGCACTAAATATCCAAATAAAAGTTGAATTTATTCTCAATATTAAAGTAAAAAAAAAAAAAAAAAAAAAAAAAATTTTTTTTTTTGGTTAAAAATGAAAAAAATTGATAACTTTATTTTAAATTATCGCAGATCGATGGTTCAACCATTCGTTTTAAAGGTATTGGCGAGCTCTTTTTAAAGATACCCATCATGAAAATTTACTCCCCTCGAGGGGGGGGAACGGCGAGGCTCCTACATACACAAAAAAAAAAAATTCCTAGTTGACTATCTCTATTACAAAAAATATATATTCGTTTCATTTGGTTTAGTGCAGTCTACAGATGTTAAACTCTACTTACCTGCAATTTTCCCCATAGACGTAATGTATTTGAATACTTTGGAATGTCCCGGTACACGAACCATTTGCTTCATCTTAACGAAAAGCTTACTGTAGCATCCTTATATGATACACATTTAGAATACCGAGTTTGGAATTTCTGCCACTATTTGTTCTTGAGATATACTGATAACTGACACACAGACATCCACACAGACATCCACACAGACAGACACACACAGAGACCATTCGCTAAAAACATGATTTTCGTATTCAGGGGACCTCAGAACATGTAAGTATAACAAAAACTCACGTTCGAAAATTTAACCCCAAAACAATACTTTCTCGACCCTATGGGTAAGAGAAAAGTAAAAAACGATTCACTTCATTTTATCAAAATACTTTTTTTAAGACTATCGAAGATCCTGTTTTCAAATACGCAAGCGAAGTGTGACGTCACTGACCGTCCGTGGATCCAAGAAAAAGATTCCCTATGTTAATCGTCCATTGGAGTTTTTGTAAAAAATTATTAAAAATAGAGGAAAATTATTTCCGGATTTTAATACCCGTATTTGGGTATCGATATGCTATCGTATTCATGTGTTAGACTGAGTTATTTTGCTGTCAAATTGACAAAATTTTAAATTTCAAAACTGTGTCATCTTTGGCGTTTTTTGTATTTGGCGATTAAAAACATAATACGAAAATATACATGCCAGATGTTTATTTTCGTAATATGTATTGTACGAAATATTGTTTCATATAATTCATCGCTCTCTTAATATAAGTTGTTAAAATAACTGTGATTTTTGAAAAGAATTAAATATGTTCGCCAGATAATTTGGCGATATTTTCTTTTTCCGCCAAGATGACAGATATATTAAATCTATTCCGCTGCAAGATATGAGTTTCTTATATCAGACAATTTATTTAGACATCTGAAAACAAATATTACTTCAAATTATGATAGAATATTTATCATTTTCCTTCTAATTAGTATATTAGTTGGATATTTATTGTGTAAATATCATCCTTTGAAATGAAATGTTTATGTTTTGAATCGAATATGGAAGTTTGCCATTTTTTTTTTCTAGAGTTCTGAAATTTAAAATTCAAATTTTGTCAATTTTACAGCAAAAACAACTTAATGTAACGCATGCACACGATAACTAACACATATCTATACCCAAATATCAGAATTAAAATCGGGAAATAATTTTCCTCGATTTTTAACAATTTTTTACAAAAAATCCAATGGGCGATTAACATAAGAAATCTTTTTCTTGCATCCACTGATGGCCAGTTACGTCATCACTTTGCTTGCGTATTTTTTAACTAACTATCCAATAATTACGAACACTCTATGCTAACCCAAATTCACCTCTACTCGATACTTCCAACCAGCTATCTCACCCACAACGTCGCCAAAATATCCCGGATCCAGCTAGGGACTTTCTCATTCTCAACCGAACATTTTATCTTGACTGGACATTATCACCTTAGACTACTCTACTTTCAATGCTCATTTCAACTGGTGACCTTTACTTGCCCAACCAAACATTCTATTCCAACTATAACTTTAGACTAATTTCAAAACTAAAATCAACTTGCGACATTTACGTACTGAACTCGACGCCAATCATACCTTACAATGTAAACAAACAATGAAGCTTGATATAAATATTTAAAGACTTTAATATGTTTTTACAAATATTTTCAGAGTTTTAAGGACTTAACATGTTTTAGAAATACTTTAAGCGTTTTTCTTTCTTTCTTTTTTTTTTTTTAACAGTCAAAGAGTCGTTCATTCGGAATTAAAGAGTTGTCCATTTGGAATTTGTATTTTCTGAATTGCAACAGTTTTGGTTTGTTTTGATTTGGTATTGCGTTGCTTACAATCATGAAGTTACATAATTCTATTTATAGGTTCATGTTTATAATAGTCAGTGATCCATTATATTTAATTTAGACCTTTAAACATTACATTTGAATAGTTTTTCAAGGTTTTAGAGGATATAAATAAGAATACGTGCGATACAAAACATGTTATATGTATGTTTCCGTATGTTGAACCAGCTCAGTGAGTTCAACAAACGGTAAAAAAAAAAAAAAAAAAAAAAAAAAAGGCTGCCAAAAGTTTCTGTTTTGAAGCGGTCTAACCGGAGTCGTTCAGGACAGATGAGGGTCATTATTATTATTAATAGCAAGTTGCAAATTGTTAGTTAATTTATGCAATACTATGAACGGTACCATACTGTACTGAAGAAAAAGAAAAAAATAAATCATATCAAACATAAACAAGATAGTTAAATATGTATCCACATATTTCGCGCCTAGCTTTGAGAGCGATTCTAAAAGCTTGTAGGGGTGTCAAACTCACCGACAATTGAGAATTGACAAACATCCAGTTATTCAGCGTTTCTTTGTTGCTTTTTTCTCTCAACCACAAAGGTTATCACTCATAATTTAACACTGGGCTCGTTAAGTTGTTAGATGCGCAGAAGCTTTTATGGTTTGCAAATAACGCCGCTAAAGAATAATTAGATTAAAAGAGATAATAATCATTTGTTTTTATTTCTTCTTAAGAAATATTCTTTCGTTATCTTGCGTTCTCTTTATTTCGCCTTTGTCCTGCGCCCAGCGGATAATACGCAACACGTATAATCCAAAGTTTACTGTACGAATAGAAGAAATGCTTTAGTCAAAAACGGTACTAAATGAAAAATTCTAAGTGAAATTTTGTTTAGAATTGATTTTATTATAACTTTAATACATACTATAACACTTATATACAGTGGGTGATCAATGTATTAGAATTTTTATTTACATATATTTCATTTTCTAAAGAAATACTGAACGAAATGACCTGGAACTTCACACATTAAAAAAACATTTAAAAACTCATTTTTTCCGCTATCGATTTAGTCCAGAGTGCAATTAGGGGACCTACCACAAACTGAAGAAGAGCGAAAATACTTTGGATCACCCTGTATCATAAACAGCTACAAATGGTTTGTCACTTTAATATATTATTGCAGATTTTATGTACAATATTTGATTGTTTTGGTGCGGGAATTGCACGATTATTTTGATGAATATGTATATTTTCTTATTATTATTTGTTTTTTTCAAAAATTACTAATTTTTTTGACAAGTGTTTTGCTTATAACTAGTACGGATTTCCATAAAATGTTACAAAACTCGCAAAACATTTGACAAAACATCATAGAAACATGAATTTCTCACGTGTAATATTTGTTGAGATATGAACATTTTTTAAAAATATTATTTCACTGCGCATGCGCAAAAGTTAGATTTATTTAATTTATTTATTTATTTTAATTTATTTTTTCATTGCATAGATTGAAAGTTAGATATGTTGAGCAATTTTTGCTAAAGCTCATTAGTAGCTTTTTGTGATACAGGGTGATCCAAAGTATTTTCGCTCTTCTTTAATTTGTGATTGGTCCCTTAATTATACTGTGGACTAAATCGATAGTGGAAACAATGAGACTTTTAATTTTCTTCGCATGTGTGAAGTTTCTGGCCATTTCGTCTAGTATTGTTTTAGATAATCGAAAAAAAGGTTAAAAAAAAAAAAAAAAAAATCTAATAATTTGATCACCCAATGCTTTCATTTGAATGTTAAAAAAAAAAAAAGAAAAGAAAAAGAAAGAAAGAAAGAAAGTGGTTACAATAAATAATGAAGTTGTGTTCCTTAGCAATGATTATTATGTAATATTTATTATTATTTTTATTATTAAACACTCTCATGATAATCGAGCAGCCACAGATTACCTATGGCTGCAATTTTAATACCCCCAAAACAAATAAAAATATAAATGAATAATTAAATTTACGATGAAAGAATTGTTCCTTAAAAGCGTCTTTCAAACTAACATGAAAAGAATCTAACACAGCACTCTAAGTATCTAAAAAATTCAGAGTACATTTCACGTGATGTTTTTTCTTTCATTCTTTTTTTTTTCTTATGGCAATGGAAGAAATACAATTTATCACTTCCTTGGAAAAAAAATTAGAAAGTAACTAATTTTGATAAACAACTACTACTCCGATTCAAAAAATTAGAATAATGAAAAGAAATATGGTCAAGGGAAATGAAAATCGAATTTATCAAATAAATAATCAACAATATCAAATATAAAGTACTATAATATGAATCTGCATATTTTGCAGATTATAAAAATGTAAACACATTACAATGAAATAGAAAATATATTTAAATCAGCTAACAACAAAAAATTCAAAATATTAGAATACTTTCTAACATGGTTCAAAAAATTAGAATAATGAAAATATATTGAACATAATTTAAACTCTAAGTATTTTTACTTGCTAATCAGTACTTTGTTGCATCACCCTTAGCTTTAATGACAGCTCTTAAACGTTTTGGCATGTTTTTAACTAAAGGTTCACAATCTTTTTTATCCAAATTCGCCCATATGCTCTTTATACTAGAAATAAGTTCTTTTTTGTCTCTAGGCGCAACTTCTTGAAGTCGTTTCTTCATAATTCCCCACAAATTCTCGATAGGATTTAGATCGGGTGAGTTTGCAGGCCAAGGGAGTACAGGTATGTCCTTCTCTTTGAGCCATTTAGTTGTTGATTTGGAAGTGTGGGGAGAAGCTGAATCTTGCTGAAACAAGAAATCGTCATCACATAAATCCTCAGCTGAAGGAATCATGAAATGTTCAAGAATTTCTTGATAGACTTCTGAATTGACTGTTGTGGAAACAATACACAACCTGCCTGGGCCTTCAGCAGTCATGCAGCCCCATACCATAACAGAGGTCGCAAATTTAAACGAACGTTTTAAACATTCTTTCTTATAAGCTTCATGTTTGAGTCTCCAGACACGTATACCTTGATTTCCGTGAGACACACAAAACACACTTTCATCGCTGAAAAGTATCTTTTTCCAATCGTCGTGATCCCAAAATAGCCTTTGTTTACACCATTTAACTCTAGCAGCCCTTTGCTTAGATGATAAGAATGGCTTTATCTTAGGCACACGTGATCTAAAACCTAATTTGCGAAGTCGTCGTAGTGTTGTAGATTTGGAGACATTTATACCCATTTCTTTCCATTTTCTATGCACATATCTCACACTCCGAAAACGATGTTTCTTCACAATCTTTTTCAATTGCCTTTCATCTCTTCTTGAAGTTACTGGCTTTCGACCACTTTTAAAGTGTTTATTTTGAAAACACTTATTATTAGAATATTCTCACAAAACTCTACTCACACTTGCTTGAGAGCATTTCACTTCTTTTGCTATAAAAAGTTGTGTTTTTCCTATTTCGTGCAAGTACACAATACGATATTTCACAGCCTCAGATAAATCGCTCTTTCGTCCCATATTAAGCAAATACTACGCTACAATCAAATGCCAAACGACTTTTCATTTTCAACGGAGCACATTTTATAGTCCCACAGATGTTAATCCCGCAGCCGTTCTCTCAACTTATAAGAAAAATTTGAATATTCTAATTTTTTGAACCATGCTATCGAGGTATTCTATTTCTTTGAATTATTCTAATATTTTTTAAATAGTTAATTATTAATATATCAGATAAAAATAAATATTTATGTTATATTTATAAATACTCTGAAGATAATTAGATACTTTTAATATATTTTTTCCTGGACGCAGTATGCAAATTGACGCGTTAGCAACATCAAACTCATTCTTTTTTACATTATTCTAATTTTTTGAATCGGAGTAGTAGAAGGAAAAAGTCAGAGAACCAATATATCATATATCATGGGGAAAAAAGACAAAAAAAAAAAAATTAAACATTTGCAATAATTAAATTGCAATTAATTTGCAATTTAAAATATTGCAAATGTTATTACACAATTATTTTATTTGAAAATATAATAAAATATATTATATTATAATCATATAAAATTACATTCTGCATGCTCATGGGAAACTGTAAAGTTCGTCATTTTTCATAATTGGTTTAGAGTAAAAGCCAGGGCTGAAAATATTCCTGAATAAATTAAAGTACTGGTGTATGATTATATACATACTTGCCAACATTTTAATTGATTCAAGATCATTTTCAGCCCCGCCTTTAATCCATACCACTTTTTCTTTAGGCGTAAATTTTTCTTATTATATCGTAGTTGTATACTGAAGAAAAATATTCGAACAATAAAGTGGTGCGAAACAAAGACGGAAATAAAAAAGCTCCGGAATAAATTAAAGTGTTGGCAACTATGCAACATACTAATTAATATTCCGTAGCATTGTTAGCTCCGCCTTCTTTTTTCCCACCGGTAACTTTATAGAGTATTTTTCTTTTTATTTAATTGCAATTACATTTTGGGAATATTAATCTAAAAATTTACTGGTGTAAAAAAAGGGCGGGACTAGCAATACTACGGGATATTAATTAGTATGTTTGCAAGTATGTTGTGTATCAGGGGTGTTTGCGTTCTGTATTTTTTATTTTATTTCCCACTAGTAATTACGAATTGTATTTTGTGTTATATTTAATTGCTAGACTTTATTCGAAAACTGCCAAAAATATCAAAGTTAAAAAACTTTGGTTTCAAATTCCGGGGACACAAAAACCCCTGATATATACAATTAAAATCACTGTTTCACTGTAATATATATATATATATATATATATATATTCTGTAATTTAAAAAACAAAGTTTAACATTTTTTTTATATATACTACCTAAAAGTAAAAAAAAAAAAAAAAAAAAAAAAAAAAAAATGATAAGGTAAATAATCTAAAAAAATAAAATAGAAAATATTTCTTTATTTTTACCTTTTTTTATAGTTAAAAAAAGCTAAAGTTTATTATTTAATTTATAGAAAACCATAAATGTTACAAATAGAAATACTTAAAACCTACGTATTATTATTTTTTTTTAGTTCAAGAAAATATTATAATTATTATTTATAAAAATTTAAAATTTGGTGGCGAGTATGTTATATATACAATTAAAATCACTATTTCACTGTAATATATGTATATATATATATATATATATATATATATATATATATATTCCTGTAATAATAATTTTAAAAAAAATAGCATTGTTTTATATATGCCTACATTAAAAAAAAAAAAAAAAAAAAAATTCTTTATTTTTACTTTATTTTATAGTTAACCCTTTGCGGCGCAAGACAATTCCGATCATTTAAATTATACTGCCACCGGAATTCATGAATTAAATTAAACCAAAACAAATTTTAAATTTTAAGGTTAAAAAAACTGGCCTTTTCTAATATGTTATAAACGTAAATTTTTGCTAAAAAATGTCCGGGATGAATTTTTGCAGCTGGACTTAATTTTTGCGTCCTCGCAGCGAGGACAGCGCGCGTTAAGGGGTTAAAAGAAAGCTAAAATTTATTTTTTAAGTTATAGAAAACCATAAATATTACAAATAGAAATACTTAAAACGTACGTATTATTATTATTAATCAAGAAGATATTATAATTATTCTTTATTAATTTTTCTTTTAATTTAATTATAAAAGAAAGTAAAAAATAAATAAAAAGTTTAGATAAAAAATAAATAAATAAATAAATAAATGCGTAGGTAGCACCGAACCCGGGCCGCCTGCACGACAGTTACTTACTTTACCAAGTACGCCACTGGAGCGTTTATACTTCTGCGAAATAACTTGTACTAAAGAATTACTAAAACTTTAATGGTTTTTCTTTCAAAATTGTTTGGTTACTGCGCTCTACTGGTTTAATATACTGTTGCCTTTGTAGTATACTACAATTCTGTGCAATTTCAACTCAGTCTGAATTTTTCATGACATGATCTCACTTTGTACGAGTTAAAAAATTAAATTTGACAGGTTGAAACGCGGCAAATTGTCGATGTGATGTTTTATGATTTTTTAAATAATAGTATTTTTGTAGAAAAATTTAACTGACTTTGTTATATAAAACTGCTACAAAAGTTTGTAAAAATTTACATATATGCAAAATTCGTAAAAAGTGACATCCACAGATTTAATTTATCTTACACACATTAACACATTCGCGCAGTTTCATTAACACTTTCGCGACCGCATATTTTTGTCTTTTTAACAGTAAGCTTCACCTATGGGCGTTATTCTCGCATATTACATTATTTTAAATCAATGTTGCCTGTATTCATATTTATTATAAAAATAGATATGCATTACCACATACTTGCCAACATACTAATTAATATTCCGTAGTATTGTTAGCCCCGCCTTCTTTTTCAAACCAGTATCTTTTTAGAGTATTTTTCTTCTTATTTAATCGTAATTGTATTTGAAGAATATTACTCTAAAAATTTACTGGTGTGAAAAAAAGGGCGGGTCTAACAACACTACTGAATATTAATTAGGATGTTGGCAAGTATGCATTACCATTATACTCATTCTAAAGTATTTATATTTATAGTGCGTAGATTATACAAATGTGAGTTTTAGACATATTGTTAAGAACTAGTGTAACCTACGTAACCTAAAGAAGCGCCCACAGGCGTAGTTACAAATTTTCAAATGACGTGAATTCACGCAGCGGTCGCGAAAGTGTTAACAGCGCCAGTTATGTTTAAGAGGTCGATCTTTTAAAGAATAACACGTATTTCAGTGGCCTGTGGCTATAGCAATGGTGAGATTAACCTGCGTATCCAAATTGGTATTCTGAAATTCTATCTTCTGTATGCGTCGCCGTAGGGTTAATATAATAGAACATATTTTGGTAAAGATACTAACGAGTTTCGCAAGCTAGCGCATCACTATTTTTAAACAAATCACTACAATTAATGAATTCTCAAAAAAAAAAAAAAACATATCTGATGTGATAAAATTTTGCATCGGTTCCCCAGTGCTTTAGCGTAGACACGTATTTTAGTAAAGATGATGTAAAATAAATGCTGTAATACATAAAATAAATATAAGCTAAAGTAAATATGAATTTGTATTGGGTATACTTTAGTGAAATACCAATTTGATCCATTTGGAAGGTTTATTGATCATTTTCCCGTGTGAAATTCATAAATTCACACTTTTTTTTTTTTTTTTTTTTTTTTAAATAAAGATTTTATTATGATGCTTTTTTATTAAGCACTTATTCTGATGAGATTCTTAAATTCTGTATTTCTTGCTGAATTGTCGATATTTTACTTAAGTATTTGAATGATAAATAAATAAATAAAAATGAAAAAGAAAAACTAATTTTATTGAAATCCAAAGCAAGTTTTGGCATTGAAAACATACATATCATAGTAATTAGTAGAATGTGTCAGACAATGAAGCTTCACCAACTGGATTTCACAGCTACCAACTCCGCCCCCTTTTCTTTTCCGGGAGACAACCACAAAAGAAATTTTCTACAACAATTTTCAGTTTATTTTGTAGTAGAAAAACAATGACTGATACCAATTATATGTGGTGGTGATGATAAATTTGTTATAAGACTCGAAATTTTCACACCATTGCCGCTCATCTCTTGTCGATAAATTAGTCTGTCAACCACTATTGAAACAGCCGACTTCCAAGACCATAAATCTTTCCTTATCATTTGCACTTAGAAATGATTTGAAAATCAATTTGTTTTATTAATCTTTAAATCAAATTGCGGTGTAAGTTGAATTATTATATTTCAGTAATTATTTACTTCTGTAAATCATTATGATTATTATTTTTTAATTATCAAGAAAACGTAATTTTTTCTTCCACTGTTAAAGTCAAATACATTGTTCCAGAAAAAATTTTAGTATCTGATGCGATTGTTTTTGTGTGTAGAAAAAGTGTTAATTGCAGAAGAATTCTATATGTTTTATAAACTGAAAATCGAAAATAATTAACAGAAAGACACTTTACAGACAATCTTTAGGGAAGTTTAAAATACCATAGCTAAAATGGGAAATAACTGCTTTTTTCTCTGATGAAAATATACCTATGAATGGATAGTATTTAAATTTTTAAAATTAAATACATCAAATATGACATAATAATAATTATTAATCGAGAGAGAATTGAAAAATGTGGAAGTGCGTACTAGCTTAACCAAGTGATTTTCATCTACTTAGTATTGCTTCTGCAGACTGAACTGATATTATATTAATCGAATATGTACCCTACCATTTTCAACAAGGTAATTTAGAATAAGATTTCATTGATATATTATAAAATTTTCGTTTTGAATAACAATAAATTGACAATACAATCTTCAGGGTCTAAATTTTTATTGGAAGTAGGAAACACCATACTTATCAACATACTAATTAATATTCCGTAGTATTGTTAGCTCCGCCTTCTTTTTCACACTAGTATCTTTTTAGAGTATTTTTCTTCTCATTCAATCGTAATTGCATTTGCAGAATATTACTCTAAAGATTTACTGTTGTGATAAAAAGGGCGAGGCTAACAACACTACGGAATATTAATTAATATGATGACAAGTATGAAACACAAAAGCAAAATAGAATCACAGAGAAATATGTATGATTCAAAGCCAAAGCGTAATAAACTAGAGTATGAACGAAGATTCATAAAAACAAGGATTCATAAAAAAAAAGCCAATAACGGAGTAAAATACTTTATCTATCGCTATCTTACGCTAGGACTTTACGCGTACAAAAAAAGTCCCACAATAAATACTATACTGTTCGATTAAATTGGGACAAATGGAAAAAACGATTTTTTTTAAAAACCTTAGCTTTTAATCATTTCATACTTTAAGCAGACTCATAAATCTCTATGTTAGTACGAAGTATGTCCTTCTTTAGCAGAAATGACCTCTTCAACACGTTTTGGCATTGACTCCACTAGTGTAGTACACATGTTCTCTTGACTTCATCATCGTGGAGAGACTTTTTATCATTTGTTCTGTTGTCATGCAAATCATCCTAGCTAAATGATAGTACAGTCACCCCAAAAAAAAACGCCACCCCCCCACCTAATTTTGCCGTAAATTATCGTAGAAACATGCGACTGGTACCAATCAGTTTGTAATAACGTCTAGTTTATAATGTTATAGTTAGATTTTACTTAGGGGGTCATCTACATATTAAAACTGACATCAACTTCATTGTTTTCAATGGTAACCCCCATTTTTTATAATTTATTTGAATTCTTTGGATCAAATCATCACGGAAAATGGTATAGTTTATATATTTCGCTCAATTTTTCATAGAGTTATAAGCTGTCAAAGTTTGGGGGTGCTAATGTTAAATGAATGTGACAAACATTAAATCATATCTTCTGAAATAATTATGATATTTAAATTCTGTTTTTTTTATTCGTTAGAATGAAGTAACCCAAACATATTCCATGCAAATTTTTGCTAAAAAAACATTTTTTGAATTATGAAAATTATTAATAAATTCATATTTGAAAAAATTATGAATTATGACCTATGTTAATTTTTGCACGAATAGAACGGGCATCATCAAAAACATGGGTTTCCAAATTTACAGCTCGTTCCTAACATTATTTTTTGAGTTACAGTGATATTTCACTTTTTATTCCTGTTAGGGGGCCGTCACTTGTTATAAACTGTATCCTCTATAAGTAAATGCTTGTATATAATTTGACGGAAAACTATTTTAATTTACCTTTATGTTATTTTTATTGTTTCCTAAGCAATATTTCGATGTTTATTATACAAATTGGCATATTTTTGTAAAGTTATCACAATGTAGGCGAGGGATTGTGAAAGAATTTCAAAAGAAAAGATTCGCTGATTCGCTGAAACACTATTTAAAAAAAAGACAAATTTGCATATTCCTATTTGACTCTATATGTGACGCTGGTATGCATAAATCACAATGGTATTTACTACATCGATTATTGAAGACAAAACTTAAATGATGTAATTACAAATATGCGAAATTATTTTGCTTTATATTATAAAGTTTTAGAAAATTTGTGAAAAGGCGTGGCTATTTACATTAAGCCTTGATATGGAAGCTATGTTGCTGTTTTTCGATGCTGCGAAATTTACAAAATATATTTGTGTTAATATACTATACAGATAGAAGAATAATTATATAATATCAACAAATCTTCTTTAATCAATATGTTTATATATATTACTGTATGGAAATGTTTATATATGAATATTGTATTTATTTTTAATGAGAGATATAAACACAAAATACTAAAAAAAAAAGAAGAAAATGTGTTATAATTTTTTATAAATCAAGCAAAATATATATGCATACTTGCCAACCTAACCCGTAACATTGTTAGTTCCCGCCCCTGTGTGTACGCAATTTAATTTTTAGAGTAATTAACTTCAAATACATTTACGATTAACTCATTGAGCGCCACGCGAATTCTTATGGAAATCCCATTCAGGCCACACGTGCTGCTTAGAAGCGTGTTATGTTTATCGAGTTTCAATAAACCCCATTAGGCCTTAACGATATAATCCTATAAAAATCCTATTAAAAAAAAAAAAAAAAAAAAAAAAAAAAAAAAACATGAAGTAAATTTTAAATAAATTGTCAGTAATTACTTAAAACTATGTAAGTTCTGTAGTTTTATATCATATTTTACACTGCCGGCTGACTTAGCCTAAATGGAAAGATCAGTGTCAGCCACCGATGGCTGACACAGCTCTAAAAAGACTGCTGTGAAAAAGATGTACGGAAAGGGGCGGGACCAGTAATCTTCCGGGATAGGTTGACAAGAATGTATATACATAGAGCAATGCCAGAAAATGTTCTTTATTTTTTATGAACCAGATGAATGGTATTTTTTTTTCTGAATAGTCTATGTATTAAATATAATGCTGCTTTAAATACCATTTAAATGAAAAGTTTTATTACATAAAGTAATTTTCTGGCACTCTACAGCTCCCAAATGACACACAATACAAAACCCCGCCTTTTTCCAGTGTTTAAAGGGTATTAACGTTTAATATGCTTTATATTCGTTTTGATCTTTCCTTCTCCTCCTTATCTTCTTCTTTTTTCCTTAAAAAAAAAAAAAAAAAAAGGAGTTATGTAACATTTTGACCTTTTCAAGTGAAGACTTAGATTAAGGGTAGTCAGCCTTTCTACACCCACCGTCCACTTCGGTATCTGTGTTAAAGTGTAGAATTTTAGAACATCCCATTAAGTAGTAGGATTTATTATTTTACATATTAATTTGTTACACATTATAAAATATAAAAGCAAAAGAATATCGTGGAGATAAAAGTTTTTAATAATGTCATGAAAAAAAAATAATAATTAATTAATTAAAAAAATAAATAAATAAAAATAAAAAAAAAATCTGTTTTAATATTTTAAAAAAGTCAATTAAAGAAAATGAAAGTACTGCAGTATCAGAACAAACTCCCATTGTCACTGTGAAACGGCTGTGGGAACCAGGTTGAGTGCCGCCGTTTCAGACAATTATACGGCAGCTTGAGTTAAAATAATTTTGAATTTTCAAACAAATTTAAAACCATTCATCTTTTTTTTTTCTTTTGATAGATATTTTAATATCTATTCAAGCTATTTAATTTTCTTCGTATGAAGTGAACTATTTGATGTTTAATCAATAGACACCAATAAAAATCTTTTAATTCATAAAGTAACTCAGAAAGTTCTGTGAATTAGTCATTTTTTTTTTATATTATAATTAACATTTCTGAAATTTTTTTCCGGTGTGAATCTTCATAAATAATGTATACTGGGTGGTAGATCGTGATTTATATTTTCTAAATGTATAGACGGACCCCTAATACATTTTCACGTGTAACTCTATTTAAAATTAATATAAGGTATATAAATAGGTATGTTTTTCGAACCGCCTTGATCTCAGAAATCTGAATATGAAGTCAAAAATAGGGGTTGCTATTGAAAAAAATGAAGTTAATGCCAGTTTTAATATGTAGACGACCCTTTAGGCAAAATTTAACTATACCGTTATAAACTAGACGTTATTACAAATCGATCGGTACCAGTCAAATGTCTCTACGATAATTTACGGCGAAATTAGGTGGGGGGGGGTGGCGTTTTTTTGGGGGGTGACTGTACATTTATTTTATTTTTCTGCATAAAAGTCTGGACCAATTTCGAATTGTGACAAGGGACCAAGTCATGTTGAAATGTTCCATAAAATGTTTCCAGGAACAGAACAATTATACTGCTTAATATTTCTATGTATTTGATAGACTTCATCATGCCTTTAAAAGAAACTAAGCTTCCAGTACCATTTATTGTGAAGAAACCCCAAAACATCTGTTTAGAAGGGTGTTTTACAGTCTGTTGGATATGATCTGGTCGCAGAGTTTCACCTTTACTGCGTCTAACTACACTTTATTTGTAACCCTGCACAAATAAATAGGTTTCATGACTGAAAATCACCTTCTTCCAGTTGTTAATAGTTCATGATCGGTATTTTTTGGCCCATGCTAAACGTTTTGC
The DNA here is from genome assembly GCA_963930645.1 of Salticus scenicus. Lineage (NCBI taxonomy): Eukaryota > Metazoa > Arthropoda > Arachnida > Araneae > Salticidae > Salticus > Salticus scenicus. The sequence continues at coordinate 178,587,293 of OZ005659.1, forward strand.
CATTTTATTTCTGAGTTAGAAATTGCTATTTCCTCGGTCTTGTTGCTTTACGGCCAACTCCCAGAAGCCTACTCCGTACAGTTGAGGTACTCACTTTAACACCATAATCCAATAAATCTCTCCGAAGGTCTGTGCTTGTCTTTCTTGGATTTATTTTGCTATTTCTTATTAGACTTTCGTCAGTTCTTGCAGTAGTTTTCCGTTTGTCCCAATTAATTAGAACAGTATAGTACTAACCTTGCTTTTTTTCTTGTAGGGGTTCCTGAAAATCATGGTCTATGAGACACTCGTTGACTCTGACGCCGTTCTCATATCAAGAATCTCTGTCACAGCTACAAATGTGAAAGAAATTCCTGACATTTTCTAAAGAGCGTGATAGACAATTAGCTGCAATCGTGCATAAGTGTGGATGGTAATAACCTTGTATTTGTTGCAATGCTTCACCTCTATACGTACTATACTAATGTTAAATATCTCTAAATAAAACCCCTACCACCAATCCCATTGCTGACTTGTTATTTTCTGCATATTTGTTAAATCTCTAGGTTATCATGTTACAGATACCAGTGGTAAATTCCTGGGTATTTTTCTGATTTGTTTTTGTTCTTTCTACTTCCCCTAAAAATACGTACGTTGAAATTTTTACTCATCCTTTTTTGAAATAAACATTAGCATGTAAAAACCTTCAGTCAAAAATGTAATATTCGAAAACTATGCTCATATGTACGCTCTGTTGTTCAACATTAATCAAAAATATCCAGTATTTAAAGAGTTAAAATTACATTTGCGATCATTGCTTCATATGCCAATTTAAATCACTGTGATGTGTCTCACAACGGATAAATATTTGTACGTTGGATTTCAATCTTCTCTCTCTCTCTCTCTCTCTCTCTCTCTCTCTATATATATATATATATATATATATCATAGGTGCCAAGTCTCCCGTTTTTCAAGGGAGACTTCAAACCGGAAAATTTTTAAAGCTGTTTCCTGTATTATTAATCGTCGAAAATATATATAACATTTTTCATTTAAAAATATTGGTGTCAATTTTGATTTAAAAGTTGAAAAGGTTGGCAGCTCTGATATATATATATATATATATATATATATATGTGTGTGTGTGTGTGTGTGTGTGTGTGTGCGTGTGTGTGTGTGTGTGTGTATGTATATTTATATACACACACATATATGCGCTATGAAAACATTGCAGCAAATTTAAGGCTTTCTCCCCATTCCCGGTCAAATCTACATTATTTAATGCTTTGCTCGTAATTTCGCTTACTTTAATATAACTTTACATACAAAGCATTATTTTTATAATTCTTCCGAACATATGTACTAAAAGTGATTAGGTAGTAAATATTTCTATGAAAAGAAATAAATATTTATTTATTCAAAATAATGACTGTTGAGAACATTGTGATTATAGCAGAAAATATCAAACCGTAACAGAAAATACCGGTTAACCCATTTTACAGGTACAAAACGGTCGTGATCGTAAAAATTGAGTGGGCGAAGGCATGTAAATTTACGTATTCTTTAATTGTATATATAGAGAGAGATACAAGGTGGCCCAAAAGTCTCTCACATATTTTAAACTTAAATATAAAATCAAGTAACTGATGTACGAGAGTGTGGTTTAACCCTTTGCGCTCGGCATATTTTCCGTAAACCACACCTTTTGGCTATCCTTTAAAACGTCACATGTAAAGTTTCCAACTTACTACCTTTTGACTGACGAAAAATTGTAATAATTTGTTTTAGTTCACTTCATCATTAAATAAAATAAATCTTTCTGTTAAAATTTTCCGGTAGCCGAAAGTTAGCCTATAGTTACACGTTTTAGAAAAATAACATTTCATTTGCAGAGGAACACCTTAAGGCCTCTCTGGTTTTCTTAATGTCCCCTCAGAAGAGACATTCGAGCCATAAGGGTTAAATAACAAATGCATTTTACGCTGAAAAGTTTTATTTAGTCTAAAAATATTTTGCCCATAGATGTCACTGTTTCTCAAGTGAGTGCATCAAAAACACAATGTTAGCACTTAAAGGGCATTTGTTTTGTAAAGTTCAGAAGAATATCTGCTCCCTTTATGGCTTGAATCACATACAAACAGTAATCTAATTCGATCCATGCGTTCGCTAGCATTGAATGTTAACGAACGTGGATTTTAAGATTTATTCTCGTTTTTAGTTCTTTTATATCAGTTACAGAGAAAGCACGCACTTTGTTCGACATTAAATTCAACAAAAGGTAATTAAAAAAGGTTAAGCATGGGTTCAATGTGAGCATCGTTAAATTTCAAAAAACGCTATATTAAAAAATAAAATAAAATAAAATAAAAATACGGCGGCATTTTTAAGCAAATTTTTAACTTTATTATCATTATCATTATTTCTTTAACCAGACATTTCAACATACGAAGCATTATAGTGTACTCTCGTACTTTATGTTATACTAATGTTCTAAAATTTTCAGTGAATTATATGGGTATTTCTTTACTAAGTGCGTAATTTCTTTTAAAACTTAAAAAATAATAATAATAAAAGTTAGATATTAAACCAATTTTTTCAGAAACCAATAGGGGAAATTATATAGAGAAATAAACAATACTAAAGCGAGTGTTTACAAATTTATGGGCTTTTTAAATTCAATAATCACCAATAATATTTAAAAATGATATTTCGTATAAATAATATAAGGTTAATTTTCGAATTGATAAAGACGCAGTTACAGTTAAATTGAAGCTGTAGATTTTGAATTAAAAAAATCCTCGACTTTGGCAACACTGGTTCCAGCATAAACTTCAAACACTTAAAAAAAAAAAAAAAAAAAAAAAAATCTGGCATGTAACAACATACTTGCCAACATCCTAATTAATATTCCGTAGTCTTATTAGTCCCTGCCTTTTTCTCACACCAATAAATTTTTATAGTAATGTTTTGAAATGCAATTACGATTGAATAAGAGAAAAAATACCCTAAAAAGATACCGGTATGAAAAGGAAGGCGGAGCTAACAATATTACGGAATTTTAATTAGTATGTTGTCAAGTATATAACAACCACACGACAATTACCAAACATATTGCATTATTATAATGTTGTGGGGTCAGATTACATGAAATTAGCTAAACAAATCAGACGCCTAAAAATTTTCATGTAAGATCAAACTAATACATAAGTTGTAAAGATATATAGATAACAAAAGATCGACAGAGCTGTTTTTTGAAACACCAATTTCCGAGATTTAAAACTTACCTATCTAATTAAAATTATTGTCAATTTCCCTGTAATATCTAAGTGATACACAATAAAAGAAACCTAAAAATGAGTTTATATACCAATTATGAAAAAACAAATGTCATTCAATCACATTTGAGATACTGATTTTCAATCGTTTTCCATAAAGTACAGAAAACTCGTCTGTTCACTGGAAGGCAACAATTATATATCAAAAGGCATCTAAAATAAAAGCGAGTTTGAAGAAAAGCCGTAGAGCTATTTTTAAAGAAACACACTCGGGAAGCATGAAATTCACTTATTTATACAGGGCGGTGTCTATCAGTTTTCTTGAACTAACCAACTAATAGATACAAAAGACACCTAAGAAGATGTTTATACTTAAACTTTCAAGAAAATTGCTGTACGGATTTACATTCCCGCTTACGGTTGTTTTTCAATTTTGACTAAAAGTTAGCGAAATCATCTGTTTTAATTCTGAAGTTTCATGTGTCTTTTTTATTAGTTTCGGGAATATGATAGAAAATTCTCCACACACTTATACACATATTTACATACACGCTGACAGATTTCGAAAATCCATTTTTTTTTTTTTTTTTACTCAGAACAGAAGACCTTAAAATATGAAAATCAGGTGAAAACTCGGTATCGGTTTATTTGACAGAATAATACTTTCATTATCCGCAGTAATCAGGTAATGGAAGTAGAAATATATAAATTAATTGAGTAATTATAGTTACTAGTTCCCCGAAGTAGTTACGTAAAACACTAAAGAGATAAAACGTAAAAAACTTATTAGAGATATTTTTAAGGGTTTTTTCCTTTTATTGTGTCTTTTTATCACGGAAAGAACACTGGCGCAGTTCTCATACAGCTATGAATGAAACAAAACTTTCTACTTCTTATATGAACGATATTATAGGTAGAGGAATTTTTTAAACAAATACCGGTATGAGTTCTCCGCCCGTCTTCCATCCCTGCTTTATGTAAAAAAAAAAAAAAAAAAAAAAAAATGCATTAACTAGCAAAGATAACTGAATTTATTTTAAGTAGAAAAAAAATTACTGAAGAAGGAGCATAAAGACAACTTATTTCAAAATGGTTTTGAAAATTAAGAAGAATAGTCACTGAGCTCGAAGTCTCCGCTCTTTTTTCAGGACACTTTGAATGTCCTGAACAAATAAAATTCATTGACTTCTTTGCCACCACTATATTAATACAGAAATATTTACTATATTTTTATCTTCAAGTGTCCTGATTTAATAGGTTAGAGATTATTGCAAAAAAATAGTAGTAGCTAAAAAGACAGAAATTTCTCATCAGTGAAAGTGTCCTGAAAATGGAACGGAAACATTCAGCTTTGAAATTAATCCTTACATGTGTCATAGTCTCTGCCTTTTTTTTTTCAGGACACTTTCAAGGATAAAAAAACTTCGCCTCTTTTGCCACCACATTTTTTACAGAAATTTATATAATATTTTGAAAGTAAGATAATATGATTAAACGTTATAGAAATTATTGTATAATACAAACAGTGATATCAATATTTGTACATCATGTAAAAAATTTTTAAGTGCAGATTGCAGTTTCGGAAGCGTAAAGATTGCGTCAAGAGTTTACAATGACGAAGTGGATTATTGCTCATACATATAGGTAGGGAAATGGATAGTCTACATGTAACAATTTTTTACAATGGCGTTTGTAATGTTTTGTAAATATATTGATATTTTTGTTCTGCGTCAAGTGTAGTTATTTACAAACAGTAGTAGTAAACGAAAAAAAAAAAAAAAAAAAAAAAAAAATCTCACTTTTCAAAGTGTTCTGAAAAAAAAAAGAAAAAAAAAAAAGGAGGAGACTACGATTTGTAAATATTCAACATGGTTAGCACGAATACAGCTTTATTAAGACCTCCTCCACCAGCATTTTTACATAATATATTTCGTTTCAAGTTTTAAGGCTGCTGTCATAGAAATAACAGTTGTATAATAATTGCAATGCCGAAAATCAAGAAAATTAAAGGATCGTTCGAAACATTTTTAGGAGTTCACAATAAGTAATGAATTTTCTCAAAAGTGCATATCATCACTCATAAACTTTTACTCTTAAAAAAAAAAAAAAAAAAAGAGAAATAATAATAATATATATATATATATATATATATATATATATATATATATATATATATATATAACATTTCAGATCGGGTAAAACATTGCACTGGATTCCCACTGAATTTGGCAGCGCAGACACGTATTTTAGTAAAGATACAGTAAAATAAATTCTATGACACATAAAATAAATATAAGCTAAAATAAATATGAATTTGTATTGGGTATACTTTAGTGAAATACCTATTAGATCCATTTGGAAGGTTTATTAGTCATTTTCCCGTGTAAAATTCGTAAATTCACATTTTTTTGTTTTTGTTTTTTAAATAAAGATTTTATTCTGATGCTTCTTTATTAAGCACTTATTCTGGTAGGATTCTTAAATTCTGTATTTCTTACTAAATTCTTGATATTTTACTTAAATATTTGAATAAAAAATAAATAAAGAAAGAAGAAAAATAAATTTTGTTGAATTGTTCTCATCCAAAGCAAGTTTTGGCACTGAAAACTGCATATCATATAAATTAGGGGATGTGCCCAATAATGAATCTCCACCAACTTGATTCCACAGCTACCAACCCGTCCCCCACCCCCGTCCTTTTTTTCCCGGGAAACTTGATACCAGAAGTTTTCTATGATAATTTTCAATTTATTTTATAGTAGAAAAATTAACGCTTGATACTTACGAATATTAGCAGTTTGAAATTTGTTCTGAAAATCGAAATCTTATCACTGTCATTAAATTAAAATCCGTCAGCCACTACAGAAGCAGCCGACTTCCATGAACGACATTCACAGAGTAAGATTTCATTCCAAAGCGATTTGAAAATTCATGTGTTCTATCAATCTTTAAATCAAATTCCGATGTAAGTTGAATTATTATATATAGTAATTATTTTCTTTTGTAAATCATTATAATTTATTATTATTATTATTATTATTATCAAGAAAAAGTAATTTTCAGTATCTGATGCGTTTGTTTTTGTGCGTAGAAAGAGTGTTAATTACATAAAAATTCTATATGTTTTATAAACTGATAATTGAAAATAATTAACAAAAAGACACTTTACAGACATCCTTTATGAGAATTAAAATACCATAGCTAAAACGGAAAATAATTGCTTTTTTCTCTGATAAAAATTTATATTTGAATGATCAGTATTTAAATTTTTTTAATTATATACATCGAATATAACCGATTAATAATTATTAATCCAGAGAGAATTGAAGAATCTGGAAGTGCGTAGTAGCTTGACCAAGTGACTTGTATCTACTTAGCCTTACGTCCGCAGACTGAGCTGATAATGTATTAATCTATTATGTACCCTACCCTTATTAATAAAGCAATTTAGAATAGATTTCCATTGATATGATATATAATTTTCATTTTGAATAACAATGAATGACAATATAATTGAACTGACAATGCACTCTTCAGCGTCTAAACTTTTATTTGTAGTAGCAACACAAAAACAAAATAGAATCACGGAGAAGTATGTATGATTCAAAGCCAAAGTGCAACAAACTAGAGTATGGACGATGATGCATAAAAACAAGCCAATAACAGAGGAAAATACTTTATTTATCGCTATCTTACGCTAGGACATTACGCGTACACACCAAGTCCCACAACAAATACTAAACTTTTTTTTTTCTTGTAGGGCGTCCTGAAAAGCATTGTCTATGAGAAACTCGTTGATTCTCACGCCGTTCAAGAATCAATGTCGCAGCTACAAATGTGAACGGAATTTCAGGCATTTTCTAAAGAGATTGGTAGCCAATGCGCTGCCTTTTTAAATCGTGCATAAGTGTGGATATAATACTGTTGTATTTGTCGCAATGCCTAACCTCTACAGCTACTATACTAATGTTAAAAATCCCTAAATAAAAACCCCTCCGCCCAATCCAATTGCTGTTATTTTCTGCATATTTGTTAATTTTCTAGGTTATCATGTTGCGGATTCCAGTGATAAATTAATGGGTATTATTCTGTTCTGTTTTTGTGTTTTCTACTTCCCCTAAAAGTACGTACGTTGAAATTTTTAGTCATCTTTTTTTGAAATAAACCTACAGCATGTAAAATCCAACAGTTAAAGATGCAATTTTCGAAAACCATGCTCATGTGTATATTCTATTGTTAAAAATTAATCAAAAATAACTAGTATTTAAAGAGTTAAAATTACATTTGCGATTATTGCTTCATATGTCAATTTAAACCACTGTGATGTGTCTCACCACGGATAAATATTTTTACGTTGGATTTGAATCTTCTCTCTCTCTCTTTCTATATATATATATATATATATATATATATATATATGTGTGTGTGTGTGTATTTATACACACACATATATTCATTATAAAAACATTGCAGCAAATTTAAGGCTTTCTACCCATTCCCGGTCAAATCTACATTATTTAATGTTTTGCTCGTAATTTCGTTATTTTTAATATAACTTTATATACAAAGCATTATTTTTATTATTCTTCTGAACATATGTACAAAAGTGATTAGGTAATAAAGATTTCTATGAAAAGAAATAAATATTTATTTATTCAAAATAATGACTGTTGAGAACATTGTGATATAGCAGAAAATATCAAACCGTAACAGAAAATACCGGTTTGCCTATTTTATAGGTACAAAGCGGTCGTGATCGTAAAAATTTAGTGGGCGAAGGCACGTAAATTTAAGTGTTTTTTAATTGTATATATAGAGAGAGATACAGGTTGGCCCTAAAGTCTCTCACATATTTTAAACTAAAATATAAAATCAAGTAACTGATGTACGAGAGTGTGATTTAACCCTTTGCGCTCGGCATATTTTCCGTAAGATACGCTTTTTGGCTATCCTTTAAAACGTCACACGTATAGTTTCCAACTTACTGCCTTTTGACTACCGAAAAATTGTGATAATTTGTTTTATCTTACTTCATCACTAAATCAAATAAATCTTTCTGTTAAAATTTTCCGGTAGTCGAAAGGTAGCCTTTAGTTACATGTTTTAGAAAAATAACATTTCTATTGCAGAGGAACACCTTAAGGCGTGGCATTTATTTTGTAAACTTCAGAAGAATATCTGCTCCCTTTTTGACTTGAATCACTTACAAACAGTAATCTAATTCGATCCATGCGTTCGCTATCATTGAATGTTAACGATAGTGGATTTTACGATTTAATCTCGTTTTTAGTTCTTTAATTTCAGTTACAGGGTAAGCACGCACTTTGTTCCACATAAAATTCAACAAAAGGTAATTAAAAAAGTTTAAGCATGTGTTCGAGGTGACCATGGTTAAACTTCAAAAAAACGCTATATTAAATAATAAAATAAAATAAAATAAAAACACGGCGGCATTTATAAGCAAATTTTTAACTTTATTATCATTATCATTATTTCTTTAACCAGACATTTAACCATAAGAAGCATTCAAGTGCAAACTACACTCTCGTACTTTATGTTATACTAATGTTCTAAACGTTTCAATGACTTATACTTGGTATATCTTTAATAAGTGCGTAATTTCTTTTAAAACTTAAAAAAAAAAAAAAAAAAAAAAAAAAAAAAGTTAAATATTAAACAATATTTTTATTAAATCGATAAGGGAAATTATACAGAGAAATAAACAATGCTAAAGGCAGTGTTGCCAAATTTAAGGACCTTTTTCATTCAAAAATCACCAATAATATTTAAAAGTGATATTTGATATAGATAATATATGGTTAATCTTAGAATTGATAAAGACGCACTTACAGTTAAAATGCAGCTGAAGATATTGAATAGAAAAAATCCCCTACTTTGGCAACACTGGTTCCAGCATAAAATTCAAACACTTAACAAAAAAAAAAAAAAAAAAAAAAAAAAAAAAAAAAAAATCTGGTAACAACATACTTGCCAACATCCTAATTAATATTCTGTAATCTTGTTTGTCCCTCCCTCTTTTTCTCACCAATAAATTTTTAGAGTAACATCCTTCAAATGCAATTACTGTTGAATAAGAGAAAAAAATACTCTAAAAAGATACCGGTAAGAAAAAGAAGGCGGAGCTAACAATATTACAGAATATTAATTAGTATGTTGGCAAGTATGTAACAACCACACGAGAATTACCAAACATAATGTATGTAGGTTTTAGAATGTTGTGTGGTCAGAATACATGAAATTAGCTAAACAAATCAGACGCCTAACAATTTTCATGTAAGATCAAACTAATACATAAGATGTAAAGATATGTAGTTAAACAAAATCGATAGAGCTGTTTTTTGAAACAGCAATTTCCGAAATGTTAAACTTACCATCCTGATCAAAATTATTGTCAATTTTCCTGTAATATCTAAGTGATACACAAGAAAATACACCTAAAAATAGGTTTATATACCAAATTTGAAAAAAAAAAAATCATTAAATCACATTTGAGATACAGATTTTAAGTCCCTTTTCCATAAAATATGGAAAACTCTTCTATTCACGGGAAGCCGACAATTATATATCGAAGGACATATAAAATAAACGCAAGTTCGAAGAAAATCCGTAGAGCTATTTTTAAAGAAACACACTCAGGAAGCATGAAATTCCCTTATTTATACAGAACGGTGTCTATCAATTTTCTTGAACTAACCAAATAATAGATACGAAAAGACACCTAAGAGGATGTATATACATAAACTTTCAAGAAAATTGCAATTGACGTTTTTATTATACGGATTAACACTCCCGCTTACGATTATAAATGTCCCACTTCTTCTTCTTCTTCTTCTTTTTTTTTTTTTTAACTAAAAGTTTGCAAAATCTTTTGTACACTAGACCTATGTTAATTCTGATGTTTCGTCGTTCTAGCTATATTAGTTTCGTGAATATGATAGAAAATTCATCACACACTTATATACACATACATGCACACTGACAGATTGACGAAAATCATTTTTTTTTTTTTTTTTTTTTTTTTTTTTACTCAGAAGAGAAGACTTCAAAATATGGAAATCAAGTGAAAACTCGTTATCGAATTGTTTAGCAGAATACAATAATACAGCCATTACCCACAGTAGTCAGGTTATGGAAGTAGAAATATATAAATTAATCGAGTAATTATAGTTACAAGTTCCACGAGGTAGCTACGTAAAAGTCTAAGATTTAAGAGATATTTTTAAGGGTAGGTCCCTTTTATTGTGTCTTTATCAAGGAAGGAACACTGGCGCAGTTCTCATACAGCTATGAATGAAACAAAATTTTCTACTTCATATATGAACGATATTATAGGTAGAGGAATTTTTTAAACAAATGCCGGTATGAGTTCTGCGCCAATGTTTCATCCCAGCTTTATGTAAAAAAAAAAAAAAAATGCATTAACTAGCAAAGATAAATGAATTTATTTCAAGGAGAAAAATTTATTGAAGCAGGAGCAAGGGCTTATCAGTTCAAAAATCTTATGAGGGGCTTAAAAAAAAAACTTATTTCAAAATTGTTTAAAAAATTAAGAATAATAGTCACTGAGCTCGAAGTCTCCGCTCTGTTAAGTGCACATTGCAGTTTCGGAAGCGTAAAGATCGCGTCATGAGTTTACAAAGACGAAGTGGATTATTACTCATACATATAGGTAGGGAAATAGATAGTCTGCATGTAACAATTTTTTACATTGGCGTGTTTAATGTTTTGTAAATATATTGATATTTTTGTTCCGCGTCAAGCCTAGTTATTTACAAACAGTAGTAGTAAATAAAAAAAAAAAAAATCTCATTTTTCAAAATGTTCTGAAAAAAAAGAAAAAAAAAAAAAAGGCGGAGACTACGATTTGTAAACATTCAACATGGTTAGGACGAATACAGCTTTATTAAGACCTCTTCCACCAGCATTTTTACATAATATATTTCGTTTCAAATTTTAAGACTTCTGTCATATAGATAACAGATGTGTAATAATAGCAATGCCGAAAATCAAGAAAATTAAAGGATCGTTCGAAACATTTTTAGGAGTTCACTATAATTAAGGAATTTTCTCAAAAGTGCATATCATCACTCATAAACTTTTACTCTTAAAAAAAGGAAATAGTAGTAATAATAATAATAATAATAATAATAATAATATATATATATAAAACATTTCTGATCAGGTAAAAACTAGCACTGGGTTCCCACTGCCTTCGGCGGCGCAGACACGTATTTTAGTAAAGATACAGTAAAATAAATTCTATGACGCATAAAATAAATATAAGCTAAAATAAATATGAATATGTATTGGATATATTTTAGTGAAATACCAGCTTGATCCATTTGGAAGGTTTATTGGTCATTTTCCCGTGTAAAATTCATAAATTCACATTTTTTTTTTTTTTTTTAATAAAGATTTTATTCTGATGCTTCTTTATTAAGCACTTAGTCTGGTAAGATTCTTAAATTCTGTATTTCTTGCTAAATTCTTGATATTTTACTTAAATATTTGAATAATAAATAAATAAATAAATAAAGAAGAAAAAGAAATTTTGTTGAATTGTTCTCATCCAAAGCAAGTTTTGGCACTGAAAACTACATATCTTATAAATTAGGGGATGTGCCCAATAATGAATCTCCACCAACTGGATTCCACAGCTAGCAACCCCCCCCCCCCCGTCCTTTTTTTTTTCCAGGAAACTTCTTATCAGAAGTTTTCTATAATAATTTTCAATTTATTTTATAGTAGAAAAATTAACGCTTGACACTAATGAATGGTAGCAGTTATAAATTTGTCCTGAAATTCGAAATCTTAACATTGCCATTAAATTAGACTCCGTCAGCCACTACAGAAGCAGCCGACTTCCAAGAACTATTTTCGCCATTTAAAGTTTCATTAGAAATCGGTTTGAAAATTTATATGTTCTATCAATCTTTAAATGAAATTCCGATGTAAGTTGAATTATTATATTCAAGCAATTATTTTCTTTTGTAAATCATTATGATATATTATTATTATTATTATTATTATTATTATTATCAAGAAAAAGTAATTTTTAGTATCTGATGCGTTTGTTTTTGTGCGTAGAAAGAGTGTTAATTACAGAAAAATTCTATATGTTTTATAAACTGAAAATTGAAAATAATTAACAAAAAGACACTTCACAGACATTCTTTAGGAGAATTAAAATACCATAGCTAAAACGAAAAATAATTGCTTTTTTCTCTGATGAAAATTTATCTTTGAACGATCAGTATTTAATTTTTTAAAATTATATACATCGAATATAACCTATTAATAATTATTAACCCAGAGAGAATTGAAGAATGTGGAAGTGCGTAGTAGCTTAACCAAATGACTTGTATCTACTTAGCCTTACGTCTGCAGACTTAGCTGATAATGTATTAATCGAATATGTACCCTACCATTATCAATAAAGCAATTTAGAATAAATTTCCATTGATATGATATATAATTTTCATTTTGAATAACAATGAATGACAATGTAATTGAATTGACAATGCACTCTTCAGCGTCTCAGAAGAAAATATATTATTTATCGCTAACTTATGCTAGGACAGTTCGTGTACACACGAAATCCCACAACAAATACTAATCTTTTTTTTTTTTTTTTTTCTTCCTTGTAGGGCGTCCTAAAAAGCATTGTCTATGAGAAAGTCGTTGATTCTCACGCCGTTCTCATATCAAGAATCAAAGTCGCAGCTACAAATGTGAACGAAATTTCAGGCATTTCCTAAAGAGATTGATAGCCAATCTGCTGCCTTTTTAAATCGTGCATAAGTGTGGATTGCAATGCACTTGTATTTGTCGCAATGCCTAACCTCTACAAATACTATACTAATGTTAAAAATCCCTAAATAAAACCCCCTCCCCCCAATCCAATTGCTGACTTGTCATTTTCTGCATATTTGTCAATTTTCTAGGTTATCATGTTACGGATTTCAGCGATAATTTACTGGGTATTATTCTGTTTTGTTTTTGTATTTTCTACTTCCCATAAAAATACGTATGTTGAAATTTTAAGTCATCCTTTTTTGAAAAAAACCTACAGCATGTAAAATCACACAGTTAAAAATTAAATATTCGAAAACTATGCTCATATGTATATTCTATTGTTAAAAATTAATTAAAAATATCCAGTATTTAAAGAGTTAAAATTACATTTGCAATCATTGCTTCATATGGCAGTTTAAATCACTGTGATGTGTCTCACCACGGATAAATATTTTTACGTTGGATTTGAATATCTCTCTCTCTCTCTCTCTCTCTATATATATATATATATATATATATATATATATATATATATTTATATACACACATATATATTCACTATAAAAACATTGAAGCAAATATAAGGCTTTCTACCCATTCCCGGTCAAATTTAATGTTTTGGTCGTAATTTCGCTATTTTCGATATAACTTTATATACAAAGCATTATTTTTATTATTCTTCCGAACATAAGTACCAAAAGTGATTACGTAATAAAGATTTCTATGAAAAAAAAAATATATATATTTATTTATTCAAAATAATGACTGTTGAGAACATTGTGATATAGCAGAAAATATCAAACCGTAACAGAAAATACCGGTTTGCCTATTTTATAGGTACAAAACGGTCGTGATCGCAAAAATTGAGTGGGCGAAGGCATGCAAATGTACGTGTATTTTAATTGTATATATAGAGAGATATACAAGATGGCCCAAAAGTCTCTCACATATTTTAAACTAAAATATAAAATCAAGTAACTGATGTACGAGAGTGTGATTTAACCCTTTGCGCTCGGCATATTTTCCGTAAGATACGCTTTTTGGCTATCCTTTAAAACGTCACACGTATAGTTTCCAACTTACTGCCTTTTGACTACCGAAAAATTGTGATAATTTGTTTCATCTTACTTCATCATTACATAAAATAAATCTTTCTGTTACAATTTTCTGGTAGCCGAAACGTAGCCTATAGTTACACGTTTTAGAAAAATAACATTTTAGAAAATTTATAACATTAGATAACATTTAGTAACATTTTAGAAAAATAACACCTTAAGGCGTGGCACGATTTTTTAATGTCCCCTCAGAAGGGACATACGAGCGATAAGGGTTAAATAACAAATGCTTTTTACGCTGGAAAGTTTTGTTTAGTCTAAAAATATTTTGCCCATAGATGGCACTGTTTCTCAAGAAAGTGCATCAAAAACACAATGTTAGCACTTAAAGGGCATTTATTTTGTAAAGTTCAGAAAAATATCTGCTCCCTTTTGTGGCTTGAATCACATACAAACAGTAATCTAATTCGATCCATGCGTTCGCTAGCATTGAATGTTAACGATAGTGGATTTTAAGATTTAATCTCGTTTTTAGTTCTTTAATGTCAGTTACAGGAAAAGCACGCACTTTGTTTGACATAAAATTCAACAAGAGGTAGTTAAAAAAGGTTAAGCATGTGTTCGAGGTGACCATGGTTTAACTTCAAAAAACGCTATATTAAATAATAAAATAAAATAAAATAAAAACACGGCGGCATTTATAAGCAAATTTTTAACATTATTATCATTATCATTATTTCTTTAAACAGACATTTCACAATAAGAAGCATTATAGTGCAAACTACATTCTCGCACTTTATGTTGTACTAATGTTCTAAAAGTTTCAGTGACTTATATGAGTATTTATTTAATAAGTGCGTAATTTCTTTTAAAACTTAAAAATAATAAAAAAAAGTTAAATATTAAACAAATTTCTTCATAAATCTATAAGGGAAATTATACAGTGAAACAAACAACGCTAAAGCAAATATTGACAAATTTAAGGAATTTTTTTATTGAATAGTCACCAATAATATTTAAAAGTAGTATTTATATATAAAATATAAGGTTAATTTTTATATTGACTTAGACTGAGTTACAGCTGAAATACAGCTTTAGATATTGAATAAAAAAATTCCCCACATCGGCAACACTGGTTCCAGCACAAACTTCAAACGCTTAAAAAAAAAGAAATCTGGTATGTAGCAACGTACTTGTCAACATCCTAATTAATATTCCGTAGTCTTGTTAGTACCTCAATAAATTTTCAGAGTAACATTCTCCAAATGCAATTACTATTGAATAAGAGAAAAAATACTCTGAGAAGATACCGGTAAGGAAAAGAAGGCGGAGCTAACAATATTACGGAATATTAATTAGTATGTTGGCATGTATGTAACAAAGCACACGACAATTACCAAACATATTGCATGTAGCTTTTAGAATGTTGTGTTGTCAGAATACATGAAATTAGCTAAACAAATAAGACGCCTAACAATTTTCATGTAAGATCAAACTAATACATAAGTTGTAAAGATATATAGTTAAAAAAAAAAAAAAAAAAAAACACTAGAGCTGTTTTTTGAAGCACCAATTTTCGAGATTTAAAACTTACCTACCTAATCAAAACTATTGTCAATTTTCCTGTAATATCTAAGTGATACACAAGAAAAGACACCTAAAAATAGGTTTTTATACAGAATTTGAAAAAAAAAAAAAAAAAATCATTAAATAACTTTTGAGATACAGATTTTCGGTCCCTTTTCCATAAAATATGGAAAGCTCTTTTGTTCACTGGAAGCCAATAATTATATATCGAAGGGCATATAAAATAAACGCAAGTTCGAAGAAAATCCGTAGAGCTATTTTTAAAGAAGCACACTCAGTAAACACGGAATTCACTTATTTATACAGAACGGTGTCTATCAATTTTCTGGAACTAACCAACTAAAAGATACGAAAAGACATCTATGAAGATATTTATACATAAACTTTGAAGCAAATTGCTATAGCCGATTTTAACATATGGATATACGCTCCCGCTTACGATTATAAATGTCCCACTTCTTTTTTTTTTTTTTTTTTTTTTTTTAATTTTAACTAGAAGATTGCAAACTCTTTTGTACACTAGACCTGTGTTAATTCTGATGTTTCGTCGTTCTAGCTATATTAGTTTCGTGAATATGATAGAAAATTCCCCACACACTTATATACACATACATGCACACTGACAGATTGACGAAAATCATTTTTTTTTTTTTTTTTACTTAGAAGAGAAGACTTCAAAATATGGAAATCAAGTGAAAACACGTTATCGAATTGTTTCACAGAATACAATAATACTTCCATTACCCACAGTAGTCAGGTTATGGAAGTAGAAATATATAAATTAATCGAGTAATTATAGTTACCAGTTCCCCGCGGTAGTTACGTAAAAGACTAAGATTTAAGAGATATTTTTAATGGTCTGTCCCTTTTATTGTGTCTTTACCACGGAAAGAACACTGGCGCAGTTCTCATACAGCTATGAAGGAAAAAAAAATTTCTACTTCATATATGAACGATATTATAGGTAGAAGAATTTTTTTAAACGAATACATGTATGAGTTCTGCGCCAATGTTCCATCCCAGCTTTATGTAAAAAAAAAAAAAAAAATGCATTAACTAGCAAAGATAACTGAATTCATTTCAAGTAGGAAAATTTATTGAAGCAGGAGGGCTTATCAGTTCAAAAATCTTATGAAGGGATTAAAAAAAAAACTTATTTCAAAATAGTTTTAAAAATTAAGAATAATAGTCACTGAGCTCGAAGTCTCCGCTGTTTTTTCAGGACACTTTGAATGTCATGAACAAATAAAATTCATTGGCTTCTTTGCCACCACTATATTAATACAGAAATATTTACAGTATTTTTATCATCATGTGTCCTGATTTAATAGGTTAGAGATTATTGCAAAAAAATAGTACTGGCTAAAAAGACAAACATTTCTCATCAGTGAAAGTGTCCTGAAAATAGAACGGAAACATTGAGCTTTGAAATTAATCCTTACATGGGTCGTAGTCTCTGCCTTTCTTTTTCAGGACACTTTCAAGGATAAAAAAAATTTCGCCTCTTTTGCCACCACATTTTTTACAGAAATTTATAAAATATTTTTAAAGTAAGATAATATGATTAAACGTTATAGAAATTATTCTATAATACAAACAGTAATATCAATATTTGCACAACATGTAAAAAATTGTTAAGTGCAGATTGCAGTTTCGGAAGCGTAAAGATTGCGAATGGACGAAATGGATTATTATTCATACATATAGGTAGGGAAACAGATAGTCTATATGTAACAATTTTTTACATAGGCATGTTTAATGTTTTGTAAATATATTGATATATTTCTTCTGCGTCAAGTGTAGTTATTTATAAACAGTAGTAATAAACAACAACAAAAAAAAATCTCATTTTTCAAAGTGTTCTGAAAAAAATCAAAAAAGGCGGAGCCTACAATTTGTAAATATTCAACATGGTTAGCACGAATACAGCATTTTTAAGACCTCTTCCACCAGCATTTTTACATAATATATTTCGTTTCAAGTTCTAAGGTTTCTGTCATATAAATAACAGTTGTATAATAATAGCAATTCAGAAAATCAAGAAAATTAAAGGATCGTTCGAAACATTTTTAGAAGTTCACTATAAATAAGGAATTTTCTCAAAAGTGCATATCATCACTCATAAACTTTTACTCTTAAAAAAAAGAAATAGTAATAATAGTATATATATATATATATATATATATATAACATTTCTAATCAGGTAAAAACTTGCACTGGGTTCCCACTGCCTTCGGCAGCGCAGACACGTATTTTAGTAAAGATACAGTAAAATAAATTCTATGACACATAAAATAAATATAAGCTAAAATAAATATGAATATGTATTGGATATATTTTAATGAAATAATAGTTTGATCCATTTGGAAGGTTTATTGGTCATTTTCCCGTGTAAAATTCATAAATTCACAATTTTTTTTCTTTTTTTTTTCTTTTTTTTTTTTTTTTTTTTAAATAAAGATTTTATTCTGATGCTTCTTTATTAAGCACTTATTCTGGTAAGATTCTTAAATTCAGTATTTCTTGCTAAATTATTGATATTTTACTTAAATATTTGAATAATAAATAAATAAATAAAGAAGAAAATGAAATTTTGTTGAATTGTTCGCATCCAAAGCAAGTTTTGGCACTGAAAACTACATATCATATAAATTAGGGGATGTACCAAATAATGAATCTCCACCAACTGGATTTTACAGCTACTCACCCCACCCCCTTTTTTTGCGGGAAACTTCATACCAGAAATTTTCTATAATAATTTTCAATTTATTTTGTAGTAGAAAAATTAACGCTTGATACTTATGAACAGTAGCAATTATAAATTTGTTCTGAAAACCTTATCACTGTTATTAAATTAGTCTCCGTCAGCCACTACAGAAGCAGCCGACTTCCATGAACAACATTCGCACACTAACGTTTCATTCCAAAGCGATTTGAAAATTCATGTGTTCTATCAATCTTTAAATCAAATTCCGATGTAAAATGAATTATTATATTCTAGTAATTATTTTCTTTTGTAAATCATTATGACTTACTATTATTATTATTATTATTATCAAGAAAAAGTAATTTTTAGTATCTGATGCGTTTGTTTTTGTGTGTAGAAAGAGTGTTAATTACAGAAAAATTCTATATGTTTTATAAACTGAAAATTGAAAATAATTAACAAAAAGACACTTTACAGACATTCTTTAGGAGAATTAAAATACCATAGCTAAAACGGAAAATAATTGCTTTTTTCTCTGATGAAAATATATCTTTAAATGATTAGTATTTAAATTTTTAAAATTATATACATCGAATATAACCTATTAATAATTATTAATGCAGAGAGAATTGAAGGATGTGGAAGTGCGTAGTAGCTTGACCAAGTGACTTGTATCTACTTAGCCTTACGTCTGCAGACTGAGCTGATAATGTATTAATCGAATATGTACCCTACCATTATCAATAAAGCAATTTAGAATAGATTTCCATTGATATGATATATAATTTTCATTTTCAATAACAATGAATGACAATATAATTGAACAGACAATGCACTCTTCAGCGTCTAAACTTTTAGACGTCTAAACAAAATAGAATCACGGAGAAGTAAGTATGATTCAAAGCCAAAGTGCAACAAACTAGAGTATGGGCGATGATGCATAAAAACAAGCCAATAACAGAGGAAAATACTTTATTTATCGCTATCTTACACTAGGACATTACGCGTACACACCAAGTCCCACAACAAATACTAAACTTTTTTTTTCTTGTAGGGCGTCCTGAAAAGCATTGTCTATGAGAAACTTGTTGATTCTCACGCCGTTCAAGAATCAATGTCGCAGCTACAAATGTGAACGGAATTTCAGGCATTTTCTAAAGAGATTGGTAGCCAATGCGCTGCCTTTTTAAATCGTGCATAAGTGTGGATTATAATACTGTTGTATTTGTCGCAATGCCTAACCTCTACAGCTACTATACTAATGTTAAAAATCCCTAAATAAAAACCCCTCCGCCCAATCCAATTGCTGACTTGTTATTTTCTGCATATTTGTTAATTTTCTAGGTTATCATGTTGCGGATTCCAGCGATAAATTAATGGGTATTATTCTGTTCTGTTTTTGTGTTTTCTACTTCCCCTAAAAGTACGTACGTTGAAATTTTTAGTCATCTTTTTTTGAAATAAACTTACACCATGTAAAATCCAACAGTTAAAGATGCAATATTCGAAAAATATGCTCATGTGTATATTCTATTGTTAAAAATTAGTCAAAAATATCCAGTATTTAAAGTTAAAATTACATTTGCGATTATTGCTTCATATGTCAATTTAAATCACTGTGATGTGACCAGGGCCTGATTAAGGGGGAAGCTCGCTCCTGACACATTATTTATACTGACACCGTTATTTTTTAACAAATACTTTAATTTTATAATAAACAGAAAATTTTCATTAACAATTATTTTAAAAGAATTCTGGTGTCAGATAACGGTGAGTAAATTGGATTGTTTTACACCGTTCATTTTTTATAAAAAATATTTACTCGTCAAAGCGTGGAATTTCTATGACATGAAGTAAAAAATAATTGTAAAAATATTCCGGTATGAGCGAGCTTCCCCCTTAATCAGGCCCTGGATGTGACTCACCACGGATCAATATTTGTACGTTGGATTTGAATCTTCTCTCTATCTCTATATCTCTCTCTCTCTCTCTATATATATATATGTATATATATATATATATATATATATATATATATATACACATATATATTCACTATAAAAACATTGCAGCTAATTTAAGGCTTTCTACCTATTCCCGGTCAAATCTACGTTATTTAATGTTTTGCTCGTAATTTCGCTATTTTTAATATAACTTTATATACAAAGCATTATTTTTATTATTCTTCCGAACATATGTACAAAAGTGATTAGGTAATAAAGATTTCTATGAAAAGAAATAAATATTTATTTACTAAAAATAATGACTGTTGAGAACATTGTGATATAGCAGAAAATATCAAACCGTAACAGAAAATACCGGTTTGCCTATTTTATAGGTACAAAGCGGTGGTGATCGTAAAAATTTAGTGGGCGAAGGCACGTAAATTAAAGTGTTTTTTAATTGTATATACACTGTAAAAGTAAACGTCTTAAATTCAGTTAAAAAAGTGTCTTAAACGTATGGTCATTTTTTAAGCGAAAAAAAAAATGTCTTACTTTTTAAGACACTTTTTTGCAACTGAAATTAAGACATTATAATGTCTTAAAACACCGCCATGTTTTTTAGGCTTAGAAATACCGCCATGTTAGGCTTAAGAACACCGCTATTTTTAAGGCTTTTTAATAAATAAATAAATAAATAAAGGTGGCTTGCGAATCTTTTTTTCTGTTAAAAATAGATTTTAGAATTCTCTAGAGCATTAAAAAAAAAAAAAAAAAAAAAAAAAAAAAAAAACATTTTTTAAAAAATGCGTTTCACCCAGCGCTGGAATCGAACTCACATCAGTCGCTGAATACGAAACCAAACATCGGAAGCGGAAGTCGCAGGTAATGCCGTGTATCTTGCCAATCAAGCCACCATTTCACACTCAAGAGGTTCTTTTTATAATTATATGGAAGCAGTATTAGCAAAATGCAGGTAATTATATGTTATAATTCGTATTTATTGTTATAAAACTATTAATAATATACTATTTAACAGTTAATATGCATTATTACATTAAATTTTGTATCTAGAGGTTTAGAATTTTTAAAAAATACATATAAAATATGTGAAAAACTATCCTTATTCCGCCCTCAGTATTTTTGGATAACGATATCCTCCTTTAAACTGTTTTTTAAAAGAAAACAAATTACGAACATGAATACCTGAAAGTTCGTTGTTTTACGCTTAAGAAAAAGTAAATATGTGGAAGAAAACAGATTTTAAATCAAAATTAAGAATAATAAATAAAAAACAGTGATGCGCAAATTATTCAAGATTCGCTTTCTTAGCTGTAAGTTACTTGCTTTCATATTAATACTTTTTCTTTAAATATCAAATATTAGCTTTAAATATTACATAGTTTTTTTTTTTTTCTATTCTTTTACCGAATAATTTTTGCGTTATAATATATTGCTTTATGAGTTATAATAAATATAATTTCATGGAAATATACACATATCTAGAGTAATATTCATTAAAAATTTAATTTCATAAATTAATATTGTTTAAATTGCTTACGCTTTACAACTTAATATGTAAAATGTATTCTATTTATTGAATGAGGAAAGAAATTTAAATAGGCTAAGTATGTTGCTTAAAGTAGATTTCACATAAGAAAAAATGCCAAGAAATGCAAGTGTCTGAATTTCCAAAATGGACGAAAATTTAGACGCATATGCTGTCTCAAATTTCTCATAGTTATGCATTTTAGATATTTTTTGTGTCTGAATTGGTATTTTAGACACATTTCTGTCTTAAATTAAGATATCTATAATGTCTTAGGCGTATATTAAGGCATTTACGTATCTTAAATGATTTTTCAGTTGTTTTTATGTCTTAAATTAAGACACCTTTATTTGCAGTGTATAGAGAGAGATACAGGTTGGCCCTAAAGTCTCTCACATATTTTAAACTTAAATATAAAATCAAGTAACGGATGTACGAGAGTGTGGTTTAACCCTTTGCGCTTGGCATATTTTCCGTAAGACACGACTTTTGGTTATCCTTTAAAACATCACACGTACAGATTCCAACTTACTACTTTTTGACTACCGAAAAATTGTAATAATTTGTTTCATCTTACTTCAGCATTAATTAAAATTAATCTTTCTGTTACTATTTTCTGTTAGCCGAAATGTAGCCTATAGTTACACGTTTTAGAAAAATAACATTTCATTTGCAGAGGAACACCTTAAGGCGTGGCTCGATTTTTTACTGCCCCCTCGGAAGGGACATACGAGCGATAAGAGTTAAAAAACAAATGCTTTTTACGCTGAAAAGTTTTGTTTAGTCTAAAAATATTTTTGCCCATAGATGGTACTGTTCCTCAAGAAAATGCATCAAAAACACAATGTTAACATTTAAAGGGCATTTATTTTCTAAAGTTCAGAAGAATATCTGCTCCCTTTATGGCTTGAATCACACACAAACAGTAATCTAATTCGATCCATGCATTCGCTAGCATTGAATGTTAACGATAGTGGATTTTAAGATTTAATCTCGTTTTTAGTTCTTTAATGTCAGTTACAGGGAAAGCACGCACTTTGTTCGACATAAAATTCAACAAAAGGGAATTAAATAAAGTTAAACATGTGTTCGAGGTGACCATTGTTAAACTTGAAAAAACGCTATATTAAATAATAAAATAAATAAAATAAAAACACGGCGGCATTTATAAGCAAATTTTTAACTTTATTATCATTATCATTATTTCTTTAACCAGATATTTCACCATAAGAAGCATTATAGTGCAAACTACACTCTCATACATTGTGTTATACTTAATGTTCTAAAAGTTTCAATGACTTATATGGGTATTTCTTTAATAAGTGCGTAATTTCTTTTAAAACTTAAAAAAAAAAAAAAAAAAAAAAAAAAAAAAAAAAGTTAAATATTAAACAAAATTTTTCATAAATCGATAAGGAAAATTATGCAGAGAAATAAACGCAATTGTAAAGCAAGTGTTGCCAAATTTAAGGACCTTTTTTATTCAATAATTACAAACAATATTTAAATGTGATATTTGATATATATAACATACGGTTAATCTTCGAATTGATAAAGACACAGTTACAGTTAAAATGCAACTGTAGATATTGAATTAAAAAAAATCCCCAACTTTGGCAACACTTTTTTACAGCATAAACTTCAAACACTTAACAAAAAAAAAAAAAAAAAAATCTGGTATGTAACAATATACTTGCCAACATCTTAATTAATATTCCGTAGCCTTGTTAGTTCTTCCCTTTTTCTCACGCCAATAAATTTTTAGAGTAATATTCTCCAAATGCAATTACAATTGAATAAGAGAAAAAATACTCTAAAAGGATACCAGTGTGAAAAAAAGAAGGCGGAGCTAACAATTATTCGGAATATTAATTAGTATGTTGGCAAGTATGTAAGTGTAACACCCAAACGACAGTTACAAAACATATTTCATGTATCTTTTAGAATGTTGTGAGGTCAGAATACATGAAATTAGCTAAACAAATCAGACGCCTAACAATTTTCATGTAAGATCAAACTAATACTTAAGTTGTAAAGATATATAGTTTAAAAAATCGATAGAGCTGTTCTTTGAAACACCAATTTCCGATATTTAAAACTTACCAACCTAATCAAAATTATTTTCAATTTTCCTGTAATATCTAAGTGATACACAAGAAAAGACCCCTAAAAATGGGTTTACATACCAAATTAAAAAAAAAAAAAAAAACAAATATCATTAAATCACTTTTGAGATACAGGTCCCTTTTCCATAAAATATGGAAAACTCTTCTGTTCACGGGAAACCAACAATTATATATCGAAGGACATAAAAAATAAACGCACGTTCGAAGAAAATCCGTAGAGCTATTTTTAAAGAAACACACTCATGAAATTCACTTATTAATACAGAACTGTGTCTATCAATTTTCTTGAACTAACTAAATAATAGATACGAAAAGACACCTAAGAGGATGTATATACATAAACTTTGAAGAAAATTGCCAGAGCCGTTTTTAATATACGGATTTACGCTCCCGCTTACGGTTTCAAATGTCTCACTTTTTCTTCTTCTTCTTCTTCTTTTTTTTTTTTTCTTTTTGACTAAAAGTTAGCGAAATCATCTGTATACTAGACCTGTTTTAATTCTGAAATTTCATCCGTCTATTTTTATTAGTTTCGGGAATATGATAGAAAATTCTCCACATACTTACATACAGACTGACAGATTGTGAAAATCCATTTTTTTTTCCACTCAGAAGAGAAGACAATCAGGTGAAAACTCGGTATCGAATTATTTCACAGAATACAATAATACTTCCATTACCCACAGTAGTCAGGTAATGGAAGTAGAAATATATAAATTAATTGAGTAATTATAGTTACTAGTTCCCGAAGTTGTTACGTAAAAGACTAAGATTTAAGAGATATTTTTAAGGGTCGGTCCCTTTTATTGTGTCTTTATCACGGAAAGTACACTGGCGCAGTTCTCATAGAGCTATGAATGAAACAAAGTTTTCTACTTCTTAAATGAACGATATTATAGGTAGAGAAATTTCTTAAATAAATACCTGTATGAGTTCTTCGCTAATGTTCCATCCCTGTTTTATATTTAAAAAAAAAAAAAAAAATCTGCATTATCTAGCAAAGAAAACATAATTTTTTTCAAGTAGAAAAAAATTACTGAATCAGGAGCAAGGGCTTATCAGTTCAAAAATTTTATGAGGGGCTAAAAAGAACTTATTTCAAAATAGTTTCAAAAATTAAGTAGAATAGTCAATGAGCTCGAAGTCTCCGCTCTTTTTTCAGGACACTTTGAATGTAATAAAAGTTCATTGACTTCTTTGCCACCACTATATTAATACAGAAATATTAACCGTATTTTTATCTTTAAGTGTCCAGATTTAATAGGTTAGAGATTATTGCAAAAAAAAAAAAAAGTAGTAGCTAAAAATACAGAAATTTCCCATCAGTGAAAGTGTCCTGGAAACATTGAGCTTTGCAGCTGTACCTAACATGGGTCGTAATCTCCGCCTTTTTTTCAGGACATTTGCAAGGATAAAAAAAATTTCGCCTCTTTTGCCACCACATTTTTTTACAGAAATTTATATAATATTTTTAAAGTAAGATAATATGATTTAACGTTATACATATTATTGTATAATAATGCAAACAGTGATTTTTATATTTGCACAACATGTAAAAAATTGTTAAGTGCAGATTGCAGTTTCGGAAGCGTAAAGATTACGTTATCAGTTTACAATGACGAAGTGGATTATTGCTCATACATATAGGTAGGGAAATGGATAGTCTGCATGTAACAATTTTTTACATTGGCGTTTTTATTGTTGTGTGAATATCTTGATATTTCTGTTCTGCGTCAAGTCTAGTTATTTACAAACAGTGGTAGTAAGGAAAAAAAAATCTCATTTTTCAAAGTGTCCTAAAAAAAAAAAAAAAAAAAAAAAAAAAAAAAAAACAGGCGGAGACTACAATCCGTAAATATTCAACATGGTTAGCACGGATTTTTTAAGACCTCTTCCACCAGCATTTATTCATAATATATTTCCTTTCAAGTTTTAAAGCTTCTGTCATATCAATAATTGCTGTATGTAGCAATACAGAAAATTTAGAAAATTAAAGGATCGTTCGAAACATTTTTAGGAGAAAAATATTGAAATAACATTTCATTCAATATTAACACTTTCGCTACAGCTGATGTAGATTCACGTCATTTGAAAATCTGTAACTCCACCAATGGGCCTTTCTTTCACAATTTCTTTGATATTTGTTTCTTAAAAATATACCCAATATTCATATTTGTACTACCAATATACTACGGATATAAATGCTTTGATTAGAAAGAGTATAATTATAATGTATATCCATTTGTAATATAAATGTGAATACGGAAAATTTTGTTCTTAAAAAATGTTAATGGGGAGAATAACACACACAGGCGGACCTTACTGTCTGAAAGACACAAACATGCGGTCGCGAAAGTGTTAGTACGCACGTGCCAATATGCTATTTAAAATTCTGTAGTATTATTAGTATCCGCCCCTTTTTCCACACCACGTTGTTTTTAGAGTAATTTTCTCCAAATATAATTACGATTAAATAATTAAAAAAAAAAAAATTCTTAAAAAAAAAAAGAAAAAAAAAAGGAGAGAGAGAGAGAGCAGGGATGGAACACGGGCGCAGAATTCATACCACTATCAATGTAAGAAAATTTTCTACTTCTTAAATCGACGATATTATACGTAGAGAAAATTCTTAAACGGATTCCGGTATCAATTCTGCGCCCGTGTTCCATCCTTGAGAGAGAGAGAGAGAGAGAGACTGATGTGAAAAAAAAAAAAAAAAAAAAAAGCGAAAGATAACGATATTACAGAATATTAATTAGAATGCTGGCAAATATGTTATATTATAGCTGTAAAATTTTCAAAATTTCAAGTATGCATTTGTAATTCATTGAGAATATTAAAATAAAAAAAATACTAATTTTTGTAAAAATGAACTCTTAAAACCTGATTTTTACGTATTTGACTTATGAAATACTATGTAACACCATTTAAAACACATTCTGGGAACTAAAATTAATTTATTGCCGAATATATATATATATATATATGACACGTTACGCCACTTCCCCTAAAATATTCTTTAAATTTTCATAACTTCAGTAACTAATACTCTAAATCGGAACAGTTAAAATACAAAAATGCCTATCTAAAATGAAATATATTTCTTTTCATAGAAAATCTTTAGGGTAAAAGGAACTGAAATTTCTCTCTTCCCTCACCCTCCTTCTTTTTTTTTTTTTTTTTTTTTAAGGCTAATGATTTATTTTTCGAAAAAAAAAAAAGAGTATACGAACTTTTCCCATTACAGTTAGAAAGGAAATATTTGGACAGTGTAGACTCGTGTCTTGAAATTCTTAAGAGAATATTCTCTTTGATGCTGTACCATAAAAAATGTCATGTGTATGAGAAAAAATAGTTCATATGTGTCTAATGGCGTTATTTTTTCAGTTATGTTTCTTTTGATTGATCAAAGTATTTCTCTTCCTCCGTTTATATACTATTTTAAAAGGGTTTTTTTGTGACTGTCATAAATTTGAAATATGTCATTCAAACTGCAATTTATGTTATAAGGATTTTTTTTTATATTTCTTCCTTTTTTAAAAGTGGAGTTAATACTTTGAAAAAAAGTATTCGTTAAATTTTAAATGATAAAAAAGTACTTCTCAACTACTTCACACCCATAAATGATGCATATAAATTAAAGAATGTCTTTAAAGTTCTTAAGAATTCTCTCTCTCTCTCTCTCTCTATATATATATATATATATATAGATAGATAGATAGATAGATAGATAGATAGATAGATACATAGATAGATAGATACATATATACACATAATCATCATCTATTTCAACCCTAAGACATACCCAGAATGAAGACATCTCATAAGCAGGAACCGATTTACTCCCTTGGAGGCCCATGGCACTCATGTTCAATGGGCCTCTTTTCCTCGACTTTAATATCACAACAAACAAAACAAACCGCATATATTTGATTCACGCGTCTAAAAATTCTCTTTACTTCACTTCACTTTTCATTTTTTTGGTAAGAGTAAGGCTTAACTAGATCCGATGTTTGTCTATCGAATCAATGTACATCGCGCATGTGTATCTGTGCTGCGGTGTGTGCCTCGGATTTAGTTAGCTTAGTAAAAGTTCGGAATGCAGTATCGGTAGTATGCAGTCGTATTTACGTTTAGGGAAAATATTGCAATTTTTTCGATGAGCTGATAGTTTCTTTGAAAGATCATACTGCCGATTTAAAAAACAGCGCAGTAATACCTCCATACATTGACGAAAAAAACAAAAAACAACGATCAATATAACAAATTAGGAAATTTTTCATTTTAACATTTTTTTCTAAATATATGATGTCAGAGCTGCAAACATGTTAAACTTTTAAATCAAAATTAACACCAGTATTTATAAATGGAATATGTTATATAAATTTTCAACGCTTCATATTACGGAAAATAGCCAAAAACTTTTTCCGGCTTGAAGTCTCCCTTGAAAAACGGGAGACTTGGCAATTATGTGATGGAATTTCTTGCAGGGTCCATGCTCTGAATGTCCTGCCTAAAATCAGGCACTGCTCCTAGGTGATTCCAATCTGCCCTGTTTGCGGCAATATTTCTCTGTTCAGCTTTTCCCAACTTTACAATTTGATTTCTTCAACGATACTATGGTACCTTCCTTGGTCAATTTTTATTTCACAATATCCAGAGTTATTCATAGATGGACCATCAATGAGCTTTTTTTTCTGACATGGTGCCCAACGCAACTCCATTTTAACTTCCTAACTCTAGAAATGGCTTTTGGTTTGTCTTAAGTAACTTTGGTTTGTCTTCTCTTCTAATCCATGCGTTTCGCTTTCTGTCTCTACGGGTGAATAATAACACGCATGTGTCCACACTTCTCTGTTTTGTTTGAAGCTTTTGCTTTGTTTTACATGTTAACTTTTAAATTTCTAAAGCATAAGCTAATACGGGCAAAATTAGCCGATCAAAAACTTTTCTTTTCAAACAAATTGTGAGGTCACTTTTGAATAGCGTTATTTTTCTCTCAATACTCTTCATGGAAGTTTAATTCGGTTGTTAATGTATTCCATAATATTTCTGTTCCTCGTAATGACTTGTTCTAAATATCTATAATTGCATACCGTTTTTAATTCATCCATATCAACAGTGATTTTTAGTACATAATCAAAGACAATTGACGTATTTTGTGTCTTACCGAGGTTTATTTTCAGTCCAACGAGCTTGCTTTCTTTGTTTAATTCTTGAAGCATTTCTTGCGAATCCTTAAATGAATAAATGAAATGATTAAAAAAGTCACAATTAATTTTTATTACTTTCTTTTTCGAATTTAATTTCTTAAAAACTTATTGAAATATTGCATTGAACAGCACTGTAAATAGAAGCGTCTTAAATTAAGGCAGAAATGTGTCTGAAATGTCGATTCAGACACATAAATGTTTGAAACACTTACGCATGCAAAATTACAGACGCATGTGCTGTCTTATATTAAGACACATAGGTGTCTTTTTTATAAATGAGCTGAGATAAGTGTCTGAATAAGGTTGATATGTCTGAAATTAAGACATATAAAGACACATAAAATTTCAGACATTTTACAATTTATGCAGTTAAAAATTCAGACATTACAAATTTCAGACACTTAGAAATTCAGACATTTGTATTACTTAACAAATTTTCCATATGGAATCTACTTTAAGCTGCATGCATATCCTGTTTTAACATTTTTTTAAACAAATAAATTTGACATTATTTTATGTAATATAAGTAGTTAACTTATAATAGCAGGAGACTTGGCGTAGGAATATTAAAACAGGAATAAACTACTACGTCAGAAACGCCAAAGAAAAATTATTGAGGTGCATACAGCTGTTTCGGTAGCCTAAAGTAGCCTCTTCAGTGCAAAAAGTCGTACAAAAGCGTGCCGTGCAAAAGCGTCCGTCGTGCAAAAGCGTACCGTCTTCAGTGCTTTTTGCACTGAAGACGGTACGCTTTAGGCTACCGAAACAGCTGTATGCACCTCAATAATTTTTCTTTGGCGTTTCGGACGTAGTAGTTTATTCCTGTTTTAAGTAGTTAACTTATTTAAAATACTTAGACACGGATCTTATTCTGTTAAAAATTAAAAAGAAATTTAATTTTTATTTAAAATTCTCACATGTAATAAATCAAAAAAATATTAAGATAAACGTAGCATGTAACTTGCAGCTAAGAAAGCGAATTCGTAACAAAACAATCTTAAACAATTTGTGCATAATTGATTTTTTTTTCGCGTTTTAAAAAATATTTAATGTTTCCCTACACTTCAAAATGTAAAAGAGCATATTTTTTTGGGGGGTTTATGTATATAGTTTTTATTCTTGCAAATACCAGTAAAAAAAAAAAAAATCGTTTAAAATCCATAGGCTACTATTTTTTCATATTTATTATGCATTTTACAAAAAAAAAAAAAAAAAAAAAAAAGAAAAGAAAAGAAAAGAAAAGAAAAGAAAAGAAAGAAAGAAAGATTAAAAAAAAAAAAAAAAACCTCTAAACCTCTACAAATGAAATTTAAGATAATATGTATTAAGCTTTACTTCTTATGGACAGTTTTATTACAAAGACATAAAACTTCGATTTGTTTTACGGATCGGATACTAGAGTCTATTTCGTTATACAAGCAGATTATAGCGTGAGCACCGATGGCTTGATTGGGAAGACGCTCGACTTTGAATCCGTGGGTTGTCAGTTCGATTCCCGTCGGGGGCAACGGGGAATTATATTTGTAAAAATTATTAATATATTTTTTTTTATGCTCTAAGTGATTCTAAAATCTTTTTTTCACAGGTAAACAGTGTAAAACGCATCTTTTTATTTATTTATTTATGAAAAATATTCACTATAGACAGGATCAAAGATGGCGGAATTTCAGACGTTTCGAGTATGAAACGATGTGCCTTTTAAGACACTTTTTAGCATCTTAAAATTAAACACCCGTTTCAGACACATTTGTGTCTGAATTTCAGACACTTGTATTTACAGTGAGTTTAGTTGAAATTCAGTTCTTTTTTTTTTTCTTATCCCCTTTTTTTGATTTTGAATGCAATACTATTTTTGTGAAGTTTTAATGTGGCTGTTGTTATTTATAAATTTTCTCAATAAAATGAATATATTCTGAATTAATAACAGTATTCCATAATGCATCCATAACTGTCTGCGAAGATGCAGAGTAAAAAGCTTTTTCATAGTGAACAAAAGCCACACAAAGATGGAGTTTGTGTTCATTATTCTTTTCAACAATTTCTCTAACTGTATGTATAAAGTCGATGGTACCATGGCCTCCTAAACTAGATGCCTTCCGCGTGGCTCGGTAGCTTGGCAATAGTTCAAGCGGTAGACAGCGCCACCTGGTACAGATTGCGAGACTTTTTATTCAACTGCCACCAATAATTTTAAGAAGTGATGCATGATATATATATATATATATTCGACATTTCTTCGATTCTATTTGCTTTTTATGTATATCGAACCCATACTTGCCAACATACTAATTAATATTCCGTAGTATTATTAGCTCCGCCTTCTTCACCGGTATTTTATTAGAGTATTTTTCCTGTTATTTAATCGTAATTGCATTTGGAGAATATTACTCTAAAAATTTATTGGTGTGAGAGAAAGGGCCGGGAATACTACGGAATATTAATTAGGATGTTGGCAAGTATGATCAAACCCCACTTTTAAAAATTTTTGGTGGCTGTTGAATAAAAAAGCTGCTCAATCTGTACCAGATCGCGCTGTCTACTGCCATGTTTCCGAGCCACGCGGAAGGCATCTAGTTTAGGAGCCTATGAGAATACAAAACCACTTCGAAATATTGCCTGTTCTTTAGGTTGCACTGTATTTAATAGTTTCTGTAAGAAATTTGTCCGAACTTTCGATGAGAATCTTTGTCAGAACTTTCGATCAGTTAACTGACTTGACGATAGTTTTTTATGCTTTCTTTTACTCTTTTCCTAAAAATTAAAATTATAATAGCAATTTTCTGATAGCTTGGAACATCATATAATGTTATACATTTGTTGAATAGTTCAGTAAGAAATCCAATGCCTTCATTCTTTGCTTCTTTTAAAATATCCACAGTCATTTTGTCTTCTCCTAATTCTTTTCCATTTTTCATTACTCTTATTGCCATAGTTACTTCTTCCTTCAATATTGCTGGTATAGAATAGTTTGAATTTGATGGAGTAGCTGAAACCCTGAGTTATTCTAGTGAACTACACAATTCTAAATGAAACTTTGCTTCTTCTTTTAAAAATTTCTCTTTATTCCGATTGATATTTCCTCATTTTACTTCAGAGCTAGAATTGCTTGCCTACCAAGCATAATTTTTTTCAGCCTTTAAAGCTTTATTTCGTTCAATGGTTAATGCCGGATCATATAACAATTAAATTTCCTGTTGTCCTTTACAAATTTTTTCTCAGAGTTTTACATTAGTTCTGAAAACTCAAACATTGCAGTAATGTTTTTCATGTTATATTTTATTTTTATTCCTTGTTCCGTAAGATGTCACATCTCTTCGATATTTTCTTAAAAGTTTTATCTTTTTCCAAACTAATAACTTTTAATTTTTCTTTTTTATTTTTATTTTTATGATTCCAGACTAGCAACATTTTTTTCGTAACAAAATTCATCATGAACTCGTCGACGTCTTCAGTATCCTCAAGCAGCTGATTTTTTTAAAATTTATTTATTATTATTTTTTTTTATTGTTCATACTAGAGTTCTTGCTTTTAAGATTTTAAAAACTGTGGTTGGGTTGTTTTGCTTCAAATTTGTGCCAGTTTTTGTCTTTCCAATACGACCTAGAATTTTATCCTGCAATGTGCCAGTCTTCGACCACAAACAGAGTTAAATCTATTTATCTTGGCACAATCATTAAAAAGGCATTTCTTGTCAGTTAAAATACAGTCATCTTCTCTTGCTCCTCCATTAGGACTTCTCCATGTCTATTTCTTGGGCTCTTTTTAAGAAATGAATACATTACCTAAAACTTTTCACATTCTGCAAATTTACTAGGAATTCTTGAAACATAGTGTTTCTTCCCTGCATTGAAGGGTTCCGCTCCTAATAGTGTTAATTAATTTGGATTAATTATTATTTAAGATTAATTATTATTTTCACGTACTGTCCCCTTCTATTTTTTTTTTTTTTTTTTTTTTTTTCCTTTAATCATTTTCACTTTCTACATTATTATTTAATTTACATATCTTCTATTTTCTGTACTATCTTACGCATTAAGTATATGGATATGTGATATTTATTTTAGTAATTATTAGTTTTTAATTTTTTAAATTATATTCCTGTTTAATCTCTCTCTATATATGCATACAAATAAATATTTGCCAATTTTTACGCTTTTTGACTACAAGTAAATTTTTATAAGAATTTTTATATATTTTTATACCAAATTTCCCTGATTATGTAAGTAACTTTTTGTATTTATTTTATTTTATATTTTATTTTTTAACAAAATGAAAGTAATTAAACAAAGATAATATACAGACACGACATTATTTCATTATTTAAAACATGAAAATCTGATATTGACAGATTTTAATTTAGTGTCAGAGGCCTACTGCTAAACTTGTTAATATCGACAAATTCTTCTTTAGTTAATTCGTGACGATCTAAATTCCATGATAAAGTTTTCATTAAATCAAACCAATGTGTTTCAGCTGCAGATACTGTAACAAATAACGTTGGAAGTCCAAACTGTCTTATAGCCGCAAAACAACGTTTTTTTTCTTTTTCCGAATGAGGGGGAGGTGTGCCTTGGGGGGGACTCATGTCAAAGGTGTGCCTTGGGGGGGACTAATGTCAAAGTTGTACCTTGGGGGGACTCATGTCAAAGTTGGGCCTTGGGGGACTCATGTCAAAGTTGTGCCTGGGGGGGGGACTCATGTCAAAGTTGGGCCTTGGGGGGACTCATGTCAAAGTTGTACCTTGGGGGGGGGACTCATGTCAAAGTTGGGCTTCGGGGGGACTCATGTCAAAGTTGTGCTTTGGGGGGACTTCATTCAATAAATCCCCATTCAATAAACCGACTGAAATAGACCCTTAGCACTATTAAGAGTGACCTATAAAAATTCGACAACGCTGTACCGACTGAAATAGGGGTGCCTTGGGGGGGGACTCATATCAAAGTTGTGCCTTGGGGGGACTTCATTCAATAAATCCCATTCAATAAACCGACTGAAATAGGCCTCTAGCACTAATTAAGAGTGACCTATAAAAATTCGACAACGCTGTACCGACTGAAATAGGGGTACCTTGGGGGGAACTCATGTCAAAGTTGGGCCTGGGGGGGACTCATGTCAAAGTTGTGCCTTGGGAGGACTTCATTCATTAAATCCCCATTCAATAAACCGACTGAAATAGGCCTCTAGCACTAATTAAGAGTGACCTATAAAAATTCGACAACGCTGTACCGACTGAAATAGGGATACCATGGGGGGGGGGGACTCATGTCAAAGTTGTGCCTTGGGGGGACTTCATTCAATAAATCCCCATTGAATAAACCGACTGAAATAGGCCTATAGCACTAATTAAGAGTGACCTATAAAAATTCGACAACTGTACCGACTGAAATAGGCCTCTAGTACTAAAAAAAAGGGAACTATACATCAATATATATTTTTTACTGTAATTTTTACTTCCTATCTTACCTTTTTTTTTTTTTTTTTTTGGGGGGGGGGGGAATATATAAAATATCAGAAAGCTCGTCTGTTTCAGATTTTTAATGAGATTATTTCATAAAAGACATTTTTAAATAAAATAAAATAAATAAAAAGTAGTCTTTATTTAACAAGTCTTCGATTATTTGCTTTTGTTATAATATATTATATTTGTCCCATTCGGTATTTCCATACAGATGAAATCAATTTCTGTCATTTTTTTTGCATAAATATACTTTCTCTTTCAGTATCATTCGGTTAAATTATCCTTCCTTTT
The DNA here is from genome assembly GCA_963930645.1 of Salticus scenicus. Taxonomy (NCBI): domain Eukaryota; kingdom Metazoa; phylum Arthropoda; class Arachnida; order Araneae; family Salticidae; genus Salticus; species Salticus scenicus. The sequence goes on from OZ005659.1 coordinate 178,622,292, forward strand.
TAAATTGTGTTTAAAATGCAACTAATTGTTAAATTATTTCCTTACCATTAAGCCTATTGCTAATATATAAAGGTAAATATACTTTTTCACGCTCCAATGCATTTCCTTCTAAATCGATTCTTTATTTTAAATACTTACGATTTTCAGTCTTAAAATAATTCTGTAATTCCTCTCAAATTATTTTAATTATTCTGTACAGAGGCGTTCTTAAAATGAAATGTCTTTCGAGAACACTATAAATGGCCGTCATAAGTCATGAATTTAAATATTAAGATGAACATTTCTTTTTTTTAATTATTATTATTTACTTTTTTTTCTATCTTTTTTATTTATTTATTTATTTATTTATTTAGTAGTAACATTCTAATTCGGAATAAAAAATTAAATCACATAGGTGCAGAGCTGCCAACTAAATCCGGCAAATTGTTAGTACCGCCCCTTTTCCTACACCACTTAATTTTTAGAGTAATTGTCTTCAAATATATTTACGATGAATGAAGAAAACAAATACTCCAAAATTTAAGTTGTGTACAAAAAAGGGCGGTACTAACAATTTGCCGGATTAGGTTGGCAGCTCTGTAGGTGGACTCTGCTCAGCTCCTTATCACTTATTTGTTCACATAAATGTATATACACTAGGGCATACTATATTCTTCGACCACATTTGATGAAACCATGGAAGCATCTGCGCAAGTGCTAACTCAACGAGTCCAATGCTAATATAGGGGTGACAGTCATCTGACTCAGGGAAAATTAGCAATAACAGAGTGCGGAATTACTGCATGTTTTCCAAATTTCAAACTCTCGGACAAGCTGGCATCTCTCCAACATTTTGGACTCGTCCTCACTGTTGGTTTTCGGATATGTGGCTGCGCTGTATCTATTTTACTAGACCATACCTATATCTACATCACAGTTTATTTAGGACAACACTCGTTATAGATGACTATCAGTGAAACAGAAGAAATTTACTTGTTAGTGATACTGGTGTGAAAAAAATGTCATGTATTATCAGTGCTCCGGAATAAATTATAAAAGTTGGCAACTATAAAATGTAAAGCCTTTGGACGATTCTTTAAAACAATATATTATTTAACAAAAGGGGATAATGTATTTTTGTTTGAATATTTAATTTCCACCGGTGTATTTATATGTCTATAACACTTAATATATCGATTGCTAAGGATAAAGTTTCGCTAATTAAAACTTCCATAAAATTCTGATTAATTGTTTGTAATGCTATACTTAGCTTTCTTTTACTTAGATTTTTTTTTTTTTTTTTTGTTGTAATGCTATACTTAAACTTTCTGTTAATTTTCCCTTCACCTTTTTCTATCTAAGTATTTTTACTTAGATTCTTGGTTACTTAAATTGTCGTTGTCATTTTAAATTTCTCACTTTCTTCTCTTTGAGCTCAGAATTTTTCTCTTTCTGCTCTGTCCCGGCCTGTCCCCTTTTTCATTTTATTTTATTTTGTACAAGCCATCACGTTTTTGAACCCATTCTGCTACCATCTTCTGGTTCGCTGAGGTGTGGAGTCGTGTTAATTTGACCCCGGGTACTCGGCACTCCGTAACCCCCTCGAAGTTGAAAATTTAGCTAATCAAATCACAAATACGTAAAATCCTATTGTTAAATAACGTAACATTTCACGAAAAATAAGGCGAGGTTTACTGTTAAAAATCGATCAACACACAGACATAGTTGATAACATTTAAATTTATTCCGCATTATTTTTAGCCCCGCCTTTATTTTTCACCACTTTATTTATAAAAGAATTTTATCCAATATAGAACAACGATAGAATAAGAAAAAAAAAAAAGTGGTAGGAAATAAAGAAGGGGCTAAGAATGATCCAGGATGAAATAGAAATTTTGGTAACTCTGCCCATACGTGAAAATGTTAATGCACCGAAATTCAGCCCTATTCTCACATGATAAAAAATCGTAATTTTTGAAATACTCGAAACGTGCTTCTATATACAATCTACATAGTCAATGATGTTTATTGCCAGTGTAACGGTCTTTTAAACTAGTTCGACATCATCACGATGAAACTAGTTCTCACAATATTCGTTTATGCAGGGTTGCCAAGATTTTAATTTATTCCGGGGTATTTTCAGCTCTGACTTTATTTCATACCTTTTTTTTTTTTTTTAAGAGTAAATATTTCTTATTGTATCGTAGTTATATATTGAACAAATATATTCTAAAAATAAAGTGGTTCGAATTAAAGGCGGGGCTAAAAATGCTCCGGAATAAATGAAAGTGTTGGCAGCTCTGGTTTATGCGACGTTTTGCCCTATTCTCCCCTGTTAAAAGAATTGTAAATTTCGAATAACTTATGTAGTTTAATTTTTATTATACACGTACATGAGAAATTTTATCCTGTTTCCCCCATGTTTAAAAAATCGAGTATCGAGTAACATATAAAGATTTTTAATTAAAATATCGTAAATCAATAGGTTTCTTGTCAGTGTCATAATTTATAGCTGAATCCAATTTCTTTATGTTAATTTGTTATTGAAATAGTTGCAGAAAATCTTAGTGTAGAATAGACTGATAAACCAAATTGACTTCACGCTAGATACAAATCTAGACAAATAAAGTAACGCAGAAAGAAAAAGAAAAAAAAAAGTGATGATTTTTAATATCAAAAATTTAAATTAATACTTTTTATTAATAATACTGCAGAGCTGCCAACCTAATTCGGCAAATTGTTAGTACCGCCCCATTTTCCAAACCACTTATATTTTAGAGTAATTGTCTTCAAATATATTTACGATGAATTAAGAAAACAAATACTCTAAAAGTATATTGGTATAGAAAAAGGGGCGGTACAAACAATTTGCCGAATTAGGTTGGCAGCTCTGATACTGGTATTTAAATGTGAATAAATAATAATAAATAAATAAATAAATAAAAACTTTTTTGTCGCAGTCCTCGTTCTTTGTGAAAGCAGTAACGCGCTTATTACTATTTAGATAACCCAAGAAAAAAATGAGTATAGCATTTGCATTTTTGCTCAAAATCATTCTTAAAATTTCCTTGCATTTAGTCTCTAGGAAAAAGAAAAAAAAATCACATTTATAATGAAAATGTAATTTTTGTTTATGAAATTCATCTTAAATTCTTAACCAGTTGAGTTGTCAAGTCGACTGCGCTACCTCCATATATATACATGCCAATATTCTAATTAATATTCCGCAAAATTGAGAGCATCCTACACTGATTTATATTTAGATTACGTTTCTCCAAATATAATTTCGATTAAATAAAATGAAAAATAATCTAAAAAAAAAAAAAAAAAAAAAAAAAAAAAAGGGTGTGACAAAGAAAAGAAAAAGGCGTGTATACTAATAATTTTATGAAATATTAATTACATACATGCCAACATCCTAATTATGAACCGGGAGATTTTTAGAACATGCCCCTTTTTTCTACATTACATTATGTTTTGAGTAATTATCCTGAAATGGAGTTGCGATAAAATAAGTATAAAATAACTGTGAAAAAAAAAGTTGGGGGGGGGGGTTAAAGTCCTTCCATCTTTTAATGAGATGGTTGGCACCTATGAGAATAAAGACTGGTATTCAGATCTCGCGGCGTTCCTAAACTTTTACGTTCATTTCATTATATTGTCACCATTATTTTAAACTAATATTTTTTATACATTATATTTTATTCTTAAATATTTTTATGATTAAAATATCCAATATAAAATTGTTATTGGCGATAGTGGTGATAATGTAATAAAATGCATGTAATATTTTAAGAACGATGCGAGGCGTGGGTGTAGAAAAAAAAAAAAAAAAAGGCGGGGGGGAGTAGGTATAAATATTAATATGGAATACTAATTAGGTCATTGGCAGCTATGATCTATCTCACATACTTGCCAACAACCTAATTAATATTCCGTAGTGTTGATAGTCCCGCCCTTTTTTTCACACCAGTAAATTTTTAGAATAATATTCTCCAAATGCAATTACGATTAAATGAGAAGAAAAATACTCTAAAATAATACTTGTGTGAAAAAGAAAGCGGCGTTAACAACACTACAAAATATTAATTAGTATGTTGGCAAGTATGATCTTACCTCTGTATATATCACACACCTGAACATCATCGTGTAATTAACAGACATGCCAAGTAATTACGGATTGTGCGTAATATTAATACCGGAAAAAATTTTAATGTATTCTTTTGTAATAATTATCTGCAATTTAATAAGATAAGTTTTACTCTTTTTTTTTTTTTTTTTTTTTTTTTATTGTGGTATAAAACTGATTTTTCGTTAGTAGTAACTTGGCATCTCTGAATTAAATAATTTTCGCATGAATACAAAAAGAAAATTGTGTTTTGTTGAAACAGCAAAACAAAATAAACCAAATATCATAGATGTTAACATTTTAATTTATTCTGGAGTACTTTTAGCCCCGCCTTTGTTTCATACCACTTATTTTTTTAAGAGAATACTTTTCTTATTTTACCGAAGTTATGTATTGGAGAAAATTTTTCGATAAATAGAGTGGAGAGATATAAAGGCGGGTATAAAAATACTCCGGAATAAATTGAAATAATGGCAGATATGCGAATATTTTTGTTAATGTAGCCTCAACAAAAATTTTCTTACCAGTATCCAAACTATTCTCTTGTTTTAACCAAATAGTTTGGTTGAATCAACCAATATATGTTTTTAAATAAACAAAATAATTTTGTTGATTTAAGCAAACAGTAGTGTTGATTCAGCTCATTGGCTGTTTATAGAGATATCTATGATGTAGCTTATGAAGCTATCGAATGAAAATTATCCTCTTATTCTACCATATACTTTTGGTTAATTGAAATAAAGTTCTTTGGTTGACATCACAAAAATGTTTTTAAAAACATAAAATAAATATAAATAGAAGTCCTCAACATTTTTTTTTTTTTTTCACCAAAATTATTTTTCAATGAATAACAGTGTTTGCTCGCATATGAATAATTTTCAACTATAATTAGATATTTAGTCTTAAACAACAATCGCAAATAAACGCTTAAATATTTAACCATATTTCTCTGAAACCAGAAAGAAATTCTAATTTTTTAAGTTACCATTGAGAGCATTTTAGCATTTATAATTATAATTTTAGCATTTATAATAAAATATTTATAGCTATTTAAGCATTTATAATATGAATGCTTTCTAAATCATTTATTTTCTGCTTCTTCTTTGATAATCGTAACTTTTAACAAATAGATCAAACAAAAATACAAATTTTAAATTTAATGTGGTAGTGTAGGGAGTTTAAGACAATTGTCTGTATGAGGGACTTAGGCATATGTGGACTGCCATCTTCGGAGCTGAGGGATTCTAGCTTGTGTTTTAGAGAAAACTGCAGAGAATTTCGAATAGATGGACAGAAGAACATGACCTGGTTTCGAACTTGAAATTTCTCGGTCATCATCTTGGAAAGAGTTTCTTGGATACTTGTGATTCTTTTGAAATTTGGATATCCTTTGTAATCGACTGATTTTATATTAATTGGTATACTTAATTTCAAAGTAATGCTAGATATTACAGTAAAAAAAAAAAAAAAAAAAAAAAAAAAAAATTCTAAATGGAAATTTTAAGCAAATGAATAATTGCTAACTTAGTCGCTTTTTTATGGAATCGGAAAATTTAAATAGAGATTTTTGATACGCTTTTGCAGAAGTTTACATTAAAAAAAAAAAAAAAAAACAGTGTTTAAAAAGTTTAAAAGTTGACAACTATATATATATATGTAGTGTCAAACACGTTGACAGATGTTACTGCTTTCAACAATATTTTCTAACAATAATAGCTATCCTAAGTTGTTATTTAGAAAAAATAACTATAAAAATATTCAATTAAAGTTTCTGCATGGTAATAATAGTGAAATAAATGCAGATTTTTTCTTTTTGGGTGTGACTGACACTAACTTCTGCCATGGAATTACCCAAAAGAATAACTGATATTTTTTCCATCTGTTGGTAATCGATACATTACTCCAGTACGTTATTTACAGAATTAATAAGAATATTATTTATTTATTTAATTATTTTGTGAATTTAAGTATTCATGTCAAAATATCACTAAAATTAAATTATAGAAAACAAACACTTTTTTTAAAAATAATTTATCATATCATAATAATTATTTTTGTTTAATTATAAAAAAAGAAAAAAAACTTTTTATTGTATGCTATCTAATTTGCTTATTTCATTAAGATTTAGAGCACATTTCAATATTTATTATTGCCCAATTTATGTAAATATCTACTTTTCCAATTCAGAAAGCGAGAGTTTTATTCTTTGAATGTAAACTAATTGAAACGAAATGCTCACTTAACATAAACAATATTGCCAACATTTAAGAGCACTCAAAATAAATCTAATTTTCAAAGAATAAAAAAAAATACCTCTTAATTCCAATTCATAAAACGCGCTAATGAAACTTGATTAAAGTTCACTTTAAGTCTAAACGGTAGATTAATTTTTAAGCATAAAATGCATTTTAATTAAGTTGAACCATTGAACTTAAGGCAGTATTTAATGTTTTAATTAATATTAAGATTAAAATTATTTATTTAAGTGATGCAATATTCCAATGATTTAACATTTTCAGGTAAATTATATACTTTTTCTTTCTTTCTTTTTTTTTTTTTTTTAATGATTTAACATTTTCAGGTAAATTATATACTTTTTTTTTTTTTTTTTTTTTTTTAATCCACATCAATTCAAAAGTAAAATTTATTCCCAGAATATTTTTTATTTTAAATTTTAATTAGGCTTGTTGTGAGTAGTGTGTTTGAATACATACATATAAGAAGTCTTTATATTTCTAATGGAGATATTATTCATCTTTTTTTTTTCAAGAAAAATAAAATCAGTGACTTCATTTCTATTTTAGTTAAAAATTTACTTTAGTATTTTATTCAGCTCTAAATTTAACGGAAATGTAATATCATACCTTATGAAGCGTAAAATATTTAGTACCTCCTTTCACCGTTTTTTTTTTTTTTTTTTTTTTTTTTTAACCAGTCGTTTTTTGGAGTAATTTTATTCGTATTTAATCGTAACAACATTTGAAAAGAATTCTCTTGCTTGACCTTAAACTTCATGCATTTACACTAACTTTTTTCTAAGTCATCCTATGTATATTTCTATACGTTAACTCCTTACTGCTGCTGAGTGAGATAGCATGCGGCGCATAAGTCTTGGACTTAGTAGGGGCCCTTTTTAGTGCCTAGCGGTTCGGCCACGACCGAAGAGACTGAGCAGCGTCCGTGTGTGACCCCCCACTCTATAGCTCCATCCTCAAATTGCCAGGTTACCAGGTTGCTAGATTTAATCACACACACACACAAAATAAATAAATAAAAATAAAAAAAATGGACCGCTGTAAAGCGCAGAGCTTCCAACCTAATTCGGCAAATTGTTAGTACCGCCCCTTTTTCTACACCACTTAATTTTTAAAGTAATTTTTTTCATATATGTTTGTGATGAATTAAGAAAAAAAAAAACTCTGAGAAATGACTGGTGCAGAAAAAGGGGCGGTACAAACAATTTGCTGGATTAGGTTGGCAGCTGTGAAAGCGTCTTTTTCTTTCTTTTTTTTCTTTTTTTTTTTTTTTTGACGTTTTGGGCATTTTCATTCCGTACCTTTACCCGACCTCTGGTCTCTCTCCTATGGATCTGTGAACTTTTTAAAACTTTAAAATATTCCATTTTTTACATTGTATTTATTTTTTTATACTTATTTATTTTAAACTTAATTTAACTTTTCTAACGATATACTTAATTTTATAAATTAACTTTTGTAACGTTAAATTTAATTTTAAAACCTTTAGACTTAACCATATCAGCTTTGCCTGCATAAGCAGAATTTTCTGCAGCGAAACTTTATTTTTCTGCGCTCTATACAATTGTTAAACTATCAAGCTTAGACAGGCCGTAAATTAATTGTCTACTAGGAAGGGCATTAACGAATAATCCAGTTCCCAATTGGAGAGAATTACACTAAACACAAAGTGGTAAGCAGAAAGGGGCGTTTTTGCAAGGGGCGTTAACAAGTTTACGCTTATTAATGAGATGGTTGGCAGTTATGTAATACGCTTAAATGCCACGTTATTAAGGATTGTCCGTAATCCACATGCACAATTTCTTACTAGTAATTTTCTGCCATGATTACTTGCAATTAATTTTTTACGAAGATTGTTATCTGTAAACATAGGTATGGAAATGATTTACGATTCGTTATAACTTGGCCTCTTTAAATATGCAGAAATCTATAAGCTAAATATTAATATTATTTGAATAGTTATCGCTAGAACAGTGTATGGTTTCCAAATTCAAATTTCAAAGAGTGTACTTGCTTCGGCAGTACATATACTAAAATTGGAACGAAACAGAGAAGATTAAAAAATTTCAAAGAGTATTTTTCCCCCGAACAATTCCTTGATTAATGCGGGGGAAATTTATTTTATTACGCATTCGAATACGAAAATAGACTTTTTATTGTTACTTTCACATTTTAAATCTGAAATCCCACATATTTCAGTTACTAATTCTTCTTATTATGACAATTCCACACTCTTTTCAGTTACGACGCCAGTTAACTGCGAAAAACCAAACATACTTGTTTCCAAAACTTTGTCTTCTGCAGAAAAGCAAATATGCTATATTATGGATATGGAAGTATTAAAGATACCTTTCGATGTAAAGTGTTTATTCCAAATTTTAAGGTAAATGATTTACACTTTAGATGGATAGCAACCATTTATTATGAATATTTTCACCAACAAAATGTATCCTGGTTCTTTCAGCAGATAGAATACAAAGATATGCTTTATACAGGTTGTTCACAACTCAACTTTTTTTAAATACCACTTTTTATTATAATAATTTTCATTAATCGTTTATAGTGCACGTTTTCGAAAGAATAATAAAAAGATTGCTTCATATAAAAAGTGGTATTCAAAACAGTGAATGCTGAGAACCCTGCTTCATATTTACATATCACTATGACATCGGAAATACAAAAATATGATCTAACACCGTCACTAGCAGGGTTGCCAATATTTAAAATTATTCCGTTGCATTTTTAGCTCTGTCTTTATTCCATAACACTTATTCATACTTGCCAACCACCTCATTATGAACCGTACAAATTTTAGTACCCGCTTTTTTTCCACACCAGTCCTTTTTTAGAATAATTTTATTCTTATTTAATGGCAACAACATTTGGAGAGAATTACTCTAAAAATAACACGGTGTGAAAAAAGGGGCGTTTTTTCAACGGGCGTTAACAATTGTACGGTTATTAATGAGATGGTTGGCAAGTATGCGTATTTTAGAGTAAATTTTTCTCATTTTATCGTAGTTTTATACTCGAGATAAATATTCTAAAAATAAAGTGGTGTGAATTAAAGGCGGGCAAAAAGAAGCTCCAGAATAAATTTACACTTTCACGACCGCATGTGTTTCTCTTTTTGATAATATGTTCCGCCTGTAGGCGTTATTCTTTCAAGCTGCATTGTTTCAGAACAAGGTTTTCTGTATTCATATTTATATTACGTAACAATACACATAATAATTATACTCTTTCGAGTGAAAGTATTTGTATCCATAGTATTTTGATTGTTTAAATATGAATATAAGGAATATCCTTAAGAAATATACAAATAGCAAAAGAAACACTCGCTGGTGGAGTTCCTGTTTTCCAAATAACGTGAATCTACGTCAGTGGTCGTGAAAGTGTTAAAATGTTAGCAATTATGCACTAGATCCATTACTGTGAAAAAAGTTGTTGCAAAATTTGCCACTATTAGAAATGTTAAACTTAATTAGCAGTAATGATGAGATTGATGCTTTGTTTCTACATTATCCCTACTAAAAATGGTCCATAGAGATCAATACAAAAACTTATTGACATCAATAGAGTTCTATTGGTACGAATTGATTTCTATGGATATCCCTATCGCTATCAATAGAAGCTATTGATATCTGTAACCTATTGATTATATCCTCAACTGATATCAATAGACCTTTACTGACATCATTAGAAATATGATCAGTAGGCTATTGATATCAATAGATTTCTATGGATTTCCCTACCACTATCAATAGAAGCTATTGACGTCTGTAACCTATTGATTATATCCTCAATCGATATCAATAGATCTTTACATACATCAGTAGAAATTCGATCGGTAGGCTATTGATCCCAATTGGTATCAGTAGAAAAAATGATAGCTGCAAATTTTGTTCATTTCTTTTTCCAAGTCCCGAAAAAAAAAAAGTTTAAAATGTTTAAAAATCTGTATCTCCCGTTTCAAAGCACGCAGAATCACGTGCTACGCATTGTTTTAAACGCAATAAAGTATTCCTCCAAAAAAAAAAAAAAAAAAATTCATGCTCCTCAGCCCCCCCCCCTTTTGGGGGGGAATGGGAAATCAGGTTCAGTAACACAAAATTTATATTTTGGCTTCTTTCCACGATAACAAATAAAACAAGAAGTTTCATTAAGATTTTTCAGTAACTAAGCCTCTTTATGTATTTTTAAACACAATTTTACCCTGTGTCAGGTATAACGTTAACAAAACTGCAATATTCGAATAAAATGCGAAGTTTTGATCGAAATTTTAAAATATTCCATTTTATTTTATTGACATTTTATTATAAAACAGAATTAAACTAGTATGTTGTGGCCACCACAAGACTTTCTTCTATATTTACCTATACATATTCAATCAGTAACAATATTAAGAAAGAAAAAAAAAAAAAAAGTACGATTTTTTTTCTAAGTTTTTTTTTTGTTGTTAAAAGTAAAAAAAATCGATAACTTTGTTTTAAATTATCACAGATTTATAGTTCAACCATTCGTTTTAAAGGTATTGACGAGACCTTTCGAAAGATACCCATCTTGAAAATTTATCCCCCCTGGGGGTACTTCCCCCCAAGGGGGGGACCGATGCCCCCCCATGCAGAAATTTTTTTTCCTAGTTACATACTACTATTATCAATAATTCATATTAATTTTACAATCACAAGTTTAAAACAACTCTTATTATGCACATTTATACGAATTTTTGTCCTATGCTGCCATGTTAAAAATTTAGATAAATGCTATCACAGCGCCACCTGTTGAGCTATTGATCCCCAAACATAATCAGCACCAGTTAATGTCGGGGACAAACTAAATACCAAGTTTGGTTAAATTTCGTTAAAAAAAAAATAAATAAAAATTGCGATTTTTTTTCTAAGTTTTGTTTTGTTAAAAGTAAAAAAAATCGATAACTTTGGTTTAAATTATCACAGATTTATGGTTCAACCATTCGTTTTAAAGGTATTGACGAGACCTTTCGAAAGATACCCATCTTGAAACTTTGCCCCCCTGGGTGGGAACTTCCCCCCCCGGTGGGGGGGGGGAACCGATGCCCCCACATGCACAAAATTTTTTTCCTAGTTAACTACTACTATTATCAACCTGATCTTTCGAAAGATACCCATTGTGAAAATTTACCCCCCCGGGGGGGGTATTGCCCCCCCCATGCAGAAAATTTTTTTCCTAGTTACATACTACTATTATCAATAATTCATATTAATTTTACAATCACAAGTTTAAAACAACTCTTATTATGCACATTTATACGAATTTTTGTCCTATGCTGCCATGTTAAAAATTTAGATTAAATGCTTTCACAGCGCCACCTGTTGAGCTATTGATCCCCAAACATAATCAGCACCAGTTTATGTCGGGGACCAACTAAATACCAAGTTTGGTTAAATTTCGTTAAAAAAAAAAAAAAAAAAAAAAAAAAAAAAAAAAAAAAAAAATTGCGATTTTTTTTCTAAGTTTTTTTTTTTTGTTAAAAGTAAAAAAAATCGATAACTTTGTTTTAAATTATCACAGATTTATGGTTCAACCATTCGTTTTAAAGATATTGACGAGACCTTTCGAAAGATACCCATCTTGAAACTTTGCCCCCCCCGGAGGTACTTCCCCCCCGGTGGGGGGGGAACCGATGCCCCCACATGCACAAAAATTTTTTCCCAGTTAACTATTACTATTATCAACGAGACCTTTCGAAAGATACCCATCTTGAAAATTTACTTCCCCGGGTGGGTACTTCCCCCCAGGGGGGGGGGAACCGATGCCCCCACATGCACAAAATTTTTTTCCTAGTTAACTACTACTATTATCAATAATTCATATTAATTTTACAATCACAAGTGTAAAATAACTCTCTTTATGCCCATTTATACGGAATTTTGTCCAATGCTGCCATGTTAAAAATTTGCATAAAATGCGATCACAACGCCACCTGTTGAGCGATTGATCCCCAAATGTAATCTGCACCAGTTTATGTCAGGGGCCAACTAAATAACAAGTTTGGTTAAATTTCGTGGGGGGGAAAAAAAAAAAAAAAAAAAAAAAAAAAGATTTTTTTTCCAAGTTTTTTTTCGTTAAAAGTAAAAAAAATCGATAACTTTGTTTTAAATTATCACAGATTTATAGTTCAACCATTCATTTTAAAGGTACCGACGAGATCTTTCGGAAGATACCCATCTTGAAACTTTGCCCCCCCGGGAGGTACTTCCCCCCCCGGTGGGGGGGGGGGGGCCGATGCCCACACATGCACAAATTTTTTTTTCTCTGTTAACTATTACTATTATCAACGAGACCTTTCGAAAGATACCCATCTTGAAAATTTACTTCCCCGGGGGGGTACTTCCCCCCAGGGGGGGGAACCGATGCCCCCACATGCACAAATTTTTTTCCTAGTTAACTACTACTATTATCAATAATTCATATCAATTTTACAATCACAAGTGTAAAATAACTCTCTTTATGCCCATTTATACGGAATTTTGTCCTATGCTGCCATGTTAAAAATTTGCATAAAATGCGATCACAACGGCACCTGTTGAGCGATTGATCCCCAAATGTAATCAGCACCAGTTTATGTCAGGGGCCAACTAAATAACAAGTTTGGTTAAATTTCGTGGAAAAAAAAAAAAAAAAAACGATTTCTTTTCTAAGTTTTTTTTCGTTAAAAGTAAAAAAAATCGATAACTTTAATTTAAATTATCACAGATTTATAGTTCAACCATTCATTTTAAAGGTATTGACGAGATCTTTCGGAAGATACCCATCTTCAAAATTTACCCCCCCAGGGGGGGGAGGGGGTACTTCTCTCCCAAGGGGGTAGCGATGACCCCACATGCACAGAAATTTTTTCCTAGTTAACTATTACTATTATCAATAACTCATATTAATTTTACAATCACAAGTTAAAAATAACTCTCATTATGTACATTTATACGAAATTTTGTCCTATGCTGCCATGTTAAAAATTTGCATAAAATGCAATCACAGCGCCACCTGTTGAGCTTTTAATCCCCAAATGTAATCAGCACCAGTTTATGTCGGGGACCAACTAAATACCAAGTTTGGTTAAATTTCGTTAAATATATATATATACATATATACGTTTTTTTTTGTTAAAAGTAAGAAAAATCGATAACTTTGTTTTAAATTATCACAGATTTATGGTTCAACCATTCGTTTTAAAGGTATTGACGAGACCTTTCGAAAGACACCCATCTTGAAACTTTGCCCCCCCGGGAGGTACTTCCCCCCAGTGGGGGGAACCGATGTCCCCACATGCACAAAATTTTTTTTCCAGTTAACTATTGCTATTATCAACGAGACATTTCGAGAGATACCCATCTTGAAAATTTACTTCCCCGGGGGGGGGGGGGACCGATGCCCACATGCACAAATTTTTTTTCCTAGTTACCTACTACTATTATCAATAATTCATACAAATTTTACAATCACAAGTTTAAAATAACTCTCATTATGCCCATTTATACGAAATTTTGTCCTATGCTGACATGTTAAAAATTTTCATAAAATGCGATCACAGCGCCACCTGTTGAGCTATTGATCCCCAAATCTAATCAGCACCAGTTCATGTCAGGGTGCAACTAAATACGAAGTTTGCTTAAATTTCATTCATTGGTTCGTGAGATACAGCGTCCACAAAAAAATGATACAGACAGCGACAGAAAGACATTTTCTAAAAACTATTAATTCGTGTTCTGGACATCCCAAAACATGTAAATCCATCAAAGAACGGAGGTCGAAAATTTTCGCGAAACCAATACTTTCTCTATATTACATATAGAAGAAAGTAATAACTCTCATCTTTTAATTTATACGAAATTTTGTCCTACTGCCATGTTAAAAAATTTGGAAAAAATGCGATCACAGCGCCACCTGTTGAGCTATTGATCCCCAAATGCAATCAGCACCAGTTTATGTCGGGGACCAACTAAATACCAAGTTTGATTATATTTCGTTTTAAAAAAATTTATGTATATATACGATTTTTTTTCGAATTTTTTTTTTGTTGTTGTTAAAAGTAAAAAAAAAACGATAACTTTGTTTTAAATTATCACAGATTTATGGTTCAACCATTCGTTTTAAAGGTATTGACGAGACCTTTCGAACGACACCCATCTTGAAACTCTACCCCCCTGGGGGGTACTTCCCCCCTCCAGGGGGGTGCGAACCGATGTCCCCACATGCACAAAATTTTTTTCTTAGTTAACTACTACTATTATCAACAAGACCTTTCGAAAGATACCAATCTTGAAAACTTACTCCCCCGGGGGGTACTTCCCCCCCAGGGGGGACCAATGCCCCCACCTGCACAAAATTTTTTTCCTAGTTGACTACTACTATTATCAATAATTCATATTAATTTTACAATCACAAGTTTAAAATAACTCTCATTATGCACATTTATACGAAATTTTGTCCTATACTGCCATGTTAAAAGTTTGCATAAAATGCGATCACAGCGCCACCTGTTGAGCTATTGATCCCCATTTCTAATCAGCGCCAGTTCATGTCAGGGTGCAACTAAATACCAAGTTTGGTTAAATTTCATTCATTGGTTCGTGAGATACAGCGTCCACAAAAAAATGATACAGACAGACAGACATTTTCTAAAAACTATTAATTCGTGTTCTGGAAATCCCAAAACGTGTAAATCCATCAAAAAACGGAAGTCGAAAATTTTCGCGAATCCAATACTTTCTCTATATTACATATAGAAGAAAGTAATATGATTTTTTATTAATATTGGTTAAACATTTTTTAATATATCCTCATACAAATATTAATTGGTTTATCAAGCTATCTTCTATTTAATTTACTTACGAAGTAAAATCTACTCAATCTCAACTTGAAAGAATATATCTATTTTTTGTTTAGCCACGGCCAGACTCGATCGACGCTGCTTGTCTGGCCGTGGTTTAGCAGATTGCAGTATTTTGAAAAACAGATATGGCAACGAACGCTGTTTGTTTACAAGATCAAGGAGAAAATTAAAGATGGATGCCGCCTCACGTGATAAGCAGAACGTGGTCTTGCAATTAGGTAACATTTTAATTATCAAGGTAAGTTCATGAATAAAATGTTTGTTACATTTTAAAATGTTTTCATTTTAAATTCAGAGTGCACTTATTGTTAAAACTTACTTTTGCCATATACTATTTCTACACTGCGATTCACTGTTTCGAGTTCGACTGTAAATTAAACTAATTTCTACGAACATATTTTTCTAGTGCTTGTATGGGCCTATAATATAATGGTAGTAATGACAGTAATGTTTTAAATTTGATTCTGTATGTTTTTAACAAAAAATAAATAAATTTTCTGTTTTATTATTATCGTTTTAATTTTTCTACCAAACAGTATTTTTCAAAATATAGTCTTCTCCCAAAAACGCACATTTCTTAAACGGACAAATTCTAGAAACTTACATATCACAATAAATTAAAACAATGAAACTTGAAAGTGTTCAAAACACAAGATAGCAGGAACAGTAATTTATTAGAACAGTTTAAAAAATATATATTTATAGGAAAAAAAAACATTGTAAAGCCGTTTAGCTTAGCATTTACTCTATATAATAATATTTGGTAGAAACTAGTACAGGCAATGTTTTAAACTGCTTTTCAAAAATGTGTAAAAAATTTTGTGAAAGGATCATTATTTTTTATAAAGCAAAATTTTATTAAATATATTAAAAAAGGTCTTAGACCTGACTCTTGACTAATTTGGCAGCGCACAATATCCAGTGGCCCTCTTTAAACTTTAGCTTCTGGCAACCCTTTCCAATGCTATGTTTTGATGCCTTTAAATGTATTTTAAAATTAAATAAACTGCTTTGTGAATTTTGGTTAATTGTTTGGGGAAGCGTAATCAATTTTCACAAACTTACTTGATTTTTCACAAATTATTTTATAAATTTATGAAAGGGGTACCATTTTAAAATATTTGAATTAATCTATGGTGTAGACTGTAATCTGAATTTAAATACTCGCCCAATTCTTAGCATTTACTTTTTGCAAGTTATAGCTTATTCTTTTAATTTTTTGTGTTTAATTTATCTGAGAAAAATATTCAAAAAATTTAAAAACAATTTAAAAATACACTATTTGACGAATGTTATTTAAAAATATCTTTCTTGTCCCAGTGGCAGAAACCCCGTGACACGGCGACATAGTCGTGGACGCAGAAAAACGTCTTGCAGACAGTTTTTGTCTGCACTAATAAAAAAATTAGTCTGCAACTTTCGGACACTCTTTGTCTGTACTAATAATCAAAAATTGTCCACAACTTTCAGACTGTTTTTGTCTGCAGTCATAAAAAATTGTCTGCAATTTATGGACATTTTTCGCCCACGACAATGCATTACCGATGTATGACGTGTTAGATGCTCTCTGTTAGGAACTCTAGAGCCCCCTATAGGTGCCTTGGTAGGAACACACAAACTTGGTAGGAACAAGGGCGACCTAGGAGTAAAGCTAGAAATTAGCGGTCGCCACTCGCCACATGGTGGCTAGATTTTTAAAAGTGGCGACTAAAGAAATTGCCTTTGGTCGCCACTGCAGTGGCCACTTCTCTTCTACCCATTCTTTATAAAATATACCCCATTCCAAGGCAAACTTGGATCGCGCGGCGGCTTTTCCGCGGTAAACGTGCCACACAAAGAATTCAGGCTGTTCTAAAATCTAACCTCGCCACTTGCAAACATATTTCAGAAGTCAATTTTAATAGTAAACACTTAAAATTCTTCTACCCATTCTTTATAGAATACCCCATTCCAATGCAAACTTGGATCGTGCGGTGGTGTTTTCGCAGTAAACGCGCCGTGCGCCTTGAATTCAGGCTTTCTCAAATCTAACATCGCCACTTACAGACATTTTCAGAAGTCAATTTTAACAGTAAACACTGGAAATTGGCAGGTAGTCTTATTCATATACTAAAAAAATGTACGACTTTTTTCCATTTTTCTATAAAAGTATTAGATTTTGATTTAAAAAAAATGTCAAAATGAGAGTTTCGACTTTCGGGAGAAAGAGACGAAAAGGAAGCTCGTGAGATAATCAATCGGCTGAAACTCCGATTGTATTACGTTCGCAGAAAAATTAAAAACGTCATTCGACGCATTTTCACTTCAATAGCCCCATCTCCAAATGTCCAAAATTAATTCACATTCATCCAAAAAAAGTAAAAAAGTCCTTCAAAAGAAAATTAGAACGCACATTTAAAACCTCTTTTTTTTTTTTTTTACAAAAGGGAAAGAAAATTTCAACCCTTTTATTCAACAAAAATGTGCACCTGGCTTGTTTTTGTTGAATTCGCATTTTAGGATAAGAAGATTGCCACAGTTAAAAACAACTGTATTTAAAAACATGGATTTAATAATTGAATCTTAATTATATAAAGAAATAGAATAAAATAGATATAATTAATATTAAGAAAGAATAAATTATGCAATTTTCTTTTTCATGCACAAGTCCTACTTTTTGCATTAATTATTAATTAATTTCATATTTTATTAGTTTTACAGGTTAATAATTTTTTGTGCACTTTGATTATACAATTTTATGTATTGTAAAATATTTTCTGTTCTTTTACTATTTTATTTTTCAATTATATGTAATTTGTTATGCCTAATCTGAGTTACACTGATGTACTACATACTACAGACCATTAAATTACAAATTTGATAATATCTTAAAATTGATTTCTTTCTTTTTTTTTTTTTTTTTTCTATTGAATTATCATTTAATGATTGAGCTTAAGATCTTGTTTATCCTTAAGATGAATTAGTGCTGCTAATTTTAAAATATTTCAAAATTAACTTTTTAAAAAGTGACAGCTACAATTACATTGTGAAATCTCGACTACAGCCACACTGTCTAAATTCAGTTAGAGAGGGGGATTATAATTGCAAATTATTAAAAATTCATTATTATTAAAGAAAAATTAATTTATAATTCATTTGTAACAAGAAAAAAAAAAAAAAGGAAAAAGAAACTTGCAAAATAAAAAAGTATTATTAAAAAAATATTTTTTTTTATTTACATATACTAATATATTTTCATGAATCAAAGATGTTTTTTTTTTTTTTTTTTTTTAAAGTAGAAAATCGACACCATTCAGGATAGTGAAGGGGCAAAAAATCAGAATTTTTCTGTTATAAAATAATATAACCAAAAGAGCATTTTAAACATATGAATTTTGTATTGAATAGTATTTTCTTACATTCATAGTATAAATTATGATCTATTCCTATTTCATTTATTAAAATTTATCAGAAATGTATTATTGTGGATGAGTTTCAAAAAGTTGACTACCTTAATTATTTTCTTAATGATTTGTCGAGACTGAACATCGAAAAAATGAAAGAAAAGAAAATTTTATTTTACTTTAACTTTTATCAGCAAGTGGCTAGTGGCCACTAAAAAAATGAAGGCTAGTGGCCACTGGCCACCAACCAAATTTCTTAATTTCTACCTTTACCTAGGAGCCTAGATCTCCCTTTATAGGCAGCGTTATACTTGTTACCTGTATCCTGTTACCTGTTACTGAGATTCTACGGGAATGTAGAAAAGTGCTAATTTCATTAAAAACTGCTCCAAAACTTCTCCTCCACTTCAAAATTCACGTATAAAAATTTCTGTATCAAAACTAATACTTTTATTATTTATAATTATTTTTATTGTGTTGTGTCAAACATTGCTATAAAATATTTAATTGAATGGGTTAATCTTATTATTTGACAGTTGTGTATACTAAATTGTTCTGTAGTAAAATTGTATTATGTATTGTATTGTTGCACGAGATCACCACTGTTGTTAACGCCCCCCCCCTCCCCCCCCTTCCAGATTGCTGCTATCATCTTTCAGGCTTTTTGAGTGTAAGCCATTTTCACCCCTGACTACATGCAAATATCACAGACAGATTATGAAGTTTTAAAAACCTGTTGCAGACATCTACAAAATTTTCTGTCACTGAGTTCCTTGTAGTAGGGTAATTTTAATCTCATACGACAAGAAGCGATAAACATTCCAAACATAGATTGTGTCATTGCATAGGATTATAATTTGTCAGGGCCCACAGTTTTCATTTTTAGAATTAAGTTCTAAAATAATGTAAGAATAAAAACGTAGTGTCAGTGGCGTAGCTAGGTGGGGGCGGCAGGGATGATCTGCTCCGGGTGTCACCCAATCAGTTTGAGAAGATGCTTCATAAGTGTTTTTGTGGAAATGTTTAAAAAATACATAACAAATTAGCAGGCTTTGCCCGTTTTCGCTGGTCACTATATTTAAAGAAAACTCTTTTCTATATAGCTTTATAAAAAAAGAAAAAAATACTGAAATCGCTCAAAAGCTCACTTTGGGTTCCCAGCACCTTCGGCAGCGATTTGTTTGTCCTCGCAGTCTCCAGTGCCTGTCTCTATTGCCTGCGACAATGGCTTACCCGTGAGCTTTCATTTGGGTGCTTATCATATATGACAGTTTCGATAAATTTGAAGTAGCCCTTTTATATTTGAATCCCAGTTACATATGAACAACATTATACGTGATGTATATAATATTTGCTTTCAAGTTATTTCCTATATTTATTTGAATTAATCGATCAATCATAAAATGACAGCAATTTTAAGCCAAATATAATATTACAATATGGTATGATCGGCTACGTCTATGGCATGAGATAATTATTATTATTATTTTATTTTTTGGTTATATATACTTCATGCTTAGTTAATAGTAGTTGGTATATAGAAAAATAAATAAATTAATTAATATGTAAACCTGATCATGGTACAGCCTTAATATAGCTCCCCTTGGCGACTTTTGAAATTTTGTCGCCGTTTTAGACCAAATTATAATTTATGCGATTATTTTTCCTATTTCTTTCTATCTTTTCTTTCTTTCTTTTTTAATATTTTATAATCTAGTTATATTTTTATGCGCTACTTGGCTTTAAGTGGTTGTCGTTGGCGAAATATGGCCGATCTACTTCAGCATCAAAATTTAAAAAATTGTCCAGAATTATCAATAAATACCTTTAATATAATGCTGAATTAGTTTTTATGCCAAGCGTGATTCATCTGTGCTAAAAAAAAAATTAAAGTTGAGGTATATAAAAAAGTGCTGTGAAATAAAATTCAGAAGAAACATGTTAGATTTGTATTATTACTATTTTATTTTAAAGTTATAAAGATGTCATTTTCTCATTTTCAATTTAACATTTAGTTTTTTTTTTTTTTTTTTTTCGTGTGAAAGCATATTTCATTTTATGTCGGAAAAATAATTAAATAAAAATGCCTCATAAACTTTTTTGGCAACAATTAAAAATTTAAACGGCTTATATTAAGGCAATTACCAGTTTATTATTTTCATATTTTAATTAATTTTAAAAGATCTAATCAAATTTCCGGCATAAATAGTAGCCTATGTCCTATTCCAGACTATTATCAATCTCTGTACCAGATTTTATACAGATTCATTTAGCCGTTGTGACATGATTGAGTAACAAACATACATATCCAATCTTTCGTATTTATAAATATTAGTATAGATATGTAAAATGAATTTTTCAGCCTAAAACATAAAGTAACTTCACTCTATTAGTAGTGATGAGATTGTACATGAAATAGAGTTACATAAATAAAACAGTTAACAAAAACTTATTAATTTGATTTAGGCCACAACAAGCACAGCACACGAGAAAGTCAAAATTATTGAAATTCTATTGGAACATAATAAATTCTTCTTTTTCGATTCTGAATGGCAGTCTTATTTTTAAATACACAATATACTAGTGAATGAACAAAAGCTCTGTGTTAAGGGCCCGATTAAAAAAAAAAGGTCTGGACCATTAGGCATAGTACATCTTGGCTGATGCACTTCCTAAAACATAGGGTTTGTTAAATTTTTGTTTTGACTTACCACATTAAATCGACTAATGCATATTGATAAGTTTTGAATATTGTAGTATATAATAGTTTTGAATATTTTAATTAAAGAAAAAAAAGTTACTGTTAAGAAAGGTGGTATTTTTTGCAAAATTAATATATATATATATATGTATGTATTTGTTTTCATAAAAAATTTTTCGATGCTGTCTGTTTTGAAACTTTCATCTGATAAGCACCCAAATGGAAGCCCACTGGTAAGCTATTGTCACAGGCAATATGGACAGATACCCGAGAGTCTGCAAAGGAGTGGACCGCTGCCGAAGGCAGCAGGGAACCAAAACGGGCTTTAAAACAATTTCATGATTTCTTTAAATTTTATTTTTGTTTGTAAAGCGGTATAGAAAAGAGTTTCCTTTAAATGTAGTGACCAGCAAAGCGAGAGAAACCTTCGTTGACCTTCATTGATTTCATTAATTAAAAAATGGTTTCATTAAGAAACTTTGATCTATAAGCACGTAGGCTGCATCAGGATGAGTTATGTGCATTTCAAGTTTGATTTTGAAATTTTTCCCGCATTCGGAATTTGGTTCGTTCCCGAACTGGGGCTTTGCTAGTTTAGCCTAATTGATAAAGGTTGCAATACTTTAAAAGCTGATTTTCGTAAATCACGATATCTTTATATAGCTGATAGCAGGGTTGGCAAAGTGGACCCAGCCCAGAAAAACCCGGGCGGGTTTTTCTGGGAGGGCCCACCAACAAAAACCCACTGGGTTTTTGCAAATAAGCGGGTTTTTGTTAAAAATTATTTATAATTTACAAATCCCATCTATAAAGTATAGAAAAACACCTTACCTTTAAAGAAAACTCTTTTATTTTCTATAAAATAGTATTAAACATAAAAAGTAACTACAGTTATAAATATAATAAAAGCAAGTTTATCTTCTATAATTGGTTCAATTTTCCTTTTCCTGTAAAACCGAATGATATTTTTGTTTAACAGTGGACATAAATGTTGTCCAGAATCAATATTTAACTAATTAAATTGCTTAGTTTTAAAACTTTATAATAATTTAATTTTAATTTTAGTACCAACATAATTATAAATCTAAAAAAATAAAATTTTCTTCTATAACCGTTTCAACTATTAAAATACTTAAAAAAAAAAAAAAAAGGATAAAGCAGTGCAACTTATTTTTATAATTAAAACTAGTTAGCATAAGTGAACTCTGCTCAGTTCCCCATCATATATATGTTCTCATAAATTTCTAGTACAGGACATTCTCTTAACATGATTATTATGTTAAGAGAAATGAATCTGACCAAACACTTAACACAGAGATAGAATGAAATCCCCACCTAATAGGC
Organism: Salticus scenicus; assembly: GCA_963930645.1. Lineage (NCBI taxonomy): Eukaryota > Metazoa > Arthropoda > Arachnida > Araneae > Salticidae > Salticus > Salticus scenicus. The sequence continues at coordinate 178,644,958 of OZ005659.1, forward strand.
TATCCACCGTACACTTTGATACATTTATCTTATTCTAATCTATTAATTTATTTTATTAGGATCAATTTTGTAGTTTTGTTTTCATGCTACAATTTCCAATTCAACAATCCTCAAAATGCATATTTATATGGGATATCCCCCCCATTTTGCTATGTTGATAAAATCTTAAATTATGAGTAACTTGCAAAATTTTCCTATTAGAATATTTGTAGTCAATTATGTTCAAACAAGTATCATAAATGTTTTTTGAAGTTGTCTGATATATTTATGATCCTCAAAATGGACATTTATGCTCAATTTTATCCTATTCTGCCATTTTAAGTAAATCGTAAATTCCAAATAATTTATGAATTTTTTAAATTGAAAAATTTATGCTCTATGATATTCATGATCTATGATATTATGATCTATGATATTATGCTCTATGATATTCAGATGAAATATGCAGTAGAAAAGGGATTTTCATGGAAGTATTAAAAAATACTTCGTTTTTATCGCCTATATTCGCTCCATTCCAGAAATTGATTTGAACAATTAGTAAGAAATCTTTTAGTAAAAAATAGATTTTGTTACTCATTTTTGAAATAAGTAACATATAAAAGTTGTATAAACTATTGAAATTCAGTATTATTGATGAATTTTCAGTTTTTTGTGAAAAAAAGTAAACAGATATTTTACGATATTTATGTTTTGCATAATTTTGAATGTTCAGCAGATTTCTTGAAAAAATATATTAAAAATATTCATAATTATGTTTAATTGAAGTATGAATCGTGATTGTTTTGCCTCATTAAGATTACGTATGCAACAATAAAGTAATTTTAAAGGAAATTTTTAAAAATGACACTTCGATTTCATCGCCAATATTGTCGAACCTTGGTAACGTGAATCTCAACGGTGGTAACAGATCTGTTCATGTTGTCAGTGGTTAATACTATAAGCAATTCGAAAACTAATCTTCCTGTTGACAGGGATTGTGGAAACAGTTCACGTTAAAAGTAATTCACATTAAGCGTGTTCACGTTAACGAGGTTCGACTGTATTCGGTAGCTTGCAAAAATGAATTTGAGCCATTAGAGAGAATTATTTTTGTTAAAAATAGATTTTGTTACTTATTTTTGAAATAATTAACATATAAAAGTTGTATAAACTATTGAAATTCAGTATTATTGATGAATTTTCAGTTTTTTGTGAAAAAAAGTAAACAGATATTTTACGATATTTATGTTTTGCATAATTTTGAATGTTCAGCAGATTTCTTTCAAAAATATATTAAAAATATTCATAATTAGGTTTAATTGAAGTATGAATCGTGATTGTTTTGCCTCATTAAGATTACGTATGCAACAATAAAGTAATTTTAAAGGAAATTTTTAAAAATGACACTTCGATTTCATCGCCAATATTGTCGAACCTTGGTAACGTGAATCTCAATGGTGGTAACAGATCTGTTCATGTTGTCAGTGGTTAATACTATAAGCAATTCGAAAACTAATCTTCCTGTTGACAGGGATTGTGGAAACAGTTCACGTTAAAAGTAATTCACATTAAGCGTGTTCACGTTAACGAGGTTCGACTGTATTCGGTAGCTTGCAAAAATGAATTTGAGCCATTAGAGAGAATTATTTTTGTTAAAAATAGATTTTGTTACTTATTTTTGAAATAATTAACATATAAAAGTTGTATAAACTATTGAAATTCAGTATTATTGATGAATTTTCAGTTTTTTGTGAAAAAAAGTAAACAGATATTTTATGATATTTATGTTTTGCATAATTTTGAATGTTCAGCAGATTTCTTTCAAAAATATATTAAAAATATTCATAATTAGGTTTAATTGAAGTATGAATCGTGATTGTTTTGCCTCATTATGATTACGTATGCAACAATAAAGTAATTTTAAAGGAAATTTTTAAAAATGACACTTCGATTTCATCGCCAATATTGTCGAACTTTGTTAACGTGAATCTCAACGGTGGTAACAGATCTGTTCATGTTGTCAGTGGTTAATACTATAAGTAATTCGAAAACTAATCTTCCTGTTGACAGGGATTGTGGAAACAGTTCACGTTAAAAGTAATTCACATTAAGCGTGTTCACGTTAACGAGGTTCGACTGTATTCGGTAGCTTGCAAAAATGAATTTGAGCCATTAGAGAGAATTATTTTTGTTAAAAATAGATTTTGTTACTTATTTTTGAAATAATTAACATATAAAAGTTGTATAAACTATTGAAATTCAGTATTATTGATGAATTTTCAGTTTTTTGTGAAAAAAGGTAAACAGATATTTTACGATATTTATGTTTTGCATAATTTTGAATGTTCAGCAGATTTCTTTCAAAAATATATTAAAAATATTCATAATTAGGTTTAATTGAAGTATGAATCGTGATTGTTTTGCCTCATTAAGATTACATATGCAACAATAAAGTTATTTTCATGGAAATTTAAAAAAATGACACTTCGATTTCATCGCCAATATTTTCGAACTTTGTTAATGTGAATCTCAACGGTGGTAACAGATCTGTTCATGTTGTCAGTGGTTAATACTATAAGCAATTCGAAAACTAATCTTCCTGTTGACAGGGATTGTGGAAACAGTTCACGTTAAAAGTAATTCACATTAAGCGTGTTCACGTTAACGAGGTTCGACTGTATTCGGTAGCTTGCAAAAATGAATTTGAGCCATTAGAGAGAATTATTTTTGTTAAAAATAGATTTTGTTACTTATTTTTGAAATAATTAACATATAAAAGTTGTATAAACTATTGAAATTCAGTATTATTGATGAATTTTCAGTTTTTTGTGAAAAAAAGTAAACAGATATTTTACGATATTTATGTTTTGCATAATTTTGAATGTTCAGCAGATTTCTTTCAAAAATATATTAAAAATATTCATAATTAGGTTTAATTGAAGTATGAATCGTGATTGTTTTGCCTCATTAAGATTACATATGCAACAATAAAGTAATTTTAAAGGAAATTTTTAAAAATGACACTTCGATTTCATCTCCAATATAGTCGAACTTTGTTAATGTGAATCTCAACGGTGGTAACAGATCTGTTCATGTTGTCAGTGGTTAATACTATAAGTAATTCGAAAACTAATCTTCCTGTTGACAGGGATTGTGGAAAAAGTTCACGTTAAAAGTAATTCACATTAAGCGTGTTCACGTTAACGAGGTTCGACTGTATTCGGTAGCTTGCAAAAATGAATTTGAGCCATTAGTGAGAATTATTTTTGTTAAAAATAGATTTTGTTACTTATTTTTGAAATAATTAACATATAAAAGTTGTATAAACTATTGAAATTCAGTATTATTGATGAATTTTCAGTTTTTTGTGAAAAAAAGTAAACAGATATTTTACAATATTTATGTTTTGCATAATTTTGAATGTTGAGCAGATTTCTTGCAAAAATATATTAACAATATTCATAATTAGGTTTAATTGAAGTATGAATCATGATTGTTTTACCTTATTAAGATGAAATATGCAGTAATATGGGTATTTCTTTGGAAATTTCTGAAATATAACGCTTGGTTTTCATCGCCAACATTCGGTAGTTTTGCAAATATTGATTTTTAACCATTAGTAAGAAATATTTTTGATAAAGATGAATTCAAATGCTTAATTTTGAAATAAATAGTACATAACTGTATTTTCAAGATCTAAAATTTAGTTTTATTCATGGATTTTCAGTATATTTTCAAAAAATGTAAACAAACGCTTTCAAAATTTTATGTTTGTAAAAATTTGCAATGTCGAGCAAATTATTTGCTAACATATGGTAAAAATGTTCATATAGGCATATTTGAAGTGTAATTCATTATTATTTTGCCTTGTTCAGATGAAATATAGAATGATACAGGTATTTTCATGGGAATTACAAAAAAATAACACTTTTTTTTCATTGCCTATATTCGCACCCTCCCAGAAATTAATTTAAGCCATTAGTAAGAAATCTTTTAGTTAAAAATGGATTTTTTTATTCACTTTTGAAATAAATAACATGTACAAATTTTATAAACAGTTGAAATTCAGTTTTATTGCTGAATTTTCAGTTTTTTGTGAAAAAAAAGTGAACACATATTTTACGATTTTTATGTTTTGCACAATTTTGAATGTTGAACAAATTTCTATTAGCGCTTCGCAAAAATTAGCAATTATTGGTAAGTTTTATTGTAAATATACAGTAAGAATTTTTAAATGTGTGTTACTTTAGGTGAATATAATGTTCCTTTTGTGCATTGAAGTATAAGTATGTAGAATAAGGGACTTTTGAGGGAAATTTTTGAGAAATTAGTTTTCGGATTTCGCCGTACAATGTTGCCCGGAAGTGAAAACTTATGTAATCTCATATTCAAAGATTTATATATTTAAAAGCTTTTTTTTTGCTCCATTTTAAAGAAAATAGATAAAAGTATAAAGTAAATCTTACCTAATTAGATTCCAGAGCTTATAAAGAAGTAGAATATTCACTATCACTCACTCGTATAATATTTATTTCCTCTCTGGAGAAAGCTCCGATAATTAATTATGTTTTCACGGATGCTGAACATTTCTACAATTCTTATTTTAATTTATAAAGTAGATTATAGTCACCTAAACAAGCCTTAAAATGTCGGCGAATTATAGCATAAGACTCATTTGTTTCAGAGGTGGGACTGGATAGATTAGCTCATCATTACTTACATTTTCATCTTTGTCTTGCGAGGAAGATGTGAAAGTTTCTTTGCCATCTTCTGTCATTTCATCTCCATCTAATTCTTTAAATTGCACAAGCTCCATCTGAATGAATTTCACTGTTCTCAAAATCATTAATTACTTTTTCATCATTCCGTATTTCACATTCGATGTTTTCAAATTTTGCTTTTTGCAGCAACAGTGAACAATTTTTAATTACTTTTAGAAAAGGAAATCTGGTATTTTTTGATTGAGAATCATTTTTAATAAGAAAGACTTAAAATTTTATTTGAATAACTGGGGACAGTATGTGACAAATATTTGTTTTAATGGGGAAATTTAACATTGATCTTATGAGATTGATTTTGGTTCTAACAAATTTTATTTGAATAAGTATTCGATTATAAATTACCCAATTAAATGGGAATGACTGTATACATATATATATATACTCTATATGCATTTGTTCTTTCAGGAATGCTGAAGAATTATTGCTAGAAGGTTGAAAAGTCAAGAAGAAAAGTACCTAAAGGCCTCTGAACATTTAGAATGACAGCTGGATGATAAAATGGGTTGAAAAAGGACTGCAGGATGTCAAATTAGCCTAGAGTCAGCACTACTATTATCCAAAAAATCTTAGTTTTTTGTTCCCATAGGGAAAAAGTGTGATTATTTTTTTAAATATCTATTTTTAAAAAAAAATTGACATACGAATGGTTATTTTGGTCGTAATTGACTCTTTACCCAATTTACACTGTGATACTCCATTATATTCTATTTTTCAGTTATTTTATTTTCTATTGTAGCATTTTCTATGTTAAATATCTAATTTTACTTTTTCTTTCTATTTATAGAATTATTTCATGAAAGGATTATTTAGAAAGAAAAACAAGAAGACCCATTTGAAGAAACAAAAAAGCGCTTAGTAAAGTCAAGTTTGTAGCAGAAAAGACCTGCATTGTCCAAATATATATATATATATAAAATAATGATAATCTATTAAGCATAGTAAAAGCCAAGCAACAGATACAAGATCACTGAAACACCAATGACCAATAATATTAAAAATTTCTTTGAGAAGTTCAGAAAAATGAAAAAAAAAATTCAGGGGATTAAATACATAAATTTAAAGAAACCAGATTTGTTAACAGCCTGAAAACAAACGAATCAATAAAGTAACACAACAAATCTTAACTTAAAACCATAAACTATATCAAAATTTATGAAAAAATAATTTAAGAAACTTAAGATAGGATGGAAGGAAGCAGGCGGCAAGACTTGTGACTTGACTATGGGGTTAAACTAGTTTCAGGCCGGCAACACTTCCCCAGCCAGCCAAGACCAGAATAGGAGTCATATGGATTTAAAAAAGCAGAATTTCAAAGCAGATGAATAACAATGAGACCTCGAAGCAACAATGATTGATTACAATGTGTTTAATAGCATGATTAGAATTTTAAGAATAGTTGCCAACTCAAGAAAGAAGAAACTGAAATTTTAATGAAAAAAGAAAGTTTGCATAGTAATACAAAGTAAATGCAACAAGCCTTCTGCTTTATTTTATTTTTTTTTAATTTAATAATCCCACCCAACCATCCAGCCTGACAACCCCACCCCACCTCCGTAATCAAACAACTGCCCACCCAACCACTACCTTTTTTATTGTCTTTTATTATTTTATAATTTTTTTGTTAATATACACAAAAGTGTACACAGTTTTTTTATTTTTATTTATTTTTTTATTTTTTATGTTTACATAAAAAAAAAAAAATGGTTAAGGATAGAAAATACAAAGTTTTTAGGAAAACCCATTTTAGCAGTGGCTGTGATCAGTTTATTAATATTCTTGTTTTTAAACTTCGCAGAGCATAAATTATTAATTTGAAATAAATGGTTGATGATGATGTTTCTAAATACTGAAAGATGCAAACAGGAATTAAAATGTGTAAATAAGTTTACTTTAAAACTAAAATCTTGCCATTTGTCATAGATATCTGTGTAAATTTTATTACCATCAATGATTATTTTAAGATCTAAAAAGTTAATTGATTGATTAGTTTGAGTATTTTGAGTTAGCTATATATATATATATATATATATATATATATATATATATATATATATATATATATATACTTTTTTGAAAAAAAAAAAAAAAAATCATTATTTCACTTAGAATATGTAAACTGCTATTATTTAAAATATTGCGAATTAAAATTACACTCATGTTTGTGAAAATTGCAACACCATAAAGGGATTATGCAAATTGAACCAAACTTACAGGAAATGTAAAGTAAGGTGAGTCATGCAAATGATTAGAATTACAAAACGATTGGGCATGCATGGAACGAGATCTGAATCCTTATCAGTCGCATGTTCCAGGTACATAAAGGACTGTAAAGGTGCATTGAAATCTGTTTATCGTCCTATGTCGGTGGTAAACGTTTCATTAATGGTCAGTATGCCACATCAAAGAGGAAGATGCTATACGAACAATTAATGGAGTTCGTGCGAGGCCACATTGTTGGTATGCGAGAGAGAGGATTTTCGTATTGAGAAATCGCAGCCCGCATGCAGTGTAATGCCACAACAGTGATGCGTGTTTGGAAGAAATGGACAGAGGAGAATCAAACAAGCCTAAAACCTGGCAGTAGGGCACGCAATAGAACGACGAGACGACAGACACCCCATCCACATGGCTGTGATGGACCATACAGCTTCCTCTTGTGTGTTACTACAATGTTCGAGTACGGTTACAGGTGTTTTGTTGTGTAGCTCCATGGATCATCACCATTTGCTGCAGCATCAATTCCATGCAAGGGTTCCTCTACACAGGATTCTGCTCTTACTGAATCACGGACGCCTCCAACTTCAAAGGGCTCAGTAACACAGCACGTGGCGTGCCTAGTGGCAACAAATTGTTTTCTACGATGAATCTCGCTACAATCTGGAGTACAGTGATGGAAGAGTGTGCATCAAACATTACTGAGGGAAACATCTGTTCCCACAGTGTGTTATCTAGTTCCAGCATCATGGTGTGGTGAGCTATTGGATATAATTGTCGATCCCATCTAGTGCACATTGTATGCAACTCAACAGTGATTTCTACACGTAAGGGAAGTTTCAAAGCCAGAGGTCCTTCCCCTTCTTTGACGCATTTCTGATGCTGTATTTCAGCAGGATAATGCCCGTGCGCATGTTTCTCATACTGCACAAGCCTTCTTCAGTGCACAACAAGGTTAGCTTCTTCCATAGCCTGCTTATTCCCTGGATATGTCACTCATCGAGCATGTCTCTGATTTCATTGGTCGGTGACTTGCTCAAGCAACTGGTGGGGGGCACACAGTAAGATTGAAGTTTAGCATCAAGTCAAAGTCATCTGGAATGCTATTCTCCAGGATTTCGTTCATAACCTGTATGATTCAATGCCACAACGTGTACAGGCTCTCATTGCTCAGCGTAGTGGACACACACAGTCCTGATTTCAGCCTTTTTTTTTTTTTTGTACATGTGATTGTTTATTTGTACTACTATCAGTAATATGTGGAATAAATTTCATTAATTTCTGACAATTCTTTTATGGTGTTGCAATTTTCACAAACATGAGTGCGTACTTCTTATAAATTAAAGTTTGTTTCTCTATATTTTAAATTTATTATCTCAAATTTGTTATGTATTGACCTATACGTGTGCTTATATTAGTAGGTTGATGGATGTCTGTGAAGATTAATTGAGCAATATGCTGTGGATCTTCATTTAATAATCTATAGATTTTTTGTTTTATCTATTGATGTGAACTACTGATAGCAATAGCTACGGATATTGATCTTTGTGGATATCAATTGATATCCGTTGCCCATTTCCACGTAAATTTTTTTTGTATTGATTTCTATGGATATTGATCTCTATGGATGTCAACTGATATCCGTTGGCCATTTCCACGTACAAATTTATTTTTATTGATCTCTACGGATATTGATTTCTATGGATGTCAATTGATATCCGTTGGCCAATTCCACGTACAAATTTTTTTATTGATCTCTACGGATATTAATTTCTATGGATGTCAATTGATATCCGTTGGCCAATTCCACGTACAAATTTTGTTTTATTGATCTCTACGGATATTAATTTCTATGGATGTCAATTGATATCCGTTGGCCATTTCCACGTACAAATTTTTTTTATTGATCTCTACGGATCATTTTTAGTAGGGATGTTTGTACTCTACTGTTAAGTCCAAAGTTATTCATTTTAGCTCACCTGATAATATTCATAATTTATTCTGGAGTGCTGTTAACCCTCCTTTTTTTTCACACCAATATATTTTAAAAGCATTTTTCTTCTTATTTCATGGCAAATACATATTGGAGAAAAATTCTCTAAAATCATACTGGTGTGAAAAATGTACGGGGCTAACAGTAGTCTGGAATAAATTATAAATATTACCAGGTATAATTTTAAATTCTACACAGGATATAATACTACTTGAAATTGATAAAAATTTAATTTGAGGTATTTAAATTCTTCATCATTTATTATTTTATCATATACAAAAAGAATGTTCACAACAAACGGGTTGAATTTTAGAAGGATGTTATGTAGTAATTCCGAGAGCATATTTGGGAGAGAGGTTTTCAAGATTTACACATTTGCCATTTTGCTATAAGAAAAGTCAAAGCTCCTGCAAAGCTGCCATAGACGATTTTTTTTTAATTCTTTTCGTACAACTTTTTCCAAGTAAAACAATTTATAATTCATTAATACAGGTAAACCAGCCTTGTACCTGTATAAATGTACTATAATTTTTTTACGAAAATGGTCGTACACAAAGAACATAAAAAAGCCGCCTGTCGAAGCCTTGTTCCTGGTACGTAGTTTTGTAAGGTTGGCAAAGATTAACAAAAATATTACAGAACTGGCAACAATTATTTATTTCATTTGAATGAATTTGAAATACAATGTTCTGTAAACCAAAAACACACCATCAGATTGAGCCAACAGCAAATAATTCACAACGATTCTTTTCAGCGAATCATAGATTTTTTTTTTTTTTTTTTTTTTCTGAAGACGCCATTAAATTGTAAGCAAAAATTTTCCCTGTACCGATCACCAAAACAGAACATACGATAAATTTCCTTTTTTCCACCCCATTTTGTGCTAGATATGAGCATGTCCCTTGTCTCAGACAATGAACCACAATTCACATATAATCAATTAAAATATTTTCCATGTATTAAAAATGTAAAACAAAAATTAATGTTTCCGAATCACTCACCTACTAATGGTCAAGCCGAACAATAAATGAAATTCTTAAAATAGGAATTAGGATTCTTAATTTTGGAACCTGCCTGTTTATAGTGCAGTTTAAATGAGTTACTTCTTCAAAACTGTAAAATGTTCTATATTATAACAGAAAAAAATCTATGCATAAAATTCTTAAAAAAAAAGAAAAAAAAAGAAAAGCGAGAGAGAGAAATCAAAATGTTGTTCTTCGTAGCTATGCCTTGGAAGCAAAATGGAAATTAGGCAATATTTTTTTTATCCAGAAAATTCAAATAGGTCTACATCTGTTATAAAGGTGTATCAATAAAATAAAAATACAGGCTTCATAATATAGGTACTAAGTGTCCCAATAAAAGAAAAGAAAAGATCATTGGTGACGATAGTGATCCCATAGTTCCAGAGGACACGGATCTACATCCATACAGTAATAGCAAGAATAGGTATTAAAAGAAAGCCTTCTGCTACAAAAGAGGGACGATAACTTACAATTAATGTAAAATTGTCGATGTGCAATGACGTGATATATAACTCATGAATGCTATTTATTATTCACAACAGCTGCTAAAATTTACGTTTTAAAAATAAGGTTCATTACCACAATTTTAAATAATAATAATTATAAAAATAAAATTTGGTAGTATTTATAAATGGAATACACCGAAGTTTACTATTACATAGGTTCAAAGTCTCCTATTTCTCAATGGAGACTTTACACCGGAAAATTTTTATAGCTGTCTTGGTAATATTAATCGTCAAAAAATATATTTAACGTATTCCATTTAAAAATACTGGTGTAAATTCTGATTTAACAGCTAAAAATGTTGGCAGTTCTGCTATTAAAACTTACTGGTATTTATTCTTCGCCCAAAGTTGGAGATATCGCAGCTATACTTTATAGGCTTGTAGAAAGTAAATCAAATGAAACAACAACAACAAAAAAAAATACAAGGTTATTATATTTAACGTGGCATCATTCAGATCCGAGCCTGTTTAAAATGAAGAATTTTATGAAAATTGGTACGCATTGACCGCCATAGAAAATTAAATTATATGAATAAGTGGGTTGAATGTGATAAAAATTCATACACAGACAGTTGATACATGTTTAAAAAATAAGACTTTATTCCCAAAAAATAAATTCTAGATACACAGTTTACTCAATATGAAATAGAGTCCCCTCTCGCGACCCTACAAGCAGCTACCCTACGAGTTACAGATTCCATCTGTGTGCAAGTAATGTCCTGAGAAATGGAAGCGCATGTATTTTCAACTGTTCTTTATAGTTTGTTCTCCGATTGAGGCTAGGTGTCAGAACAAAAAAGCAACAGTCAATCACGTCCCACAGCTCTCAATTAGTGAGTGATCAGGTGAAATTGAAGGCCAAGGAAGTAGCGGGACATATTGAAATGACTGTTTGTTAAGGATGAAAAACATTCAATCGCGCATTGTTTTGCTGAAAAACACCATTTTGTAGACGCTGTATGTATGGAAGCAAAGTCAATTGCGGGATTTCATCAATACATCGTCGTGCCGTCAATGATACCTTTGATGCATACCAAGGGTGACCTGCTGTCGTGATTAATGACACCGCAGACCAATCTCTTCATCTACGTCTCCAGGCATCTACTACATCACATGATCATCGCAATATTTCATGTCAGCAAGTTGACGTCAATCACTGTCTTAGTAAAGGGCTACATGAATGCAAAGAACTTTTAGCCATTTGTTGGTGGGAGAGAGGGGTCACTGCATCCGTTCATATACCTCGGTCTGTACACAGGGCCTGATTAAGGGGGAAGCTCGCTCTTACCGGAATATTTTTACAATTATTTTTTACTTCATGTCATAGAAATTCCACGCTTTGACGAGGAAATATTTTTTATAAAAAATGAACGGTGTAAAACAATCCAATTTTCTCACCGTTATTAGACACCAGAATTCTTTTAAAATAATTTTTAATGAAAATTTTCTGTTTATTATAGGAGGAAAGTATTTGTTAAAAAATAACGGTGTAAGTATAAATAATGTGTGAAGAGTGAGCTTCCCCCTTAATCAGGCTCTGTCTGTACATTCTGTTGTAAATAAGCCTAGTCTTTCATGACTATTTGCATTTCCTTTTTCGATCCAATTTTGGTCCAAATCCTATACACGATTAAAAAAAAATAAATAGAGAAATAAATAAAGAAATAAACCTAATAGCGTTCGAGCAGTGCTAGCCTTACGTAATACTACAATTTCACCGATCGTAAAATAGTCCGTTTGCCAAAACTGTCTTCAGTGTCGTCGACCTAGCATCTCCCAATCCATACGAGACATCTTGAACGTTGAGCGTCTCGTAATTCTAAATTCATAGGAATCAGCGAGTGGAAGCAGTTGATTCATCAGCTGGTTCATCGTATTTTGCCTTAATGAATTTAATTTCAGAAAATTAACACAAAATACTATTAAAAAAAAAAAATGAGTTTAAGGCTCCCGTGCATCGGGAGATTTAATAATTACACACGCATGGCCCCATAGTGTATGCAAAGTAGGTATTAAATCATATGTAATCGTTTAAGTAAAACAAGTTCTAGACAAATTTGATTAGGGCTGTTTTAATTAGAAAGTGCTGGTGTATGCATATATATATATACAGGGTGATTCACTACCAGATCGACAAACTTGCAGGGGTGTAGGGGGTTCAGAGACGACTCGGAATCACATAGGAATGCAGGTTCACAAATGCGGTAGTTGCGAGGTATGGGGCAAAGAAGCAGAGAAAAAGAACAGAAGTAGCAACACCTTAATGGGACAGAAAACATTTTATTGTAAGTTTGTACTATAAGAGGTGTTCGAAATAACGACCAGAAGTCGTCAGGCAGGACTGAGAGAAAATTACGACTTCCAGCAGAATCACTGTTCACGCGACCTTTCGTTCAGCGCCATCTACCGCAAGACTGCCGGGAGGAATCGTCCAGAACGTGAGGGATTCCATGCAGCTCCACTGTCTGGCCTGCCTGACGACGTCTGGTTGTAATTTCGAACACCTGTTGTAGTGCAACCTTTCAATAAAGTGTTTTCTGTCCCATTAATGTGTTGCTGTTTCTGTTCTGTTTCTCTCCGCCTTTGCACCATAGCTCACAACTATGCCATTTGCAGGGATGGAACACGGGCGCAGATTTCATACCGGAATCTGTTTAAGATATTTTACTACCTATAATATTGTTGATTTAAGAAGTAGAAAATTTTCTTACATTGATAGTGGTATGAATACTGCGCCCGTGTTCCATCCCTGCATTTGCGACCCTGCATTACTACGTGTTTCCGAGTCGTCTCTGTACCTCCTACACCCCTGTAAGTTTGCCGGTCTGGTAGCGAATCACCCTGTAGCATATTATATGTATATATACATACGTAGAATATATTTTTAGCAAAATTTAATACTTATTAATGGTGATTTGATGTATCGTTCAAATTCGTGTTAAAAAAAAAAAAAAAAAGTAAATTAGATTGCAAAGTAATTTTTTTTTGCATTAAGCGTTCAATTAAACCTTTTTCATTTGCATCTCAAGATGTCAGCTGCTGCAAAAGACTTTATCTGGTATACTGATTGACCAAGTATTTTTCTTTCTTTCGAACAATTTATTTGGGTTTAAGTGTAGCGGGAAAAATTACATGATAGTTATAATTATACTTCCACAAATTCAGCATCCTAAAACTAAAATGAGCGAGCGGACTGTCACCAAATTCGGTATATGGTCCATATATCAGATGCGCTCATATTTACACATGTGTATATATTACTTGATGAGGATGTCCACATTATGTTCTTGTTTTTGAATACTGGTATTTTTCTATCAAAGCTTTTAAAAGCTTTAGTAGTAACATGCTATGATTATATTGGGAAGGTCTGTAAAATAAATCAGTGTTCAAAAATTGTAACAATTGGCAACCATGCCAAAATTATGTCGCTCTATAGTGGAAAATTCAAATTTAACAAATGGTACGCACGGATAAAAAAACAATTGAAAAATGTTTATATATTCCGTATAATTTATTTATTCTTTTAAAACTTCCATTTTTCCATGAAATCTAACAGGCATTTTTGATTTGCATGTTTAATTGCTTTAGTGCATCGACTGATACATACAGATTTCTAGAATTGTTGGCACTCGACCTTTTTTTTTTTTTTTTTTTCTACGGGAGGCAATTTAAATCATAAGTTAAATTATCAATTTGTACTTATAAAAATCTAAAATTCTATCTAAAATTTATACTATATTTCATATTATTTTACACTGCAAAACAAGCTCATTCTGTCATTTTAAAAGAAACACATTTCCATTTTTAAATAGAATTGGAATATAGTATTAAAACCAGAGTTGCCAATATTTTAATTTATTCCGGAGCATTTTTAGCACCGCATTTATTCCATACCACTACTTTTTTAACACTTTCGCGACCGCATGATTTTGACTGTTTGACTGTAAGGTCCGCCGGTGCGCGTTATTTTCCAAGTTACAATATTTCAGAACAAAATTTTCTGTATTCACATTTATATTACAAATGGATATACATTATAATTATATTCTTTCTAATCATAGTATTTGTATCCATAGTATATTTCATTGTAAAAATGTGAATATTGGGTATATACTTAAGCAATATTTAACATACAAATTGTGAAAGAAACGCCTACTGGTGGAATTCCAGATTTTCAAATGACGTGAATCTACGTCAGCGGTCGCGAATGTGTTAAGAGTAAATTTTTCTTCCAGTTTTAGAGTTGGATGAATGCCGAGTACCCGGGGTCCAGAAATGGCGAAACGTCAGTGGAAGGGATGGAAGCAGCGCTTCCCTTATTTAAGATTTTAAAAAAGTAATCAAGTAACGTCGCCTCGTCGAAAGATTGAATTGATTCTTCTTCTGCTTTTGGAAGCGCTTCCTTTCGGCGCTTCCATAGTTTTCTAAACCACGCCTCGTCCCTGGGGTCCAGTGATAAACTGACACCTCAACGACCAGACAAATAGATATCAGACAATGTGTTAGTTAACAGACATAGCAAAATAAAAGGGGAAACAAGGGTTAGCAAGGGCTACCAGATCAGACAATGTGTTAGTTAACAGACATAGCAAAAAAAAAAAAAAAAAAAAGGGAAAACAAGGGTTAGCAAGGGCTACCAGACGTGATTAATCTTAACAGATATAGGTGGAACAATGATATGGAGCACAAACTTCCAGATAAAAAAAGTTTGATCTGTAGTTCCTGATCTCCGAGGACTTCCCAGATAATAGCAAATTTATTAAAATCGTTATAAGAATTTTTAATTTTTTCTCGAGCTAATTTAAGTTTATTTATGAATTGGGCAAAATTATTTAGTTGAAATTCAGAGTCAATATCATTTAATATATTAGTATTAAATTATACATCAGTATTGAAAGTTTTTAAATTTTTCTCATTTTACTGTAGTTTTATAATGAAAAAGTATTCTAAAAATAAATTTGTGCGAAATAAAGGCGGGGCTAAAAATGTTCTGGAATAAATTAAAATGTTGGCAACTATGTTAAAACACAACAATTAAATCCAATGTTGCCATTAATTTAATTTATTCCGGAGCATTTTTAGTTCTGCCTTTATTTCATACCACTATTTTCTTAAGAGTAATTTTTTTATTATTTTATCATAGAAAATTTTTAACTGTAAATAAAATGGTACTTATTAAAGGCGGGGCTAAAATTGCTCCAGAATAAATTAAAATGTTTACAAATATGTTAAAAATAACATTTCATGTTATATTATTTTAAGGGATTTACATTTTCTCTTTTAAAAAATAACACGCTGCTACTATTACCTTATATATTGAATTCCGAAAATTGAAATTTACTGCTTCAAGCTAATTTTAATCTGTTTTAGAGAGTTCTCAAATCTTAGAAAAAGAAATTAATTTTATAACAAGAAAGTGGCATAAAGGAAATTGAAAAATCATTCCATTTACGTCAAAATAACAGTTTTTCTGATGCATATTTACTTAAAAACATAATCTTCTAAAAATTCGATTTATATAACATAAAAATTTATATTTAGTTTTATATGAAATATATAAAATTTTTTATTAATATTATACTACAGTTTAATGTGAGATTTTGAAATATTTTTAATGCCTATATTTAAATCATCATATAATATTTAAGCCGTCATTTTGAAATTTAAATAACAATGAAATTGAATTTGCGTTATAGCAAAATTGCTGCCAATGTGCCAATACAACTAATTTCGAAATTAGATTTATCCACCAGTATATTTAAAGCGGAATCCTTCGCATACAATTTCCACAAAAATTTGAAATTGAATAAACTAAAATATCTATACGAATTTTTCGGTATGAAGTCTCTGTTAAAATAACGGAGACTTGGCGCCAATGTAGTAGCATTAAATTTACAAAAATGTCTGAAAGATTTATTGAAGAAATTCTATTCTTTAAAAATACCTCTAAAGAAAATTTCGAAATAACATTATTTATTTTCTAAATATCTCATAAATTTTGATATTTTATTTGAATTTCTTTGCCTAATCTTAATATATATAAATCTCGTGTCACAATGTTTGTCCTCAATGGACTCCTAAACCACTTAACCGATTATAATAAAATTCGCACACCATGTGCAGTTCGAACCAACTTGAGAGATAGGATAGTTTAAATCTCAAATTATAGTCGCAATTTTAATTTATTGCTAATTATTTGTCTGTTATTATTTGACAGTCACAATTATCTGTTAACTCCAAATGATTCTAACAGATGTCGATACCTTTCGACTGGGTTGAGTAAGTAATCAATAGATGGCGCTGCTATGGTAAATCTACGAACGTGTCATATAAGCTACATTTTAACAGCATAATTACCACGTGTTGTTGACGCTATAAAATTCTCCTCAAAATATTTACAGTCTTTATTTGTAACAGATTACTTTCAACTTTCATATTTACTTTCAAAAATGAAACGGGGAAAGTAGAGCGTGGAGCAATTACTCTGTTTCATATGAAAATGAAAGCTGAAATATATTTGGTGCTGCCATCTACACAAAGAATCTTCAACTTTTTAACCTATTAATAAATTTCGTATAATTCAATTATTTCCACTTTTTAAATTTTTGGTGTTAGCATAGCCGGCCACGTGTTACTTAGACTGAAGTGTAAATTGAATTCATATTATAATGAAGATAATACAGTGAAATTAATCCTGTTTTTTACTTATTTGTGCTTCATTGATCAAAACTTTATAATTTAATCTGTATATATATATAAATTACGTGTCACGATGTTTGTCCGGGGTAAACTCCTAAACTAAGGAACTGATTTTGATGAAATTTTGCACACTGTGTGCAGTTTGATCCAACTTGAGAGATAGGATAGTTTTTATCTCAATTTATTGTCACAATATTGTTTTATTGCAATTATTTGTTAATTATAGACCTTTATTAAAGTTGCTCCAAAATATCTGTGAGTTCCATTAATTTAATTGTTGCCAAAAAAAAAAAAAAAAAAAAAAATACGAGTTCATTTTCTTTCGACATAAAAATAAATACATTTAATCAAACGTGAACGTTAAAAAATTATAAAAAGTTAAATTATGCATCTCACGAAAATTGACGCCATAATCAATTTAAAGATTTTATACACATTGATAAAGTGCTAATGTAGTTCTATCATAGATATAGTAATATATATAGATCTCTCATCCCCATGTTATCGTAGAAAGATTTTTGATGCCGAAAAAAGATAAAAAATAAAAGCTTTGGAAACAGCCATTAAGTGGTATTGAAAAAAAAAAAAAAAAAAAAAAAAAAGAAAAAGAAAAGAAAGAAAGAAATATGAATTTGAAACTGTATCTGGAGTCTTCCATTCCCCTTTAGCAAATAAATTATTCATAAATTTTATTTGCTAAAATATTAGTATGTATTCCCGTGTGTATTCACTCGGGGAAAGACGGCCATATTTTGGTAAAAACGTCGTCTTTTCCCAAATGAAAAGGAATAACTTTTTTCTCCCCAATGATCACTCTATTCTATATATGCTATACTATATCTATGAGTTCTATACGCAAGCGAAGTGTGACTCACTGACCGTCTGTGCAGCCAAGAAAAAGATTTCCAATGTTAATTGCCCACTGGATTTTTTGTAAGAAATTATTAAAAATCGAGGAAATTTATTTCCCGATTTTAATCCTTATATTTGGGTATAGATATGTATTAGTTATCGCGGGTGTTAGATTGAATTATTTTGCTGTCAAATTGACAAAATTTTAATTTTAAATTTTTAAACTCTGTCGCCCTTGGCTTTTTTTATTATTATTATTATTATTTGGCGATCAAAAGCGTAACACGAAAATATACATGCCAGATGTATGCATTGTACGAAATGTAATATGTATTATTCATTGTACGTATGTATGACATGTAATATGTATTGTACGAAATATTGTTTCATATTATTCATTACTCTTTTAATATAAGTTGTTAAAATAACCATGATTTTTTAAAGGAATTAAATATTTTCGCCAGATAATTTGGCGATATTCTTTTTTTTTCGCCAAGGATGACAGAAATGAAATCTATTCCGCTGCAAAATATTAGTATCTTACATCAGATATTTTATTTAGACATTTGAAAACAAATTTGACTTCAAACTATGATAGAATATTTATCATTTTCCTTTTAATTTGTATATTATTAGTATATTAAAATTTAAAAGCATGGTATATAAAAAGTTTTTTTTTTTTTTAAATCTTATAATTATTCTTATCTTAATCCTCAATGTTTCCCATCTTTATTGACTTGAATTTACTATTAAAATTTTAACATACTCAAAAACTTCTCATCACTTCGTTAAAATACACTAAACTTTTCCAAAATCTTTTTGTATTTAAAATGATACATGTATTTACTTTAAATGTCCAATATTTCATAAGATTTCCAATTTTAAAGTTTTAAAATATTTATCAAATTTACTTATTTTTCTGGTTTAGCCTTATTTTTTTCCCTTTTATAACTACAGCTGTTGCCCTTTTTAAAATATTTAAAATGATGAGGTCATTTAATAGTAAAATTATCCATTATAGCTTATATTATATTTCACTCCTCCATAAAAATTGATTTTAAAATCGTCTGTTTCTTTTATACTTGAATTTTAATAGAATTTTAATAGAATTTAATTTATATATTAGTCATTTTAGCAATTTTATCCAAAGTAGCATTAGAAATAATATATATCACTTCTCCATTAAAATTTATAGGACCCTACAATAAAATTAATTTGTGCTTAATATCAACACTACGAAAATTTTTTATCAATCGCTTCCAAATTTTGACCTAAGTTTCAAATCTCAACCCTGTGGGTTTTTACATCGGCTACAACGTTTTCGTCTTTGTTCGTAAATAATAATTTAACTGTACTAAATAGTTTACAGCCGTATAATTCAACGTATAACTTAGTCACAGCAACGCGTGGCCGGGTCTGCTAGTTACAGTATAGTACTGTAATTGCCGAAACGTCAGTGGATGCCTCCATGTGAAGACTCAAAAAGATTTTGGGTTCTGTCTGTTTCTCTTTTTGTCTAGAGATAGCGGCCGTAACAATCACACCGTGGACTTGCAATTTGGTACATTTTATGAGCCACACGGAATTAGATGCATAGTTTTGGGTGTGTATTCTATTTGCAGTTCGTGTATCGGGACATGCCAAAGTGTTTCTTATCATTACGGCCTATGGGAAGAATTTGTATATACCGTGATAGCGGCTGCAAAAAACACGCTTTTGACTTGCAATTTGGTACACATGTTTATGAGCCACACGGAATTAGATTAGTTTTGGGTATGTATTCCATTTATATTTCGTGAACAGGGACATGCCAAAATTTTTCTTACCATTACGGCCTATAGGCAGTATTTGTATGTACCGCAAGAGCGGCCGCAAAAATCCTTCGATTGACTTGCAAATTTGCACACATATTCAGACTCTGCATAGAAATAGCTGCATATATTTTTATGTCTATATTGTTTATGAAATGTGTACAGGGACACGCCAAAATTTTTATTTTTATGGCATGGGGGTGAATTCGGTTTAAACGTATTTCAACAACATTACTTTGCAATCAACAAAATTAAATTAATGTACATTACTGAAATGCTTAAACTTATGTTGTATACTGAAAATATGTACTCTTAGGCTTCCTAATTAATGTACAGGACTTTACAAAAATGTTCTGAATATATTACGTAATCATCCAAACTACGTCACATTTTGAACAATTATTCATTAAAAACGTATAATAAGCTGAATAGTTTTTACTATGTATACAATGTTTATGGTTCGTTTACAAGACAGTTAAAAGAATTTCGTGACATTAGAGCCTATAGACTAATTTTTATTTAAGCGCCATTTAATGCGGTTATGCTGCATTGAACACAATGAAATTAACATACTTTATAAAGATGACCTAAAAAAAAAAAAAAAAAAAAAAAAAAAAAAGGTAAGTATAGACTAAATAATTTATTTACGGTACCACACAAAAGAATTTCGATGACGTACTGTAATCACCCAAAGGATGTAAAAATAGCTTTAAATATTAATGTATTATAATTAATTAACTATGTGCATTCTTTTATAGCGTATACAGTTACTGTGGCTGCTTTTCCGCGATACATAAAATAATTTCGTACAATTACGGTCTAAAGTCTGTATTTCTTAAAAGTATATTTTAACACGGTTACACTCCATTGAATATAATGAAATTTTGTTCTAATTTTTAAAGAGCGTTTCTAGTGAAAAAATGTGGCCATAAAATTGGTAATTCTTTTACAGGATTGTACAAAATAATTCAGATGTGTTTTGTAATCATTTTGCATGAAATTTAGTACAAGTGTTTAGGAATTACAAGGAATTAATGCAAGACAATCAATTATTAGGAATATATATATATATACAGATAGATATAGAAAGAGAGATAGTGCGAGGGTGTTGAGGCGGGCGGCAGCTCCCTTCAGAAACGTTTCTGTTTTTGTAGGAAGTCAATCGAATCAATGTATATATATAATATAATAAGGATCAAATAAAAATGATATGCTGAATAATGCATGACGCAAATAGGACGCTGAGGTTACTGATCCGCAGATTCACTTGTTCTACTTCACATGTATAAAAATATACTTATCTTATTACAGTTAAATTTATGAAACAGGTTCAAATTTATATTTCTCATTTTTCCGTTAAAACTAAAAATGATTGCATGCCTGGTAATATTTATAAATTATTCCGGAGTACTGTTAGCCAGCCCCACACCACTATAATTTTAAGAAAATCGTACTGACTACTATTCATATAAAATAGATGTGTCTGTTTTATATGAATATTTCTATTTATATAAAATATCATCCATTTTGATATTATATTGAAATTTTATAACTTTTGAGCTTAAAATATAATACAATTCTACTTCAAGTGCATAAAATAGATACACCCAATTTTAGTTAAATTTATCAAATAGTCTCAAATATATTTTTCTTATTTCACTGTTCAAAATATCAAATGGGACTGAAGTCATCATTTTGCAAATTGATGTGCTACAAAATTGGAATTTGTTATCTAGGTTCTATGGAGTGATGGTAAATGTGAAAGGCATAGAAAAGATATCTTGTATATATACTTTTTTCCGATAGAAATTGTCCGATAAAATTCTTTTCAGAAATTCACAAACAAAACGATTGCGTAAAACGTAGAGACATTTTCATAGATGTTGAACGTATTTCTTCATTTCCGGTACATAGCATGTTAGCAAATCTTAAAATAGATTTCTTATTTTATTCATATATAAATGCTATAGGATAAGTGCACTAGTGATTGACACTTTTAGAACAATCTCTGAGGTTTTTAATGTTCTCGTCATGAGAAAATATTTTTAGAAATCTTAAGATAGTACAGTCACCCAAAAAAAAAACGCCACCCCCCGACCTAATTTCGCCGTAAATTATCGTAGAAACATGCGACTGGTACCGATCAGTTTGTAATAACGTCTAGTTTATAATGTTATAGTTAGATTTTACTTAGGGGGTCGTCTACATATTAAAACTGACATCAACTTCATTTTTTTCAATGGTAACCCCCCTTTTTTATAATATTTTTGAATTCTTTGGATCAAATCATCACGGAAAATGGTATAGTTTATATATTTCGCTCAATTTTTCATAGAGTTATAAGCTGTCAAAATTTGGGGATGCTAATGTTAAATGAATGTGACAAACATTAAATCATATCTTCCGAAATAATTATGATATTTAAATTCTGTTTTTTTTATTCGTTAGAATGAAGTGACCCAAACATATTCCATGCAAATTTTTGCTAAAAAAACATTTTTTGAATTATGAAAATTTTTAATAAATTCATATTCGAAAAAATTATGAATTATGACCTATGTTAATTTTTACACGAATAGAACGGGCATCATCAAAAACATGGGTTTCCAAATTTACAGCTCGTTCCTAACATTATTTTTTGAGTTACAGTGATATTTCATTTTTTACTGCTGTTAGGGGGGCGTCACTTGTTATAATTTGTATCATGTGTGAGTCAATATTTCTATACATTTTGACGAAAAACTATTTTAATTTATCTTTATATTATTATAATTGTTTTCTAAGGAACATTTCGATGTTTATTATACAAATTGGCTTATTTTTTACAAAATCAT
This sequence comes from Salticus scenicus, assembly GCA_963930645.1. NCBI lineage: Eukaryota > Metazoa > Arthropoda > Arachnida > Araneae > Salticidae > Salticus > Salticus scenicus. Next base: position 178,667,652 of record OZ005659.1, read on the forward strand.
CGCAATGCAGGCAAGAGATTGCGAAAGAATTCCAAAAGAAATGTAGCCCCGCCTCTATATTGCGGAAACAGTATTAAAAAACCTAGTTTGCATACTCGTATATGACACTATATGTGACGCTGGTATGCATAAATGTCAATGGCATTTACTACATTGAATGCTGAAGACAAAATTTAAATGATTTAATTGGAAGTATGTAAAATAATTTTGTTTTATAATGTAAAGTTTTAGAAAAATTCTGTAAAGGCGTGGCTTTCGTTGCAGAAGGGAGTTTACTCGATTCTGAAATGTTAAGTCTTTGTTCTTAAATATTACATAACTTTTTCTAGCTTCTCACTGCTAAAATTCTATTTTATCCCTTTTGTCTTTTGTTTTTAACTTGAATATTCTAGGATTCGTGCACCTCAATTAAGTATCATGACAGTAAAAAAACGCGGTAAGACGAGGAATATTATTTGAAAGAGCAATACGCAGTGAACAATACTTTTGTTTTTTCCTTTTTTAAAATTAATATAATTGATTTTTATTAATTTTTATCAGAATTTTTAAAACAAATTTTCTGTTTTAATCTTGTGAAATTTTCGCATTTGCTTACTCTACCGTTTATGCTATTTAAATTTTATCGCATGACGTAACATAATAAAATATAAAACTTCTATTAAATGTTTTTTAATACTGAATAATAAAGTGGTATTTTTTTTTTCTTTAAGTTTTAAAATCTATTATTGAAACAAAGTGCAATATTATTTATTTTCTATTATTCTAATCACGGCGTAAAACTGTCGTCACATTTATTACGGAAAAAGAATTTAAAACAAAGTAATATGTCTTATTACTTTTAAAGATATAGATTTTACACATTTATAATTAAGAATTCAAGTACAGTAGACGATTGCAGAACGGGGAATATTCGTTCTAGGCAATAGGAAACCGTTTTTTCCATATCCATGTTTATTTTCATATGAATACACACAATAATATGAATATACACTCTTTCTAGTGAAAAAATTTGTTTCATACTATTTTGTTTATATAAGTATGAATATAAGGAATATTCTTAAGAAATATCGTAACACACAAATTGTGAAAGAAACGCCCACTGGAGGAGTTACAGATTTCCAAATGACGTGAAACTACATCAGCAGTCGCGAAAATATTAAATATCCTTTCTCAGATTTTAGTTTAAATCTTGTTATGTACATTTTTGTATATTATCTAATGTTGGTTTGTACGCCTAAAATTAAATGTAAAACTTTATAGTAACACTTTCATGCGAGGCTTACTGTATAAAATAAAAATATACCCAACAAGAAGTAGATAATAATTGTTAGTTAGTAGATTTTAATTGTTTTTATATATATTTTTTGTTTTTTAAATGTATTTTAACTTAAATTTTTGTCTCTTAAATAAAACAGTTTTTGCTTTTAAGAAGTAGATAATTCTTTTTCTTAAATATTAAACACCTTTTTTTTAACTGCTATTAATATTATTATCATTATTACTACTGTTCTTTTACCTTGGTATTTAGATTTTTGTAATTCAATATTGTAGGGTTCATATCATTCAAGCTATTATTTTTCTTCGTACGAAGTGATGTATTTAACTTTCAATATTAATGTTTAATAAATTGAAACCAATAAAAATCTTTTAATTCATAAGCTAATAAAGAAAGTTCTGCAAATTTGAATCGTTTTTTATTTTATAACAAACATTCCTGAACTTTTCTTCCGGTGTGAAATTTTATAAATAATGAATATTGGGTAGTTGATCACGATTTATTTTTTCTAAATGTATAGACGGTCCCCTAACACATTTTCACGTGTAACTCTGTTTAAAATTGATTTAAAGTCTATAAATAGGCAAGTTTTCCGAACTGCCTTGATCTCAGAAATCTGAATATGAGGTCAAAAATAGGGGTCGTCATTGAAAAAAATGAAGTTTATACGTGTTTTAATATGTAGATGACCCCTTAAGCAAAATATAACTACACCATTAAAAACTACACGTTATTACAGATCGATAGGTACCAGCCGCATGTTTCTACGATAATTTACGGCGAAATTGGGTAGGGGGGTGGCGTTTTTTTTTTGGGTGACTGTACATATGGTATGAAAGACATTCAGAACCACATATATGTTAAAATGTATACATATGATATTTTTTTTTTTATTATGAATTTTTATTTGACACCCACTCAATGTTCCAGTAATTGACACTACCAGTGTTTCATTTTATCAGTAATTGGCACCCTATATTACAGTGTTTGGCGCTGCTAGTTATTCATTTTACCAGTTATTATCACCCTATGTTTCAGTGTTTGACATAAAATGTTAAAAAATCTTTATGTAACATATATGATTTCGGTATTTTTCTTATTTATTAATTATTTCGGGATAGATGACAATTACTGGAGAATGCCAATCACTGGAGCACCTACCCTATATCGAAACATTTTACCAATGCATCAGCCATAAAAGCATGCTGGTTTGAATGATTCTTTAAAGTTCAATACAAATTTTATTGTTTTCTTGTTAAAATTAATTAAGTGAACAGATGATGGACTTCAGAAAGCTCTTCCATAAATTGCCTTAAAATTAAGAAATTTTACATATTCAAGGATGAAACAGTTCTGTTTTTTTTCCTCCAATATTTTCCTAGAAAATAATCCCCCTATAAAATCTATAGCTGCCAAGTTTTTTAATTTATTCCGGAATGTTGTTAGTCCCGCCCCTTTTTCACACCGTAATCTCTTTAGAGTAATTTTCTTCATATTTAATCGCAATTATATATAGAAGAAAATTTTTCTACAAAGATTACGGTGTGAAAAAAGGGCGGGGCTAACAGTATTCCTGAATAAATTAAAAAACTTGGCAACTATGGAAATCTAAAAAATAACTGTAAAAATACGATGAAAATTTCTGTATAGAAATACCAGTGGCAGAAAAAGCGAAACACTTTCATCCCTGCATATTTATGAATTATCTTAGCAAAGTAAATGCAAAAAACATGCTTGATGTTTTACATTTCTTTTAGATGTTTATTACAGAAGACTTCCATTTCATTTCCCTCATCTTTATTATTCTACAGGACAATCATGCTTTTCACACGGCCAATTACTGTAAAAGCATAGTTTGCTTAACTTTCTGACCACCATGACCAGGGCAGATATATTCGTTCAATGAATTTGTTGTAGACCTGCTAACTATGCTAGTTTATCCGTAATGGTATGAAGCCCCGCCTTTTTTTTCACACCAGAATAGTTGTAGAGCAATAGTATTCTTTTTTAATCATGAGAACATATTGCTAAATGTTACTCTACAACTATTCTGGTGTGAAAAAAAGGCGGGACCTAATACCATTACGGATAAACTAGCATAGTTAGCTGGTCTACTGTTGCATCTTATTTAATAATCTTATATTTTAAAATTCATCAATCAAAAATGCTTTGCTTGGATTAAACATGTAAAAATCACAAGCAGCGCTGACACATGCTACATGTTTTTTTTCTTTTAATTTCTTTTCGTACCACTTATTTCAAGCAAAGCAATTTAGAATATATTTATACAGGTTAACCAAACAAATAGATCGTAAATTTCATATTTCGAGAATAGTGGTTAGAAAACAACAACAACAACAAAAGTCGCCTGTGGCAGCCCTGCACACGTAATAGACAAAAGGTTTACCTTTACATAACTGTGAGCATCCTAATTAATTTTCAGTAATGTTGTTAGACCCGCACCTTTTTTTCACACCAGTAAATTTGCAGAGTAATATTCTCCATATGCAATTTCGATTAACAAAGAAAAAAAAAATACTCTCAAAAAATACTTGTATGGAAAAAAAAAAAAAAACGGCGATGGCAACCAGAGCTGTGAAATATTAATTAGGATGTTCGTAGGTATGTCTAAATATACATCGTAATTTTTTATTTACAGTTGTACATTAATAACAATATTAAAAAATTGTAACAGAACACTTTCGCGACCGCTGACGTACATTCCTTAAGCGCTCATGACCAAGCACTCGCTAAGATAATTAGACAAGCTTCATCGGAATACGTTCGGCATTTTCAATTAATATTTTATAAAATAGAATTCTAATAAGAAAACTGGTGCAAGTATAATAAATTACTTAGAATTGTAATTTTCTTAATAACCTACACACGAATAAGTATAGGGTAGGTGCACCAGTAACAGATACTTTAACACTTTCGCGACTGCTGCCTTAGATTCACGTCATTTTAAAATCTGTAATTCAGCCAGTGTGCATTTCTTTCACAATTTGTGAGTTATTTATTTCTTAAGAATATACCCAGTATTCCCATTTTTACAATCATATTTATTAAGGATTTAAATACTTTGATTAGAAAGAATATAATAATAAAGAATATCCATTGGTAATACAGAAAATATTGTTCTGAAGTATTGTAATTCGAGAGAATAACGCCCGCAGGTGGACCTTACTGCCAAAAAAGACAAAAACATGCGGTAGCGAAAGTGTTAAGTAAACTTCGTTTTATTACACTATAAAACTATGCAATGAAAACAACAATGCAGTTCTGCCTTGTTTTAAGCGGTCATGTGGTTAAACAGTATTTGACTACACAGCTGGATCTCCTGATCTAAATATCGTTGTAAACCTTTTGAGGTAACTTGCAAAAAGAAGTCTATGAAATTCATTGATAATTTTCTAAAGCAGCATGACTAACTAAATAAATAAACACCAAAATAATAAGGGGTATCTCAAAATTATAATAATAATAACTGCTGGAATTTTATAAAATGCCATCAATACACAAATGTAATTTATTTATGTGACATGCTCCTCTTACGTAAACACATTTTAAAATATACAAGGTGAATATTAAGACTTGCTTCAGATCTTTCCACTTTTCAGTAGCCCATAGTGGTCGCAAAGGGTAATAATTTATCCGATTTGTTTTTGCCTTCTAATTATTTTGAAAACATATTTTTAAGTCACAACAAATATTTGTGTATTTCCAAACAAAATTAATAAATATATACCAGTATATTTTAATGTGAAATATTAAATATTAAATAAATTAAAGGCTAATTTCGTAATAAGGTTACATCTACGCTCTGTAACAAGTATCGGCTGCGGTCCTGTTTGCAGCCAAATCAAACATAATTAATTTTATTTATCATTTGAGTTAGAGCTCCCAGCAAGGCTCTTTCCATTTAGAAGAGTTGACGGTTACTTGCACAAAGAAGTGCTTAGAATGATTTTGATGATCGAGTGATTTGCAATCGAATGAATTTATAATCGATTATCAATGACGTAAGCGTAGCATAAGTGTTTTGTAATTAGTTTTGTTTTCTTCGTAACTATCAGGTTGCTCTCTCTTAATATTATACTTTCGTTTTTCACTCATCGCTATGAAATTTTAATGTCTAACCTTTAATAATTAAGATTTATGTAACTTTTAAGTAGATTAAAAAAAAAAAAAAAAAAAAAAAAAAATCGACTTGCAATAATTACTTAGTTTTTCTTCCTCCCCTCTTTCACTCTGTATGTGTACACACACACACACACACACACACACACATATATATATATATATATATATATATAACTATAACTATAACTGAATCAATTGAAACACAAATTTTGCAGTAGATTTACTGTAGAAATACCGTAAATAATTTTGTTGGTTTTTTCATCCGTTGTCAAGTATTTATGAGCAGATTTGCATGAATCTCGGTATGTATATAACTCGTATAAAGATTTCAACTCAACCAAATTTTTAATTAAATTGATACATCAACTTGTTTCAAAATTGCATTTACTTCAACATTTCAAATTCAGTTAAAAAACTTATTTATGAACCGATTTGCTTGAAATTCATTATATACATAACCCAAGTTTATTGATCAAATCGATCCATCATTTTTTTTACTAAATGGCGGTTACTTCAAAATAACAAAGAAGTCTGATGGAACTGTAAGGACGTATTCGGGCTGTTTAATTTGCTGGACTGCAATCAAAGAAGGTACTATAAATGTAGTGGCATTAGTACAGTAATTTGTACTAGCATATAACGTACTACTACTTGTTTGCAACACTCGTGCATACTTTATTCGACTGACAAGTGATCGTGTTTTATTTATTGTTTTTCGACCTCAAACAATTATCGCCAGGATTTTTTTTTTTTTTTTTTTTTTTTTTTTTTTCATTTTAAACTGTTTAAGTGGCAACCTCACATCTCACATGAACTTCAAAATGGGAAAAATTTGAATTTTCTACAATTATTTATTTTTTATTGAATTTTAAAAAGCACTCTGTCTATCGTAGTAGTATGATTAATTAATTCTCATTCCGGAGCAGTTTTGTTCGGCATAGCAAAATGTAGTAAAACATTTACATTAATTACAAAACAATTTACAAAACATTTACATTCAACAGAATAAACACTTTCATTTTATTTTTGGTAGCCCTTTAAATTGTCGAAAAATTACATGCACAGTATATTGTGTAATTTAAACCTATATAAAAAAGTTATATCACAGTTAGAAATTAATTTTCAGTTATTTCCAATTATAGGTCCATTACATTCAAATACTTTTGAGTAGGTCTGTAAACGAAAGATCGATGATTTTTACTCCATATTCTGCACAAAACATGATTTTATTCATATAAAGTATAGAGTTGCACCGAGTAATTGGTATGCACTCGGTACTCAGCCTACTCGGACAAACTTGGACTAAGTATTCGGCCGATACCGAGTAGTTGTAAAAAATTCATTATTTTTATGTATTATTGAAAGAAATGTATTCATAAGAGTTGTTTATTAAAACTAAACTAAAAAATTATGAAAATATAAATATAGAGTCATTAAACTTTTGCTGCAAACAGCTTGCTGCAGTTTAAACGGGCGAGTAGATAGCCACCAAGCTCGGTATAGACACTATTCATGATATGAGCTTATCCATTTTAGTTACAAGAATTTAAGTATAACCATCTTGTATACTTGTAATATGCAAAAAATTTTTTTATAAAAATTTAGTACATAAAATTGTATCTATAAAACAGACAAAAATAAAATATATTAGAAAAAAGAACCCTTATATAATACTAATATAGTAGATAAATTTTTTGTTACATATTTGTGCAAATAAAAGTAAGACACTTTTAAACTGTAAGAAAAGATTGATTTTTAATTTAAAAAATAATAATTATGAAAAAGGTAAATACAATAAAATGTTATTAAAAATATATTGTAATAATCAAATTTGTTGTTTTGTAAATTATGGCCCAAAACCACCTATCTTTTTACTCTTCTAGAATCTGAAGATTAATGAAGTCTATCATGTTTGAAATGATAAAATATTTATTTTAATGTTCTCATTTCATATGTGAACTTCATGCATCTTATATTAAGCCTGAATGTATAGGAACTTTTATGTTCTCCAAGAATCATCTGAGAATGTTTCGCATCTGAGAAGGACTATATAATAAAGAATGAAGTTATCAGTTATTATGGTTTGAATAATTCACTAAGCTGTAAGCATCAAATATAACAACGATCATAATTGAGTATATATACTACAAAAGTTCTGAAACATTTCATGGAAACATGCTGTTTGCCATTTAACTTAATTTTGAGTTCGAAAGGCCTTTTTTTAAATTTAAAGATGTGCAAAAGTCTTCATGTGTACATCATCTATTCTTTCTTACAACTACTCGGTATTCGGTACTCGGCTACTCCGTACTCGGCCGAGTACTCGGTACACTGTTACTCGGCCAAAGTGCTACTTGGTGTAGCACTAATAAAGAAATTATTCTCATTTAGTTGTGTTTATTGTAATATATACATGTTAAACTGTAAATAGCAGAAATTTCACCCATAGACGTAATGTATTTGAAATTTGAATGAGCTTGGATGTCCTTGAATATGAACGATTTGTCTGACCACAATGGAAAGTTTAGTGTAGCATCCCCTCGACTTTTTCTTTTGGTATGCTGGTAATAGACGCACAGACAAACTGTAGAATACTTGATTATCGAATTCGGGGAAACTCAAAACGTTTAAATATAACAAAAGCTCACAATCGAAAATTTGACAGCGAAGCATTACTTTCTCTACCACACATGGGTAAGAGGAAGTTGAAAATTTTTCCATAAAAGTAATTAGCATAAAACTAAGTTTAATTTATTTTTTTATGTAATAGATTCCAATTTTATTTTTATTTTTATTTTATTTTTATTTTTTGGTGTTTGTGTATGGGTGTGTGTGTGTCTAATAGCGTAAAAAATTGAAATTAATGCAACAATACTTTTATTTATGTATTCTAATAAAACCAAATTTATTATTTGAAAATAGTTGAACCCTGAAATATTACATATAACCTTGAAATATAGAACAATGTATTTCTGTACGACAGCGGAATTATGAATACTCTTTTTATTTCCCTTAAAAGAGCAATTTTTCTCTTATTTTATTAATGCATATTTATGAACAGAAACATGAATGCATCGAAATAACAAGTATTTCGAGAAATAGCGATTCAGAAACTACGCATAATGTATGAAAAACAAGCGTTCAAAAAATAACCTCTCTAAATTGCAGTCGGATCGCCAAACAAATGATTCATTTCTTATCAGCAGGAAATAAATCGCTGCAAATAATGGAAATACAGAATGGGCAAGTAAATTCTTGCCATTAGAACCGCTGGAAACAAAACAATCGAGACAATCACTCGCGCACTCGCACGCGAATAAAGGAGTTAAAATCATTCGAGAGAAAATAATCGAGAAAATCCTTCGCGCACGCGCATAAAGGATATGATAGTAATCGTGGGAAAAAATAATCGGAATGAAATAACAGAATGAAATAAACGGAATGAATAACCGAATGATTCTTCAAAGATATTTTCAGATAATCGAGTTAATCGAATTATTCACTCGGATGACGGTACACTTTACTGGTGCTAGATTGTAGCGCAACAAACATCCAAATATTTGATAGGAAAATTATGCCCGGTAAAAAAAAAAAATGAAAAATAGCAAAAAAAAAAAAAAAAAAAAAAAAAAAAAAAGAATGAAAGAAGAAGAAATACATGCTTTTCCATGAAAAAGTTTTCTAGTATCTGTTTTGCAGAGGTTTTATATAGCCAATCAATAGAATGTTCTTAACAAAACTGCTGAACTTTTACAATATAATTACCTATAAGCAGAAATTCATTATTATGGGCGTAAAGAAGACACAAAGACAGAAAGACAAACTGAAAATATTAGCATTCATCAAACAACATAGGAAGATATTAAAAAGGGTTAATACTACTAGGAAAGCACTTTCATCGATTTCAATTTATGTACCGTAATGTACCCAAATCCTTTTATGTGATGCTAATCTAACCATTTTCAATAGAAAACATGCTTTTGCATGATGATAATTTCATCCAGTGCCCTGGAAAGTAGCTTGTGCTACTTTCATGCAGAAAAGACCGAGGATTTTTATATCCTTCATATCACCTAGACTCTCCAGACCATACGCCAAAAAGCCTCATAGACAGTAACGTATCTAATTTTCTTAGATTGTATATGTGCGCAAACATAGTGACATGCACTCGTTTTATTAATTTCATAAAATATCAATTTCAAGACATGGTAAAAATGTTTGTGGAAAATCCAATCGCGAACAGACAGATTGACAGACAATTAAGGTGAAGTTTTTAACAATTTTTAACGAAACAAAATTTCATGTGACATGCTAACTTATAAAATTCCGTAATATAAATTACTGAAGAAATAACTCTTAACTTACTTTTTTCGTTAACTAACGAGGGAAAAAGGAAAAATTCGGACCGAAGTAGCCCAGAAAAAATTTAATCCAGACCCGAGTATACAGAGAAAAATTTAACCTGAGTCCGTCCCGGTCCGAGAGCTTATTGGAAATTTCAGTTCGGAACCGGTCGGACATTAAGCCCGGGCCCGTGAAAACCTCTAATCGAACCATTAACCGAATTTTACATAATTTAAACATAAGCAAAAAATTTTAATTCGATTCTTCTCAAAAATACGAAACAGAAACTAAATGAGGAATGATGTTAAAGGACGCTTTAGAGATTGGTGCAGGTGCACGTGAATCCGAATGTTAATTCAAAACTGGATTTTTCCCTCCCCTGTAATCACCATTCTGCTTTTATTTTTAAACTAGCAGGCTACGCCCGCTTCGATAGTCACTATATTTAAATGATTTTTCAAAACAATTGAATCACTGTTTATTTTTTATTTCACAAATAAAAACTAAAAAGAAAATTACCTACATTGAAATCGCCCTAAAGCTTGCTTCGGATACCCGCTGCCTACGGCAGGTCTTTTTCCACCCGCACTTCATCGTGTCCAGTATACCACTAACTGTAGAAAGGTCTATTCCGGGTACTTCAATTTAGGTATGTATCGACGAAAGGCAGATTTGTTATTATTTAGGGACTACAATTTCGATGATGACGATATCTCAACATCTATTAAATATTTTAGTTTCTTTATTCAGTAGTGAAATTTCATTATTCGCGTGAAATTACACTTCTTTTTTTTTCTATTTGTCGAAAACAATAAAGTGGAAAACTTTTTTGGTAACAATTAAATTTAAAACTAATATTTAAATGGCTATTTTTCAAGTTATTATAAGGAAATTATTTTCATATTTAATTGATTTAAAAAATAAATAAATAAGTAATTAATCTAACAAATCTTCAGCTTACTTGTTTATAAACAGCAGACGACTAAGATCATGACTTGACAAATATTTAATTACCATAACAGTATTAGGTGCCCACCAATTAAGTATTAATTATTACTAGTGTTTCAATAATTTTGCTGCAGATTGTAGCTGAAGCAAATAGATGGGAATCTATTGCCAAGACAATCCGTTTAGCAGCATCATTACAGGACGATGCAGCTGTTTAAATTATTCAAAAGATACTAGCAACTTTTTCGACAGAACAGTGGTATGATTTCAATGCTCTGAGGAGCATTGAGCTGATCACTGGAGCTGCATTTCGAAGAAAAACGCTCGAAAGTGTGTAGTCGTTTCCAATTAAAGTCTCGATATCAGAAAATGGTTGAAAGTTTACAACAGCTGGCATTATATATTCAGAAACTATCACAGTTATTGAAGGAGTGCAATAGTTCTACCCTTTTTTATTACCCATAAAGAAGAGCAAATAAACACAAAATGAACATTACCTATTACTGAGCGTAATCCTCATTGCTATCTATGACTTCTTGCCATTTTTCTGGTAGGAGATGAATCCCACGGCGATAAAATTCCGGCTTTTTGGAGTCAAAAGAGTCTTGGATGGCAGTATTCACAGCATCAAGATCATCAAAGATTTTCTGACTGAAGGAATTGTTCAAAGCACGAAATAGGTGATAGTCAGTTGGTACCAAGTCAGGAGGATAGGGAGGATGGGTAAAACCTCCCAACCAAAGCCCAGAAACTTTCGTCGTGTGATGACAGCAGCATGTGACCTTGCGTTATCGTGATGCAGGACAACACAGTGATGATTGATGAGATCTGGCCACTTTGCAACCAAATTTGAATGCAGTCTGTCTAACTGTAGACATCAGAAGGCAGCACTGATGGTTTGGTTGAGTGGCAGGACCTACTAGTAAATTATTCCCTGCACATACCACCACACACTCAATAACACATTCTTGGGATGAAGTTCAACTTTCGAAGTCGATGAAGGCTGATCAGAAGGGCGACACACAGCCCTACGACGCTTTACGATACGGTACATAACCCACTTCTCATCTCTTGTCACAGTTCGTGTCAAGAATGCGTCATTTTTGTACAGGGAAAGCAAGGAAACACAGGTAGCGATTCGGCCATCCCGTTTATTAGCTGTCAGGGTATGCGGAACCCAACGATCCAACTTTCTCGTAAAACCCAACTGAACCAGTCGTCTCTCGACCGTTGTCCGGTGTACGTTGAAGGTCTTCGCTAATTATTGCACGGTTGGGTTCGGGTTGATCCTTATGACTTGGTCAATATCGTCGTCTCCAACGTGTGATTTCCGTCCACTTCTATCCTGATCTTGGCAGCTTTTGTCTCCTTCCCTAAATTTCCGAAACCATCGACGACATGTGCTTTCGTCTATTGCCTTCTCCCCATAAACTTGACAAAAAGTGCGACATGCTGCGGCTACCAATGCTGCGACTTTTTATCGAAGATCGAACTCGTATAACAATGTCTTATATGCTCCTTCTCGCTTTCCGCGTTACATCTTCTGATATATATATATATATATATATATATATATTTTTTTTTTTTTTTTTTTGAGATGATCAATTTTGTGAGACACGATGCAGTTATATGTGAGGCATCCACGCGTTAAATTGGCTGATAATTTGTGTGTAACAATCTCGTGTGTGACGTCAATTCAATTGCAAATTTGCATATCCAAAAACGGGTAGAGCTTTCGCGCTCACCTAATAGGTTTTATAAATTACAACTCTGAAAATCCGGATGATTTGGCCATATAATATTTCATCGATACCGTACCGTATTCAAAGACTCAAAAAGCCCTTAGACTTGCAATTGTCAAAGGTTTCGGATCAGATTTCGCACATGCATCGAAGAATGTGACAGCCCAACAAGCCTCCCGTAAAGACAACCGCACCATCAGAGCACATTCTCTAGATAATACCCAAACTGATTTGAATAAAAAAATGAAGAAACATTTGACAGGCCTCACATGGAGACTACTCAGTTTGGAAATAAAAACTGCGAACTTAGATTTTTGGGGGAGAAACTAAATATTCGAAAATTGAGTGGTGGGACTGTAGAAGAAATGGACATGTCAAGAGAAACTACCCATTGCGACAAAGTAAAAAGAATAATCAGATTTCAAAGTCATCACAAAGAAACTAAGAAGAGGTAGTCTTATGGGGCAGAAGTTGTTTTAAATTAGAAAGCCCCACTTTACAGTGTTTTACGTTTCTTTGATGAATGGCGGCGATAATGGACATTGTTTACGAACAAGTTAAAAACATTTCCGGTCGCATGAGTCTTGATACTGGAGTCAACGTGTCTTGTTAAAAGAGATGTAGCATTCAGGAGACTTAAAGAGACTTTAACATCTTCGTCTATTTTGACATATCCACAGCCCAACAAACTGTCCATATTGGACACTTACGTAATCCATGAAAGTGTTGGTGCCGTTCTGTCGCAGGAAGTTGATAGGCAAGAACGTGTTGTTGTCTACTGAATAAATGTTTGGCTGAATCGGAATGAAACAACTGTACCACGTGGAAAGAACTACTCACCATCGTAAAGGCCATAAAACATTTCAATCATTATGTCTATGGTAGAAAATTATTGCTCCGGACTGATTACGCAACTTTAACGTGTATACTAAATTTCAAAAATCCAGAAGGCTAGTTTGCCAGGTGGATACAACGTCTCAAGGAATATGACGTCGAAAAACATTGTCGTAAAAGACTTCTGCATGGAAATGCAGATGCTTTGTCAAGGAAACAATGCTTTGAAAATTGCAAGTACTGCTTTAGAGATGAACAAAAATACCAAGTGATAACTCAAATTGCTTGCCAAGCTATAGTGTCAGTGCCATCAAGAAAAGATCCGTGGAGTGATAAAGAAGTTAAACAAGTCCATTTAGAAAAACCTGACATAAAGCTAATACTACAATTTAAAGAGACGTTCTGTAACATACCTATCTGGCAGGACATTTCCACATTGAGTCCCATCCGAAAATTAATTCGTTAATATGGGACTCTCTTCATATTAGAAACGACGTACTGTACAGAAAATGGGAGTCAGAGAATGGACGAAATTTCAAGTGGCAGATCTTACATCCTAGAACGAAGAATTCCAGATTTTCTAGAGCAGCTGCATAACAGCCCTACTGGAGGCCAGTTTGGAGTTACGAAGATTCTCGAGAAAGTTTGAGAACACTTTTGCTGATTCAAAGCAAGAGAGTACGAGAAGAATTCGCGCTAATCTTATGATGCTTGTTCGGCTCGTAAAGTCCTAAAGAAACGACGTCAAGGATGATTGCATTGGTATAATGTGGGAACACCAGTTAAACGGATTGCACTTGACATGCTGTGTTTTTTTCCCGAAGCTCCAGAGAAAACAAGTACATCGTCATTGTGATAGACTATTTCACCAAGTGGGCTGAGGAATGTCCCGTTTCTGATTAAGAGAAATGCACAGTTGCAGAGGTTCTAGTGCAACAATTGTGTCATGGTATCGCACACCCCTAGAGTTTTATACCGATCAAAGAACGAACGTTACATCTGCAATATTCAAAGGACTTTGTCAGCTAGTCAACATAGACAAAATTCAAATAACGCCTCTATATACCTAGTCAGACAGCATGGTCGAGAAGTTTAATTGCACTATCCGCAAGAACTTCTTCCTTCTAGTATCAAGGAACCAGCAAGATCGGGACTTGAAGCTGCCGTTGTTCCTGAAGGCATATCGAAGTGCTGTCCGTGAAACTACGGGCAATACTTCAGCACAGATGCTGTTTGGCTGATTACTTTGACTTCCATGTGATCGCTTGTTTGATTGTCCACCAGATGCACCTTCATCGCAAGAGGAGTACATCTAAGATCTCCAGACCCGATTTGAAGACGTACAAAACTTTGCTCGGGAGCGGATTTACATGGAAACGGAGAGAGTAAAAACGAGATATTACCTGAAGTCTGACACTTTACGAATTCAAGGAAGGATACGAACTTTAGTTGTGAAAGTCTGGTTGACATAAAGGACTCTCTCACACGCTGTAGTTTAATTGGGACTGCCCCTGTACAGAGCCTGATTAAGGGGGAAGCACACATTATTTATACTTACACCGTTATTTTTTAACAAATACTTTCCTCCTATAATAAACACAAAATTCTCATTAAAAAATTATTTTAAAAGCATTCTGGTGTCTAATAACGGTGAGCAAATTGGATTGTTTTACACCGTTCATTTTTTATAAAAAATATTTCCTCGTCAAAGCGTGGAATTTCTATGACATGAAGTAAAAAATAATTGTAAAAATATTCCGGTGAGAGCGGATCTTCCCCCTTAATCAGGCTCTGCCCCTGTACATTCTTAAAAAGACCGAAATCGTCGTTGTTAGAATTCTTAAAGCACCTTCTTCTAAATAAAAGGTAGTGCATTACGATAGGCTAGCCATATACTATGGGTTAAGGTATTTCTAAATTTCTATATGCGTAGTGCAAATATTTGAATAATAATTGTGAATATTTGTGATGTGTGTGAGTGTGTGTGAGCATTTGTGAATGAATATTTGTGATTATTTGTAAATTTTATAAATAATTCAATTACTTAATTTTGCAATCTATGTTGTTATTTTATTGTTATATGCAACTTTGTTTATGTATTCTAGAGTGAATAATTTGTTTAGAATTAACCTCCTGACCAAGAGATATACTGCCCAAGATGTGCAATTTTTAGAACGGGTGCAAGGTTGCGAATTTGAAAATAATAGAAGTTATTTTTAAGTAGTTTCTTCCAAAGAGATTTAGTGAGGCTGTAAAATGTTAATTTTCTGCAATTTTAGCTTGTTTTGGCGTCGAAATAGCACATTTTTCTTTAAAACCTCGTTCAAAAGCTTCACAAGGGCAGGTTCGCGACAAATATATGACAATATTTCAGGACAATATTTAGTAGCACAATATTTGGACAATAGTAGGTCCAAATATTTATCCTACACGACAAATTTGGTGAGTTTATCAATCCTTCATGAAAAAAATCGTTATTATAGATATTTCGAATCAATATCTAAGCTTTAACTCGGTTATTTTAGAAGTTTCCTGAAATTTCTAAGTTTACAGGAGGCTGTAAAAGAAATCTCTTTCTGGTCATTGTGAGTCAGTTTTTCGCGAAGCGTCATGATTTAATGAGCTCCTGGCTAGGTCTCTTTGCAGTATTTTACTGCATGTTATTGCTATGGTACAGTTCATACTGTGATTTTTATGTTGTCAGCGGTAATTTAAGTTGTATTTTCCGGTGAAACTGAAGTTGATATTTTGATTACGGACCTGCAATCTTTCTTTTGTAAATAGACTTTTAAGACTCTGGAAATTTCGTCTTTCATTCACAATCAATCCACGAAACCCGAATATGCAACAATATGTACAGAGAGAGTTGGTGATGTTTCCGATATTAAGTTTTATGAATTTTAGTATTCTTCTATTAGGAAATTGTCTACAATCATTTTTAGCATCGTGCTCTAATTTAATCGGTTAAAAGAAGTTCTATAAAAAATACAAGTGACCAAATTATGTAATAAATGGCAGTTGTATCACTAAATGTCATTTTGCATGGGAAAATGCGAAATTAATAAATGTTAAACACAAAGAATCAAAAGCCAATAGAAGAATTATTTAATTGGTCAATGCATTCCGTATGATTTTTTTTTTTGGTAAAAACATCTATTTACCCACTCTCCAGTGGACATTTATGACTTTTTTTCAAATTGCTTGCCTCCTGACACATGTAGGTACCAAACTTAATGTCTATCCATCCGTATATATATATGTATAAAAATTTGAAATTCTTACTAAAATTACGCTATCTTTTATACCATTGCTGCACTGTTATCCTATCCCATTGTTTTAATAGAAACACCCCATTTCTACATTTAAACAGAATCTGGATATTGTATTCAAACACCAAACATAGCAACATATATATATATATATATATATATATATATATATATATATAAATTATATTTAATGTTACATTACGTTTCATGTAAATTTAGAGATTAAATTCGTATTTTTTCTTTAAAAACATAACAAATTGCTGTTATTATTTTATAAAATGAATTCATGATGTTTAAATTTACTGCCTTAAGACATCATAAAGCTGTTTCAGAATTGTTTTTGGGATATGAGAGATAGAAATTAACTTAATTTATTATCGTAAAAGTGATATAGAATAAATTGAAAAATCATTCCATTTTTGTAAAAATAACATTATGTTTGACATTTTACTTAAAAACTGAATTAAAAAAAAAAAAAAAATATTTATGCAAAACGAAAGGTTATATTCAGATCTATACGAGACATATAATTTGATTTTATGAATTATACTGCAATTTTGTATGAGATTTTAAGACTTTTTTTTTAGTCTTTATTTAATCATCAAATGATTTTTAAGTCGTAAAATAAAATTTAATTAATAATGAATTTGAAATTGAATATGCAATAGTAGCTTTAATTTACAAACATGCCTAAAAAAAGTATCAAAGAAATTTCATTGTTTAAAAAATACCCTGTAAAAGAAATTGGGAGATCTCGTTCTTTATTTTTGAAATATCTCACCATATGTTGATATTGTATTTAAATTTCTTGTTCCATTTATCTAATTAAAGTATTGTGCCGCAAATCTAGTTCGTATATATAAAAATATACATATCCTATTACAGTTAAGCTTATCAAAAAGGCTGAAATACATAATTTCTCAATTTTTATTAAAAGCTAGACATGATTGTGGTATAGTGGCTTTATATATGATCAAAAACATTAAAACAATGAAATGTGCTAAAAATGTATAAATTGCTGTTTATATAAAAATCTCATCTACTTTGATATTCTAGCCAAATAGTATGACTTTTATACTTAAGTTAAACTATTTCACTACAATTCTAATTTAATTGCATAAAAATATATGCATCCAATTTTAGTTAAATTTATCAAATAGCACAAATATATTCTTCTTATTTCACTGTTCAAAATATCAAATGGAACTGAAATCATCATTTTGTAAATTGATACGCTGCGAAATTGGAATTTGTTGCCTCGAGACAGTTCTATGGAGTGACGGAAGATGTAAATGGTATAGAAATGTTATATAATGTATCTATTTTTCCCAGTAGAAATCCTCCGATAAATGTCTTGTCAGACATTCACAAACAAAATTGTTCTGTAAAACGCAAAGACATTTTCATCGATTTCGACGTCCTTCTTCATTTCCGGCTTAAAACATTTCAGCAATCGTTCAATAAACTTTGTATTTTATTCAAATATAAAAGCCATATGAGATAAATTTTACCAGCGTAAGGATAGTTACTAAAAACGACATAGGATAGGTGCTTCAGCGATTGGCATGCTCCAGTAACTGACATCTATCCAGAAATAATTAATAAATAAGAAAAATAAGAAAATCATATATTTTACATATAAGAATTTTAACATTTTATGTCAAACACTGGAGCATAGGGTGCTAATAATAACTGATAAAATGAATAACTAGCAGTGTCAAACACTATAACATAGGGGGACAATTACTGATAAAATAAAAACCTGGCAGTGTCAATTACTGGAACGATGAGTGGGTGCCAAAAAAAAAAAAAATTCATTAAAATATATATATATATGAAATGTATATATTTTAACATATATGTGGTTCTAGATGTCTTTCATGCCATATGTACTAACTTAGGATTTCTAAAAACATTTTCTGATGACTAGAGCATTAAAAACATCAGAGATTGCTCTGAAAGTGTTAATCACTGGTGCACTAAACCTACTGCTTAAAAATGATTTTATTATTATAAAAAAAAAAAAAAAAAAAATTCTTTAAAAATAGTTAATTAAGCGGACATTAGGCACTATAAAGCTATTCTTTAAATAATTATATTAAAATAATGAAATTTTATATACATGTGAATTAAAATGTAAAAATATTAATTGCAATAAAAATCCTTCAAATCTATTCATATTTAAAAATATGGCTATAATTGTATAGGATTTTTTATAAAGCAATCTCCAAATTATTCAACTGAACTTAACCACTGCAAATGCATACTTGCCAACATCCTAATTAATATTCCGTAGTTTTGTTAGCCCTGCCTTTTCCTTCACACCAGTAAAGTTGGACAGTAATATTCTCCAAATGCAATTACAATTAAATAAGAAGAAAAATATTATCAAAAATTGCTGGTGTGAAAAAAATAAAAATAAAATAAAAAATAAATGGGGATTTAACGATGCTACAGAATATTGGTTAGGATGCTGTCAGGTATGCAAATGAATAACTAAATTTTTCTATAAAAAAAAATAAAAAAAAATCTGTCTCCTTCAAATATTATAAAGCGAATTTTTAATTTTCTCTCTCTTTCTCTCTCCAGGGAGGCAACAGACCCGCATCTTTTCCTTGATTCTTCTCCCAGTATATTTATATGATAGTTATCTACTCAATCGTCAAGTCTTACTATTAAAAGTTCCGAAAGAAAAAATACTGGTGTGAGAATCAAGGAAAAGAGTCGGGTCTGTAGCTATCCTGCTTTCTCCTCCCCCTCCCCCCTTTCTCTCTCTACCTATCTATATCTAAATATAATTATACTAAAGAATAAAAAAAGATGTTTTCGAATTAATTAAAAATAAATAAATTAATTAATAAAAAATAAAAAAATTAATAATAATAAATCTGGTGTGAAACAACCACATGACTTCCATTACACACTATTACACTTATTATATGCACTTTTTGTGATCAGAAGACATAAAATCGACCTAACGAAATAGAAACCTAAAAACAATTCCCGTAAGAGAAACTTGATACAGACATAAAGGCATATAAAACAGTGCTTACATAGGGAGTAAAATAATAATAATAATAATAATAATAATAATAAAATGACAGATTTTTTTTTTTTTTTTAATACCATTTTCCGAGATCTAAACCTGACCTACCTAATCAGGATGACTGTTAATATTCTTTTAATAACTACCATGAGAAAGGAAAACAAAAATGGATTTATGTAACAATTTTTCAGAAAATCGTTAGAGCCGGTTTTGAGATACCAACTTTCCCCCAAACTTGGAACGTTTAATTTTTGACTGGAAAAGAATAATTGCATACAAAAGGATATTTAAAAGGGAATTAATATGGTGAATTTGAAAAAAAAATCCGTAGAGCTGTTTTTAAAGGAACACACTTCCGAGACCTGAAATCCAGTTATTAAACTTTTAAATCAGATTTATCACCAGTATTATTAAAAAGGTATCTGTTAGATACATTTTTGACGAAAAAATAAAATAATATAAATTGAAAACATTTATAAAAACTATCCGGTATAAAGTGTCTGCTGAAAATAAAGGGGACTTGGCACCTTAATTGCAGAATATGTTCTTATGGACTTTAATAATTATAAGATAAAAAAATTTTTATAAACCGTGTTTTTTAATTTTCTGTTGAATCATATAAACGCTACTGAAAGCAGCCGGAACCCCAGCAATTGGATAAAAGTATTAAAAATAAATTCCTTGCTATCGTCTTTTGAGCTATTATAAAAGTTTCAAATGGCTATCTAGCCGGGAAGTTAGTTAAAAGTTGATTGCAAGCTTTGTACTGGAAACGCTGCCGAAGGCAGCAGGGTCCCGAAGCAATCGGATAAAAATATTTTTAAAAAGCATTTTCACCGTATTCTGAACAGTTCCGAAAGTTTCAAATGTCTAGCTACTCGGAAAGTTAGTTTAATAAATTTTCTGTTGAATCATATGAACGCTGCCGAAGGCAGTAGGGACCTGAAACAGTTGACTAAAATTATTAGAAAAATGTATTGTCACCGTGTTGTGAGCTGTCCTAAAAGTTTCAAATGTCTAGCTAGTCGGAAAGTTAGTGAAAAATCGATTGCAAGCTTTGTACTGATAACGCTACCGAAGGCAGCAGCAACCCGAAACAGTTGGCTAAAGGTTTTAAGAAAATGCATTTTCACCGTGTTCTGAACTATTCTGAAAGTTTCAAATGTCTAGCTAGTCGGGAAGTTGGTTAAATAAATTTTCTGTCGAATCATATAAGCGCTGCCGAAGGCAGCGGGACTTGAAATAGTTGACTAAAATTATTAGAAAAATGTATTGTCACCGTGTTGTGAGCTGTCCTGAAAATTTCAAATATCTAGCTAGTCGGGAAGTTAGTTAAAAATCGATTGCAAGATTTGTCCCTGACAAACACACAAACCCACAAACCCACAAACAAGAATCGAAGTTAATAAAAACATGGTAAAAAAAAATTGCATGTATTAAACCGCCCTAAGAATACTGCTGTTAGTGTAATCATTTTTTCAAAAATATTTCTGGTATGAAATAAATATGTTCGGCAAAGAAGACGCTTGCCGTCCTGAATGGCGCACAAAAAGGTGGACACTTTCGTTACTTGTACGTGCTTTGTTATAGATTTGCTTTTAACCGTTTAAAGCGCAATCGCGTTATTATTTGATACTATAATATTTTCATTAATTTAGAAAAAAATTATTCAGATTAATTGCAGGATTTTTGGTTTTAATTTGTTTGTGGTTTACAGTAAAATAAGAATTTATCTCTTACGTTAAACGCACTTCTATAGCAGCTCACTCTAGTGAATCACTGTTTGAACTAAATAATCATTTTCATACGCTGCATTTCATATATATATATATATAGATTTATGTATTGCAACACTATTACTAAACTACAATTTATATCGAACCTTACTGGTGCTAAAGAGAAGGAATGCTTAGGACTTAAAAAGCACCAGAGGAAAGCTAACAGTAAGTAAAAAGTTTTCTTTAGAGAAATTGCCTAGTCGATACTTGGTACAGTGTGAGGTATAAAGTAAACAAAATGGTAATGAAATTAAACAGTCAAATTTTATTTGTGCCGTGTGTAAAAATCTGATGTAGACACCACATGACTCCCTTATACACTCATTAGAATGTACAGTCACAAAAAAAAAAAAAAAAACGCTACACCCCCCCTCACTTAATTTCGCCTTAAATTGTCGTAGAAACATGTGGTTGGTACCAATCGATTTGTGATAACGTCTAGTTTATAATGGTATAGTTACATTTTGCTTAGGGGATCGTCTACATATCAAAACTGGCATCAACTTATTTTTTTTTTTCAATGGTAACCCCCATTTTTTATAATTTATTTGAATTCTTTGGAACAAATCATCGCGGAAAATGGTATAGTTTATATATTTTGCTCAATTTTTCATGGAGTTATAAGCTGTCAAAGTTTGGGGATGCTAATGTTAAATGAATGTAACAAACATTCATTCATATCTTCCGAAAAATTAGTATATTCAAATTCTGTTTTTTTTTTTTTTTTTTTTATGCTTTAGAAAAAAGTGACCCAAACATATTCCAAGCATATGTTTGATAAAAAAAAAAAAAAAACATTTTTTGAATTATGAAAATTATTAATAAATTCATATTTGAAAAAAATATGAATTATGACCTATGTTAATTTTTGCACGAATAGAACGGGCATCATACAAAACATGGGTTTCCAAATTTACACCAAGATCCTAACATTATTTTTTGAGTTACAGTGATATTTCATTTTTTACTGCTGTTAATGGGGCATCACTTGTTATAATTTGTATCCTCTGTGAGTCAATATCTCTATACATTTTGACGAAAAACTATTTTAATTTACCTTTATGTTATTCTAAATGTTTTTTAAAGAACATTTCGATGTTTATTATACAAATTGGCTTATTTTTTATAAAATTATCGCAATGCAGTCAAGAGATTGGGAAAGAATTCCAAAAGAAATGAAGCCCCGCCTCTATATTGCGGAAACAGTATTAAAAAAACTAGTTTGCATACTCCTATATGACTCTATATGTGTCGCTGGTATGCATGAATGTCAATGACATTTACTACATTGAATGCTGAAGACAAAATTTAAATGATTTAATTGGAAGTATGTAAAATAATTTTGTTTTAGAATGTAAAGTTTTAGAAAGTTGTGTAAAGGCGTGGCTTCCGTTACAAAAAGGAGTTTACTCGATTCTGAAATGTTAAGTCTTTGTTCTTAAGTATTACGTAACATTTCCTAGTTTCTGCTAAAATTCTGTTTTATCCCTGTTGTCGTTTTTTTTTTTTTTTTTTTTTTTTTGCTTTAATATTCTATGATTCGTGCACCTCCAGTTAAATGTCATGATTTAGAAAACGCGGTAAGACGAAGGAAGATACGCCGTGAACAGTACTTTTTTTTCCTTTTTTTTTAAAATTAACATAATTAATATTTATTATTTTTACCAGATTTTTTTAAAACAAATTTTCTGTTTTAATCTTGTTCTGACATTTTCGCATTTGTAATAAAATATTAAAATTTTATTAAATGTTTTTTTAGTACTAAATAATATAGTAGAAAATATATATTTTTTTTAAGTTTTTAAATTTATTATTGAAACAAAGCGCAATATTATTTATTTTCGATTATTCTAAGCACGACGTAAAACTGGCGTCAGATTTATTATGGAAAAAGAATTTAAAACAAAGTAATATGCGTTATTACTTTTAATGCTAAGTTTATACGTGACATCTAAGTTTTAATTTTGTGTCACGTACAAAGACGTGACGTATTACTTAAAATAGAAATGATTTTAAACAGTATCTCCTTTTTATTGAATATTAAACACTTTCGCGACCGCATGTTTTTGTCTCTTAGATAGTCTGTTCCGCCTGTGGGCGTTATTCATTCAAACTACATTATGTCAGAACGAGGTTTTCTATATCCATATTTATTTTACAAATGAATATACATAATTATTATACTCTTTCTACTGAAAGTATTTGTATTCATACTATTTTGTTTATATAAATATGAACACAAGGAATATTCTTAAGAAATATAGTAACACACAAATTGTGAAAAAAACTCCCCCTGGAGGAGTTTCAGATTTCCAATGACGTGGATCTTCGTCAGCGGTCGCGAAAGTGTTAAATATCCTTCTCAGATTTTAGCTTAAATCTTGTTATCGATATTTTTGTATATTATATATTGTTGGTTTGCACGCCTAAAATTAATTGTAAAACTTCATAGTAACCCTTTAATGCGGTTCTTACTGTATAAAATAAAAATATACCCAAAAGAAGTATATAATTCTTTTTTTAAATATTAAACACTTTTTTTTTTACTTTCTTCTATGTGTAATATAGAGAAAGTATTGGATTCCTGAAAATTTTCGACCTCCGTTTTTTGATGGATTTACACGTTTCGGGATACCTAGAACACGAATTAATAGTTTTTAGAAAATGTCTGTCTGTCTGTCTGTATCATTTTTTTTGTGGACGCTGTATCTCATGAACCAATGAATGAAATTTAACCAAACTTGGTATTTAGTTGCACCCTGACATAAACTGGTGCTGATTAAGTTTGGGGATCAATTGCTCAAAAGGTGGCGCTGTGATCGCATTTTATACAAACTCTTAACATGGCAGTATGGGACAAAATTTCGTATAAATGGGCATATCGAGAGTTATTTTAAACTTGTGATTGTAAAATTAATATGAATTATTGATAATAGTAGTAGTTAACTAGGAAAAAAATTTTGTGTATGGGGGGGGGGCATTGGATATCCCCCACCCCCTGGGGGGGAAGCACCCCACGGGGAAGTAAATTTTGAAGATGGTATCTTTCGAAAGGTCTCGTTGATAATAGTAATAGTTAACTAGGAAAAAAAATTTGTGCATGTGGGGCATCGGTTCCCCCCTACTGGGGGGGGGGGGGGAGTTTCAAGATGGGTATCTTTCGGAAGGTCTCGTCAGTACCTTTAAAACGAATGGCTGAACCATAAATCTGTGATAATTTAAAACAAAGTTATCGATTTTTTTTACTTTTAACGGAAAAAAAACTTTGAAAAAAAATCTTTCTTTTTTTTTTTTAACGAAATTTAACCTAACTTGGTATTTAGTTGGTCCCTGACATAAACTGGTGCTGATTACATTTGGGGATCAATCGCTCAACAGGTGGCGCTGTGACCGCATTTTATCTAAATTTTTAACATGGCAGAATAGGACAAAATTTCGTATAAATGTGCATAATAAGAGTTATTTTAAACTTGTGATTGTAAAATTAATATGAATTATTGATAATAGCAGTATTTAACTAGGAAAAAAATTTTGTGCATGGGGGGACATCGCTTCCTCCCCTGGGGGGAAGTACTCCCCCCCCCCCTCGGGGGGAGTAAATTTTCACAATGGGTATCTGTCGAAAGATCTCGTTGATAATAGTAGTAATTAACTAGGAAAATAATGTTGTGCATTGTGGGGCATCGGTTCCCCCCTCCCCATCGGGGTGCAAAGTTTCGAGATGGGTATCTTTCGAAAGGTCTCGTCAATACCTTTAAAACGAATGGTTGAACCATAAATCTGTGATAATTTAAAACAAAGTTATCGATTTTTTTTTACTTTTAACAAAAACAAACAAACAAACAAACAAACAAAAAAAAAAAAACCGTGGAAAAAAAATTGTATTTTTTTTTTTTTAACGAAATTTAACCAAACTTGGTATTTAGTTGGTCCCTGACATAAACTGGTACTGATTACATTTGGGGATCAATCGCTCAACAGGTGGCACTGTGATCTCATATTTTCTAAAGTTTTAACATGGCAGTATAGGACAAAATTTCGTATAAATGTACATAATGAGAGTTATTTTTAACTTGTGATTGTAAAATTAATATGAGTTATTGATAATAGTAATAGTTAACTTGGAAAAAATTTCTGTGCATGCGGGGGCATCGCTTCACCCCCCCGGGGGGGGTAAATTTTGAAGGTGGGTATCTTTCGAAAGACCTCGTAAATACCTTTAAAACGAGTGGTTGAACTAAAAATTTGTGATAATTTAAAATATTTTTTTTTAAATATTGTTACTGATTGAATATGTATTATTTTTAACAAAAAAAAAAAAAAAAACCTAAGAAAAAAATCGTTTTAATTATGAAATAGTAATAAAATATAATGAAATATCTTTCAGCATACTATATAATTTTAATAACTTTAATAAACTTTATATCCAACCTTTCTGTTAAATTTCATCTTTAACCATCCTCAGGGAAAAATGATGTTTAAAAACCATAAACACGGACAATTTAAGTCATTCTATGATACCACAAATACAATTTCAAGGAAATTAATAGATGATTACATAAATTGTTAAAACATACTACATTTAAAAGTAGTATACTTTTACATACATACTACATATACATTTTAAAAAAATGAGCTAAAATCACTTAAATAAATTTGAACCATGATCATTACAATAAAAAGACAACCACTTAAAGAAAACGGAGCCAAAAGTATCATATAGCGGGGTTGCCAGAACGAAAACAATAGCAGGGTAACCATAAATTATTTCAAGCCTAAGAAATTAAGCCAAATTGAGGGGGGGGGGGGTTATGGATAATGAATAGTTACAAATTTCTGATTTTCTTTTAATAATTTCAAATGAATCATATAGCAGAGCTTGGTTTCTATTGTATTGTAAATTACCCTGGCATTTTCAAAATCGATGGGATTAGTTGACAGACTTGCGAATATTTGTACCTTATAACCAGTTTTAAATTCACCAATCCATTTTTAGTAACTAAATGAGGGAGGTTCTTTTCCATGAAGACATTGCTGATCCCATCGAACCCGATTTTGAAAATGCCAGGGTAATTTACAATACTGACAATAGAAACCAAGCTCTGCTATATGAATCATTTGAAATTATTAAAAGAAAATCAGAAATTTGTAACGATTCATTATCCATAACCCCCCCCCCCCCCCCCCCTCAATTTGGCTTCATTTCTTAGGCTTGAAATAATTTATGGTTATCCTGCTATTGTTTTCGTTCTGGCAACCCCGCTGTATGATACTTTTGGCTCCGTTTTCTTTAAGTGGTTGTCTTTTTCTAGTAATGATCATGGTTCTAATTTATTTAAGTGATTTTAGCTCATTTTTTTTAAATGTATATAGAATGTTTTATTAATTTATGTAATCATCTATTAATTTCCTTGAAACTGTATTTGTGGTATCATAGAATGACTTAAATTGTCTGTGTTTATGGTTTTTAAACATCATTTTTCCCTGAGGATGGTTAAAGATGAAATTTAACCGAAACGTTGGATATAAAGTTTATTAAATTTATTAAAATTATAAGGTATGCTAAAAGATATTTCATTATATTTTATTACTATTTCATAATTATTAAAACAGCATATATAAAAGTGGAATAAATATTTCTGAAAAAATCGTTTTGTTATTTTTATTTTTATTTTTTATTTTTTTTTTTTTCAATATTGTTACTGATTGAATATGTATAGGAAAATATAGAAGAATGTCTTGTGGTGGCCACAACATACCAGTTTTTTTTTTTTTTTTTTTACCGGTATTAATATCATTATCATTATTATCATTATTACTATTATTCTTTTATTATGGTATCTAGATTTTCATAATTCTACATTCCAGGTTTCATATGACTCAAGCTATTTAACTTTTTTCGTATGAAGTGATGTATTTAACTGTTCGATGTTTAATAAATATGAACCAATAAAAAACTTTTAATTAATAAGCTAACAGTGTTGCCAGTTTGAAATTTGCTTTTTACCCTTCAACTCCTCTAGACATACCCGAAAAATACCCGCAATCTTAAATGACTAGCGCCATCTAGTCAGGAAAACTTGTAACTTATTTACAAAATGTAGTGAGGAGGATGGGTATTGCTGTTATGCACAAAAAGTTAATAAGAATGATACATGCATAAAGAAAATATATACATTTTATAACAAAAAAAAAAAAAAAAAACGTCGCACCAAGAAGGATTTATCCGAATGGGACAAAAATTGGAAGATGTGATATACATGTGGAGAAAAACAATTGATTACAGTTTCAAAAAATTTGAATGATGTAATCAAGACACAGAGCCTTACAAATTAAACAAGTCAATGACGCTTTGGTCCACTTCTGGCCCTATGTACGCAGTTATTCGGCTTGGTATTGATTAATAGAATTGATAGATATGCTCCTGTGAAGCATTGTGCAAAGTTCTGTCCAACTGGTGCGTTAGATTGGAAAAATCCCGAGGTGGTTGTAGGACCTTTTTTATGATGCTCCAAACGTCCTCAGTGGAAGAGAGATCCGGGACTGAGCTCAACCCCATTTTACTGAGCCGCCTATTAAGGGTGTTTGAAGTTACTGAAGTACCAGTTGCACGAAGGATCGACGATAATGATGAATTGGAGCTTTGAGTACCGTTTTGCGATTGGCTGGTTCTCCCTTTATTTCCTCAGTTTAGGCCGACCTCTTCCTCCCTGACGCTGTGTTCGGTCATGGTTCACCCATTGCTGTCAATGTCATCTAATAGTTGCACTGCTCCTATCCAATTATCAAAAAATCGCAGATTAGACCAACGGGCTTCTTTGAGCCCAACTACACACCACACTCAAATGCTGACATCTGCGCATGTTTTTTGTGCACCTGTATGCGAGGCAAAGTTACTGTCTTTCTGAGTAGATGGAACAAAATTCTCGAAGAATTTATCACATAGAATAAAAATTTCTGATTTTTATATCTTCTGCCAATTGCGGAGTTAAGATGCGCTGCATCGTCTCATGCTCATTCGATGGCAACCAAACTTTAAAATTTTGTATTCTCCAACGAAACCAGTATGTATGTCAATTCACTGCCCACTGAATACTAGCTGCCTGTCCGATGCTCCGAAATAAGCGGAATCCAGTATGGTAGCTAGTTGGGCGAATAGTCGTTCGAGGGCGCTGCAGTCATATACAGATATACTTAGAAAAGCAATGTATATTTCTACAGAAATGTATATAAAAAATGTTTTTAAAATTTTTTTAATTATTAATTTCTACGGGAAAAGGGTTCTATTTTTATTTCTTATAGATGTAGAAAAAACTTCATGTTGTTATTCGCTTTTAGAAGTAAATATCTTTAAGAACTAAAAGATGAATTTTTTTCAAGTTCAAATTCTTTTCTTTCTTTCTTTCTTTCGTTTTTTTTTTTTTTTTTTTTTTTTTTTTTTTAATTAATGAAATATTTTATATTTTTAATTATTTAAAAAATGTCAAAGAGAAATAAATAATCAGAAGATTATTTAGTTTGTCAATTGAATAATTTATTACCTGAAAATTTATAGATTATGCTATGATTACAAATAGAAATCAGACATATCATCACAATAATTATTTTAAAACATCGAATTATTATTATTTTTTTTTTACTTTCTTTTTCATATTAAATATAAGAAAGTATTAGATTTTTAAAAATTTTCGACTTCCGGTTTTCGATGGATTTACACGTTTTGAGAGGTCTAGAACCCGATTTGATCATTTTTACTTTTTTCTATATTCAATAGAAGAAAGTATTGGATTCCTAAAAATTTTCGACTCCCGGTTTTCGACGGATTTACACGTTTTGAGAGCTCTAGAACACGATTTTACCATTTTTAGAAAATATCTGTCTGTGTGTGTGTGACAATAATTTTGTGGCAACTGTATCTCCGGAGGAGCTCAGATTTACAAATAAATTTATATGTGCCTGCACTTTGACCTAAATTAGTGCCTATCAACTTTTGGTGTTAACCGCTCAACAGGTGGCGCTGCTACACCGCGATTTTTGCAGTTTCAGGGTAAGCTATATCTCAGGTTCTATTGCGTATAATCAAACAAAACTTGAAAAGTTAAAAGACAATTACAAGACATTATGCTGATTCAATTTGAATGCTTATCAGACAACAGGTGGCGCTGCTATATAGCGATTTCACAATTTAAAGGAAAGCTATATCTTAGGAATTACTGCACAGGATTGCATACATATATGCATGTAAATGCACTTTGACATAAAGTAGTGTCTGTCAACTTATGGTGCCAACCACTCAACAGGTGGTGCTGCTACACAGTGATTTCCACAATTTTAGGGAAGGCTCTATCTCAGCTTCCATTGCGTATAATCAAACAAAACTTAAAATGTAAGCCCATTATGAGACATTATGTTGATTCAATTTGAATGCTTATCGGACGACATGTGGCGCTGCTCTACAACGATTTCAGCAATTTAAGGGGAGGCTATATCTCAGCTTCTATTGCATATAATCAAACAAAACTTAAAATGTAAGACCATTATGAGACATTATGCGGATTCAATTTGAATGCTTATCGGACAACATATGGTGCTGCTATACAGCGATTTCGCAATTTAAGGGAAAGCTGTATCTTGGGAACTACTGCACAGAATTGCATACAAATTTATATGTAAATGCACTTTGACATAAATTAGTGTCTTTCAACTTTTGGTACGTACCACTCAACAGGTAGCGCAGCTACACAGCGATTTCTTCAATTTAAGGGGAGGCTATATCTCAGCTTCTATTGCGTATCATCAAACAAAACTTAATAGAAGGAAAGGCCATTATGAGACATTATGCTGATTAAATTTAGATGCATCGGTAACGGGATATCTATATCTCATAGTCTATGGCATGTAACTGTATGAAAGTTGATAAGGGAAATAACCATTATAAAAATGCATTTTTAATTTCTTCTATATTCAATAGAAGAAAGTATTGGATTCGTAAAAATTTTCGACTTCCGATTTTCGACGAATTTACACGTTTTTTGAGATCTAGAACATTAAATATTTTACATTTTTAATCATTTTTAAAATGTTACATTGATATTATTTATAAACTGAATAATTTGTAAAATGATTACATGAAGAAATCAAATATATCATATGAAGTAACATGATTAAATTTTATATATCTGTTAATCTATAAGTTAGTAGGCATTTCCGGGTTCGATCCCAAGTTGCGATCTTAAACCTAGCCGTTCGCAATCGTTTGCAGTTTTCTCCAAAACTCACGGTAATATGTCCTAGGACCCGTTGGAAAATCCTTTGCCGAGGGTATTACATCCAGAAAGAGGCAAACTCCCAAAAAATATCAGCATCAAGAAATCAGATATATCACCAAACATTAATTTAAAAATTCAAATTATCTGTCTTTCTAATTTTTATTTTCTTTCTTTCTTTTATTTATTTATTTTTATTTATTTTTTTTTAGGGAGCAGTTCGTTTTAAATATTTTACATCTTTAATTATTTTAAAAATATCATAATTATATTATCTATAAAGTGAATAACTTATGAAATGATTACATGGATAAAATCAGATATAATATATGAAGTTGTATGATCGAAATTTAAACACATGTTAATCTTTAAATTGGTGGATGTGAAGTGCTGGGTTCGATCCCAAGTCACGCCCGTTAACCTAGTCATTTGTTGTTTTCTCGGAAACTCCCATAAATACGCTCTTGGACCCCCTTCGAAAGACCTTTTGCGGAAGACATTGCATCTAGAAAGATTAGTTGTTGATTTGATGTAGTCATTAGGCCAATTGAGTATACTGGGTCATAGGCCTATAGGTGGAAAGCGCCCTATGGGGTCTTTCTGAAGGGTCCTAGCTTGTATTCATGTGAGGTTTGGAGAAAACCATGAGAAACTCCGATCAGTTAGGACCCTATAGAGAGACGCTTCGTGGAAGGCATTACATCTATTAAGTAAACTTTTAAAATATCAGAATCAAGGAAATCATATATAATATCAAATATTAATTATTTTAAAATTTCAAATTATCTTAAGAAAAAGAGAAAAAAAAAAAGAAAAGGAAGAAAGTAAAGCAGAAGCAGTGGATTTTAAATATTTTACATTTTTAGTTATTAAAAAAAAAATGTATGATGATGTGTGTTGTTTTAATTACATTAAGAAATCTGACATATCATATAAAATAGAGTAGCATAACTGAAATTTGAATACGGTTTAGGACCCCTTAGAAAAGTTGGTTGGTTGTTGGTTGTAGGGCCAACTGAAAACACTAGGGCCGTAGGCCTACATGGTGGAAAGCCCTATGTGGGGGTTTTTCTAAGGGGGTCCTAGCCCCTATTTATGCGAGTTTCTGAGAAAGCCAATGAAAACTCCAAACGGCTAGGACGATGAATGCGATTGGGATCGAATTCAGCACTTTCCATCTACCAGCTTTGAGCGCAGAACCTCTCAGCCACTGGTACCCCCCACTCCTACCCCTTAAAAAGACGCATCACAGAAGGCATTACACTCAAAATGAAGGAAACTTAAATATCAGAAATAAAGAAATCATGTATACCATCAAACATTATTTTAAAATTTCAAATTATCATTTAATTTTTCTTTTTAAGAAACGGCAGATTTTAAATATTTAATTACTTTAAAAATATTATAATTATGCTGTTTGTAAATTAAATAATTTAGAAATCAGATATATAAAACAATGTTAAGAAGCATAATCGAAGTTTAAACATCTGATAGTCGCTAAGCAAGCTGGGTTCGATCCCACATTGCACCCGTTGACTTACCCATTCAAAGTTTTCTACGTTTTTTTTTTTTTTTTTTTTTTTTTTTTCCGAAACTTGTGAAATAAGTTCTAGGACCCCTTAGAAAATCCCATAAGGGAAGGCATTGCATCAGGGAGGGAAAAAATTCCAAAAAATATCAGAATCAAAGAAATTAGATATATTATCAAACATTAATAATTTTAAAATATCAAATTATTATTATTTTAAGTTTCTAAATGCAAAGTGATGGATACGATCACAAGTCCCACTCATTAACTTAGATGTTTATAGTCTTCTGCGGTTATTTACAAAACTCGCGTAAATACAGGCTAAGACCCGTTAGAAAGACTTCAACAGAGGGCATTACACACAGAAGCAAGAAAACGTTTCAAAATAATTACCACATTCATTGACATTTAATGTAATATTGAATTTACTGGAATTCATATAAACTAAAATGAACAATAATAATAATTGGTATTTCCAGATAACTAATAACAAAAATGTAATTATTCTGCTTTATTTATTTATTTTAATAGAGTTATACTAAAGCATTATAAAGCTTTAAAAGTTATAGATTTCGGATATAATCAATATTTTATTTATTCATTTATACATTGCAAAGTGCTCTTATTTGTAATTCAAAAATGCAATTTTATGCACAGTTTTCTTTGACTTCGCTTTTCTCTACATTTCAAATCAACTGGAATCTCGTGTAATGAAATGTTACTAACTTTTACAAATTTAGGTTTGTAGTATGGCACACAACCATAAGCCATAATAAATAAACGATAACAGACAGTTACACAGTTACTAATATAAATTAAAAATATTTATATATTTTCAAAAATCAAGTACTAAAGAAGAAATTCTGTACACTACAACATACGATTGCTTTCATTTTCCAGCAAACAAAAGCAGTGACATATAGTGGATAAAGTGCAAAGTAAGCCAAAACAAGTTTCTCAGGCAATACGACAGGCAGCTAGTACTCAGTGGGCAGTGGTCAATTTGTGTCCAGTCTGCATTACTCCTTCTTGGTGCGTCTTTTTCTTTCCCCCTTTTTTTTTTTTTTTTTTTTTTTTTTGTTTAGAGTATATATAAGTAAAGTAAAAATCTACAGTCAGGAGTCAGAAAAAAAAGGCCACTCCCTACTTAATTTCGCCGTAAATTATCGTAGAAACATGCGGCTGGTACCTGTAGATCTGTAATAATATCTAGTTTATAATGGTATAGTTAAATTTTGCTTAAGAGGTCATCTACATATAAGGAAAGCGCAGGTGACGTCACGCTCTGGGCAAAACAATCTAATCAGGGCAAAACATTGTTATTTCCACCAATACAAATTGTCCTTTTGCCACTCGTGAGTGGGAAAGATTGATTAAAAGAGCGTTTGTTTGTAAACATGCCCTTTCTTTATAAAGACAGGCCTCAACTTCCAACAACTCCCATTTTTGACCTCATATTCAGATTTGCGAGGTTAAGACGGTTCGGAAAATATACCTATTTATATACTTATAATATACAATTCAAGATAGATTTACAAGCGTGAATGTATTAGGGGTCCGTCTGTACATTTAGAAATAAATAAATTATGATCTACTACAAAATTGCCATTATTCATTAAGGTTCATACCAGGAAAAAAAATGCAAAAAAAAAAAAAAAAATTTCCCCCAATTTTTATAAATTAAAAAACGAAGTTATTTTTATAGAGCGTAGTGTGATTGCTTATGAAGAGTGTTGCCAACTTAGTGTTTTTTGTGCTAATTCTAGCACTTTTTTGACTTGTCTAGCACTGAAAAATGGGCTTTAGCACCTAGCACTAAATACAGTGGATGCCCTATTAAAAACTTTTGCATAATATTATATGTAAATTGCAAACGGCGGCCTGGTTTTTATAGTTCTATACTTCAAGGAGGATTAGAATTGGGATAGCATGTCTCCGGACCTTCCCTAGGTATGAATTCAAGATAATCGCAATGAAATAAAACCTAGTAAACATCAAGAGATTTTGTGAAGCAGCACAGCACACTTTGATCAGTGTTTGAGAAAGTGTTGTGTTTTGTCTTTTTCGACTTATCTGTAAAAGGATGAAGGGTATGAAGGTTTATTAAAACCCGAATAAACTACTACGTCAGAAACGCCAAAGAAAAATATTGAAAATGCATACAGCTGTTTCGGTAGCCTTTAGCGTACCGTCTTCAGTGCAAAAAGGATTCTGAATCAGGAGAAGTGCTTGTATATATAGGAGAGGGGCCCGATTTAGTTCAACCAATAGGATTACGGGAAAGGTGGGGAGAGTGGCCAATAGGAATTTAGGAAAGTTAGCTGTGTAAACAGTAGAAAATTTAAGAAAATGTGGACTGAATATAAAATTTCCAACAGACAGACAAATAGGGAACAGCGAAATTACAATTTACAAGGTTTTTAAAAATTTTATAAATATGAAAAGCTTTAAAGAAATCGAGTTCATGAATGGATTTAGGTCTGCAAATTATTTTAGCTGAATTTAATTTAAAAATTATGATTTTCCTCCCAGCAATGTTTAGAAATAGCCGATTCATTGGTTTCTTGTTTGCGGACGTAATTCATATATTCTTTTAGACGAAATTTAAGACTGCATTTAGTTTGGCCAATATATGATAAACCACACTGACAGGAAATACTATAAATGCCCCAAGAATTATGCATATCAATGGGATCTTTTAACTGAGAAAAGGTGAGTTTATTGGAAGGCGAAAATATTATTTTAAAATCATATTGTTTGAGAAATTTAGCTATGGTTTCACTGGATTTAGGAAAATAGGGTAAGACAATACTGGTATTAGAAGAGACGGATTTAGTAGACGAAATATGAGGGAGTTGTAATATTTGGATAGCTTTGTTTATAATGGAAGGGCCATAACCTTTGTCAATTGCAATGGCTTTCAGGTATTTAATTTCAGATTTTAATAAAATAGGATTTGAACAAATATTAAGGGCACGGTTTACAAAAGTATAGAAAGCAGACATTTTTTGGTTAGGTGATTGACATGAATGCGCATGGGGAGGAAGGGAGACAGCAAATATTTTTCGATAGACGGTGGTTGAAAATGCATTTACAGTGCGAGAGACGAGGGTATCAAGAAATTGTTTTCTAAAATTAGAAACACTTGTTTAACAATATAGATTTTGCTTACAAAAATTGCATAAAATAATGTATTTTCTCAGACGCTTAATTTTAACATTATTCTTAACACCTTTACTCATTTTAAATCTAAAAAAATAGTCTCAAGAAAAAATCAGATAAAACAAAAGTGAAGAAAAGCTAAACTGTAAAAATTAGGGGTGGGAATCGATTAAGAGATTTAACTGGGTTAATCGTAGTTCATTAATCGATTAATCGGTCGATTAATCGAATTTGTAATCGGTTTTCATTTTTCTATCTATAATTTTATTTTAATGATGAATAAAACTCTCATATTGTGTATATATATATATATACATATTATTCATAAGTTTGACTGATTTTTTTTTTTTTTTTTTTCAAAAATTTTTGTCTAATAAATTATATCTGTTTCATAGCTGAAATTTAAATCAATTTTCAGAGTAATAATTGGTGACTTTAAGTGTTGATTTTATATAAATATTTTCACTTGTTTATTTTATTTATTTATTATTTTTTTTAAGTAAATTATTTTTTTAATTCATTTTGAAAGAAACATTAAATGAATTTACAAATATTTTAGTTTTATATTTGCAGGCCTTGTCCATTTAGTTCTCCTTTGTCGCTTCGGACTAGGACATGGAATGTTATTTTCTGTTTCTACTTCAATAGTTACTATCAGCAATTCTGAACAGACAATAAACGCTTGAAGATATTGTGAAACCCTGTTGACATTTCCCCCATCAAAGGGATAGTGGAAATCTCAATCCCTTCTTTTCTTTTATCCTTAGCATTTCCATTTTTTGAAAGCTTCTTGTTTCTGAGAATACTATTATTCTAGCCAACACTTTCTGTAGAAGGCTAAAGACAGGTGGTGTTGCTCCAGAATGCACATGAAGCGGCATTTTGTTTAATAACTGTCCTCCCCCTTTTCTCTGTCAGCTAAAGTCCAACAACTTCTTTTGAGAGGTTTTATTTTTATTTATTTATTTTTATTTATTTGTTTTATTTTATTTTATTTTCTTTCTTTCTTTCTTTTTCTTTCTTTCTTTATTTTTATTTTTATTTTTATTTTTTTGCTTTTTCATTATTTGATAGATGTTTCTTAGAATATTAGTTAGCAAAATATGTGAAAAAATATTTTGTAGGCAGAAAAACATTTTTACTTTAATTCGTAGTTTGAAAATTTTAATCAGATTTTGAAAATTTTTAATCGAATTAATCGATCCGATTAACTCGATTAAAAAAAAAAATTGATCGGGACTAAGCATTGATCGATTATCCGAACCGATTAATCGATTAATCGGCACAGCCCTAGTAAAAATAAATAAATTAATAAATATTCAATTTTCTTCTCAAATTAATCTTAATTAAACATTAACAATATTCTTAATAAAACTACAAAAAATGCTCTATGCCGTTACGCATTTTCAATATCATCTGCTATAAGCAATTAAAATATAAACAAACACTCCTTCTTTTCAATCATCAAACTTTCGAAACATCTGTTTCCAATATGCATGCGAATCCAAACTTACCATTGTAATCCCATTCCTCACCTTCATGACGAAATAGCAATCAACATCTAATAATCACCCTTACCTATCTCATGCTAGCTGCATAAATTAAGACTATTTCGTTAAACCATGGTATCAAAGTATTTTATTCAAACGATTTTATTATCCCATGAAAAATAATCAACACCAAATAAAATCATTTCTAAATTAATATCAGCACGATGTTATTTGTCCTAAACGTTAAAATTATCTTTCTTATTAAAATATTTTGATTAATATATTTCACAAGGAATATTCCGTAATACATTCTAGAAAATATTATCATTACAAAATTATCGTTAAAAAATAATATAGCTGCAGCTGCATTATTTTTTTAACGATAATTTTATGAACATGGAAAGGGAAAGAGATTACTGACTGAGAATATCACTGAGTAACAGAGTTGCATGAAATCGTATGTATTCCTTACTGAGATAGGGTATTTTTTCAGTCGTGAAGTAACGAATCGATTCAAACATCTGCGCGGAAAGTTTTCGCGGGCAGAGATAAAGTTGAAAATATTATTTTTTTAATAGGATGTTTTTAGTAATATATTACAGTGCTAATAGGTTACAATGCAATAATAATATTACATATTATGTTACGTGAAATAACGCCGATCTCTAAATATTCTTAGAGAGGGAGCCTGTTTTCAACAGCTTGTATTCTCAATTAAAATAATAATAGCATGTGATGTTTTTTTTTTTTTTTTTTTTTTTTTGTTAATGGTTTCAGTAGGATACGGATGTTTTTATTTTGTTATCATAGTTTGGGTAAGTATATATTCATTATAGGTATATATAGCAAAGAAATATCTGCTTATTAAGATTTTTTTTTTTTTTTGAAAAATGTTCTCAAGCTTCGCAATCTGTAATTTCTAGATGGGATTATATTTTTTTATCTGAAAATTTTAAAATAGTAACACATATTTATATTTTGATAAACATTTAATAATTTTATTAAGAATGAAAAAGTTTACAACATACTGCATAAATTTAAACTTTTAAAGTACAATATTTAGCGTTATTTTTATAATACTAGAAAAGTTACTTAAATATTTTCAAAATATGTTATGTTTAATCTCTTTTAAGTGTTAATTTTATATATTTACAAACAGTTGTTCCTTTAAATACGATGAAATAGAAATAAATTATAATATCGTCTGTCATTTTGAAGTAGGGTTTTGCATAGTGCTATATTTTATTTTTCATTGTAACAGGAAAAGAGTTAAAGGATTTTCTAACTTGCGTTAGATTGTAACGCCAGAATCTTCGGAGTAGTCGATGTGAGAATTACTGATCAAGTAAAGATCTCGGAAGTTTACGCCCTTTTTTTCAGCACAATTTCAGAAACGAAAACATTTTGGCTTCTTTGCCGCCTTTGCATTTGTATAGAAATATTTAATGTGTTTTATATTAACCCTTAACTACTCGCGCTGGTGTAAAAAATACACCATAGTAAGCAGAATATAAATGACTTTAGGATCCCCCCCTCCCATGCTGCGTGCACATCTAACCAACCACTGAAGTATTTATTCGAAGATTTTTCATTAGAATTTCTTTTTTTTTAAGTTTTGATAATTAAAATTTATAATACAGTCGGCAGCAAAAGTATCCGAGAACTAGCCAGAAATTCTTATATAAAAAAAGTACACTTAAGACTATTTTGTTAAATAAATCCGTGTCGAATCATGTTCTTAGACTGACTAGAATTTATTTAAGAAAGCAGTATTATGTGTACTTTTTTTAGACAGGGATTATTGCTAGTGCTCGGAATACTTTTGCTTCCAACTGTATCATACATATTTCTTCTTAATTTCTTTATTTGATATTTTGGTGGTGTACAAAGTACACCACGCGTGTACTTGTGTTAAAAAACTAAACGCGTGTAGTTAAATGTTAAAGTGTCGGCATTAAAAGCGATAGAGATTAACGCATAAAAATAATGGTATCAATAAAGGCGGAAATTTCTCATAAATGAAAGTGTCCTGATAAAAAGGCGGAGACTTCGAGCTTTGCATTCTGCAAGTAAGAAACACGCGTAGCCCCGCCCCGTTGACTTTCCCTTTTATTTTCATATTACACATCGAATAAATAAAATCTTCCAAAAATTAAATGCTACAAAACTGTAGAATACAATTTTATGCAAATGCAATGCATTCAGTTGCAATAATATTCTTTCAACTGAATGCATTTATTAGTATTAAATATGTCTGTATTTAAAATATATTATATATATATAATAATATAAATATTATATATATACATATAGATAATATATATATATATATATATATATATATATACATATATATATATATATATATATATATATATATATATATATATATATATATATATATATATATATATATATAGGGGAGAGTACGGAGGGATGGGACAGTTTTGACAAAAATAATTTTTACAAATTTACTTTTACTGGAGAAACAAATTGAAACATTCAGAGAAACAAATTGAAACATTTTAAGATCTTTTTAAAATATAAATTGTATGGTAATTATAAAAATATTAATTTTATAAGCCAATTAACATAGACATAAAAATGTCCCATCCCTATCTTATATGAGGGAGGGATGGGACATGTTTACAAAGTTAAAATAAATACATAATATACAGACATACTATGAAAAATGACAAAAACAGTGGGATAAGAAGTATGTAATGTTAATTAATTACGAATACCACCTATTTTATCTAATATTAGAGTATAATGTACCACTTAAATAAAAATTTTCAAATGCTCAATCAGTTCATCATTTTTTTTTTTTTTTTACTTTTAGTAGGGAAAATACTGTTTTTTAGTTCAAATGTTCAAAATTAAGTTTTTGTTATATTTATATGTTTTGTGGTTCCCTATATATTAATAAGGTTTTCAGTGGCTAGTCTGGACGTGTTTCAGCGTGTCTCAAGAACAAATATTACCAAG
Organism: Salticus scenicus; assembly: GCA_963930645.1. Taxonomy (NCBI): domain Eukaryota; kingdom Metazoa; phylum Arthropoda; class Arachnida; order Araneae; family Salticidae; genus Salticus; species Salticus scenicus. Next base: position 178,707,466 of record OZ005659.1, read on the forward strand.
AAATCCTAACTGTAATTAGTGAATGTAATTTCTTTTGTATATGCTAACATCAGTGAGTGACGTTGAAAACTTTCCTTGAAAATTAAGCAATTGTTTACTTTTAGTGTTATAAAATAGTCTTTTTTGTTACATAAACTTACAGAGTTCTCCAACTAAAATGATACATAGCAACAAATTTGGGGCTGTAGTTACTTCACCTGGTGGAAGTGTCAAATTAAAAACAATGTTTATTTTAAAAATAATTTTAGGTGTCCCATCCGACCCAATGTCCCATCTCTCCTGACTCTTCCCTACTAAACAATTTAAATTCTAATTGTGCAAATAAATGCCTAAACAAACTGCAAATACTAAAAAGAAATTTGAGAATATTTAACAATTTTCTACAAGTAACTAAATTTAAAAATGCAAAATACATGTAAAATAGGAAAAATTATTTTTATTAGATCTACTTTTCCATCACATCGAACTCTAATTCAGCGTTCCAAACTTTTATATTTATTCACAATCATTTTTAGCTCCGTCTTCTTTTCGCACTAAAAATTTAGTAGATTATTTCTCTTTAATATGTGACAACGATTAAATAAGCACAAAATCATGTTTCAGAATTTCCGGTATGAAAAAGAGGCGGGGCTAAAAATGATTGTGAATAAATTATAAAAGTTGGGGACGCTGCTCTAATTCCAACAAGCAGTCACTTTAAAGACATAAAAATAATTACATATAATGGTTTCAAATGTGTTGCCAGGTAGATTAACACTTTCGTGACCGCGTGTTTTTGTCACAGTAAGGTCCGCCTGTGGGCGTTTTTCTTCCAAGTTACAATGTTTCAGAACAAATTTTCTATATTCAGATTCACATTACAAATGGATATACATTATAATTAAACTCTCTATAATCAATATATTTGTATCCATAGTATATTGCTTGTACAATTATGAATAGTTTGTATATTCTTAACAATTTGTATCCCACCGAGACAGAGCCTGATTAAGGGGGAAGCACACATTATCTCCGCTCTCACCGGAATATTTTTATAGTTATTTTTTACTTCATGTCATAGAAATTCCACGCTTTGACAAGGAAATATTTTCTATAAAAAATGAACGGTGAAAAACAATCCAATTTACTCACCGTTATTAGACACCAGAATTCTTTTAAAATAATTTTTAATGAGAATTTTGTGTTTATTATAGGAGGAAAGTATTTGTTAAAAAATAACGGTGTAAGTATAAATAATGTGTGCTTCCCCCTCAGTCAGGCTCTGCACCGAGACTTTAAAGTCTCCTCCAAAAAAATTCCTCAATATAGCCTAAATTTACTACAGGATTTCATTGGAATTTCCAAGTTCCTATAGTTTAAGCTTTCCCTATAGTTAAGTTATAGTTTAAGCTAAACTTAATGTGAGATGTTTCTCATGCAGCAAAGAAATATAATAAAAAAAATGTTTCAAACTATTTTTCCAAAAAATATGGTAATTTGGGATATAAAGTGTTAAATAAATGACATACAAGTTTCAAAAGAAATGCCCAAAGGCGGAGTTATCGATTTTCAAATGACGTATATCTACGTAAGCGGTCGCGAAAGTGTTAAGTTATTAGATGATTCCTTATTCCTTCAAAGTGTACTAATACGTAAAAAGGCCTAATGACGTATCGATGTCTTAATATCACAGTTATTGCAAAATATGAAAAAAGACAGAAATAATATTAAATGAAAAAAAAAAAAAAAAAAAAAAAAAAAATCTCATAAGTATGCAAAAAAAAAAAAAAAAAAAAAAAAAAAAAAAATTCACACTGTAAGTATTTCAGTTTTTCTTTCTATTATTAGAATACTTTTCACTTACTTGAGTAATAATTACCAATTTTAAAGTTAATTTGGGAAGGTAACATTGGGAATGTGTAACAGATATTATGCACATTTTTTTTTTTTTAATTAAAGTGTGATTTAATTTCACAGATTTATAATTTAAAAGTTAAATAAAACAATGATAATATCATACTTTGTACACTATGTGCAAATTATTCTGCATAAAGTTTTAATTTCTTTTTTAAAATATTTCCTTGTTTGCATTAAAATAAAAAAATAAAAAATAAATCACTGATACAAAATTAAGACATAATAAGAGTTCGAGAGAGGAAATACACACCAGTCAAAAATTTATTTTCAATAAAAATGTATTTTTCAAAGCTATTGACACTCGAAATGCAGACGATGATATAATTTTTCGTTTGCAGAGTTAGTTTACTTTTAAATTTCATTGAGTGGCTTCGTCGAGGCATAAAACATGCGCTTTGTCATTAAATGTGATTCTAATATACCCTTACAGTACACCACTGAAGCCGAATTCTGACCTTGATGCAAATAGCCTTGCAACCCTTCCGTCAAGCCAGCTTTGATTCAAAATTCCGTCTGGCCGCACTAATTGCTGCAATTAACTGACGCCAGACATTTTCAGACCACGTTTTCAAAATTAGCAGAAACTCGCCTCGGCCGCTTCTGCTTTACATGATAAATCACAACGATGATCACCTGTTAATACAGCAATTGAAAGTAACTCATTTTTAAATAGAACAAATTTTATATAAATATACTGGTGTTAATTAAAAAATCACAATTAAACTTGAAATTTAAATTTTATTTCAATAAATTCAGGTGAATTTCCAATGAATGCGGCTCATACTTGACAATGCATATGCGACTTTCTCTTTCAATATTCCAAAAGTATAACAAACATAACAGTTTAACTAAAATCAAAACAAACTACTGGACAAAAAAAAAAAAAAAAAAAAAAAATCTTGTGGTAGTCAATTAATTACCACTAGTTTTTCAGCTTTTACGGTAAAAGGAAGATTCATTTTTTCATTAATAATAGAGTAATTATATCTTGAAAACAAGAACGAAACCATGCGGTATGCATTGATTATTAACGATTTTGGATTATACGTAATTGTTGTACTGGATAACTTTCAAAGCTCTTTGCTTACGTAATCACGCAACCGGTAGACAGTAGTTCTGAAAGGCATACATATAGAGTAAATGAATTCCTAATCACTCTTAAACATTGTTAGAAAGTGTTAAAAAAGTTAAACGCAAATGAAAACGTAGTCCTTATATTCTAACGGCAGCCTTTAATGTATCTGAGTATGTTAGTGTAGCCCTGTAAATATGAAAGTTGACAAGATCTTATTTTGGCATAGTTACAATAAATATCAATTTCTTTTTAATTTTTACAATAGAAAGTTCTTTATACATAATTTATTAAAATGTCTGTCCAAAAATGCAATCCATTATTTGTTTGTTTTTTTTTTTTTTTGGGGGGGGGGGGTGTCTCTGTAGCATAAGCTATCAACTACACGCAAGAGCTTTCCCAGATTCTTAAGCCTTTATTTTATTTTATTTTATTTTTTATTAACTTGCATAGCGATTGATTCCATTCTTTCAGAATTAGGCGAATGAAAGTTAACTTCTGACTTTGGTAACATCAACGTACCCTCGCTTACATGGTAATTAGACAAAATGCAACAATAAAACTTTACCCAAAGTTATCGGGGCATGTTGAATTTAAATAAGTAAATAAATTCATCTCTAGCCAAATGTCATGCGATAATAAAAAGAGCTTTAGTAATCCATTTCAAGTGTACGTCGGTACAGGAGATTGTTAACAGTAAATATAGCCTAATTAACGACGAATCAGTTGATATTACAATGCAAAAATACTTAGGTAAATATGAAGAATTTTCAGATTCAGAGCTTTTAATGTCGCACTAAGGCTACGCAGTGAGCAATTGGCCACAATCTGGAATTCTATCGTTAGCGTGGTCTAGAGACATGTCATCTCAATTTTGATTTTTTGTAAAAGGGTAAAAGGATTTTCAGAATTCATTAGATACAACCGGAAACCTATTAGCAAGGGTTGTACTCTCCGCCCTTTTTTCAGGACACTGTTAAAGATAAGAAATTTTTGTCTTTTTATCCACCAATAATTTTATGAAGAAATATTTCTGAATATGTTTAGAGTGATGTGCCACATTGCACAGTGTAGAGAATATTGCATAAAAATAGTGGTAGCAATAAAAAAAAAAAAAAAAAAAAAAATCATTATTGATAGTCTCCTGAAAAAAAAAAAAAAAAAAAAAAAAAAAAAATGCGGAGAATACGACCCCTCCTATTAGTCATATATTTGAAACTGCTAATACTCAGATGTTGTTATAATAGTTTGCTTCCAAAAGTTGCATTTTGATTTCAGCTTTTTTTTTCTTTGTTCTGTCAATGTTGAGGTGATTTTTACATTGCACCAGCTAGAGTTAAGTAATGAGCAATTAGCGACGACCTATGATTCGGCATTATGGACAGTCCACTTGAATTTATAGAAGTGTAGCTTTTTTTTTTTTTTTTTTACTTTGGAATTCTAGCACATTTTTTAGTTTCAAATTTTAGCACATTTTTCAGAAATTTATCAAAATCTAGCACTTTTTGAGCACTAATTTCCGATAACGATTTGACAACATTCCTTATGAATTAAAAATGTTTTAACTGCTTATTTTTAATAAATGTGGAATAGTTTATTACGTCACTTCATGCGTTTTAGTTTCAATAACTTGAGTTATATGAACCCTTCAATGCTGAATTACAAAAATCTAGATAGCAAGATAAAAGAATAACAGCAATAATGATAATGATAATAGCGGTAAAAAAATAATAATTAAAATTAAAAAAAAAAGTGTTTAATATTTAGGATATATATATATATATATACTTACTTGTGTTGTGTATATTTTTATTTTATACAGTAAGTCCCGCATGAAAGCATTACTATAAAGTTTTACATTTAACTTGAGACGTACGCACCTACATTATACAAAAATATAGATAACAAGATTTAAACTAAAATCTAAGAAAGGATATTTAATATTCAATAAAAGAAGATACTCTTCAAAATCATTCCGATTTTGAGTAATAGGCCACTCCTTTATGCGTCGTTTCTATAAAACATCAATTTATTTAACAAATTCATGATTAAATAACTGAAATTTTGTCATCAACAATCGAAACGGTAAATTTCACTCGTTTATATATGCTAGAATTCTATAAAGAGCCAAACAAATGAAAATTAAGAAAACAAGAAACATTTTTTTTAAGTAAAGTGTTGTTTCGGAAAAGTCCAGAGGGTGGGGCTTTTATACTTTTGGCCATTATAATTTATACCATTATAATGGAAATTATAATACCATTATAATTTCCCGCCTGCAATGCGTTAATTTTACAAAAATAGGTTAATTTGTATAATAAGCATCGAAACATTTTAAGGCTTTTTTATGTAAAAAATTGCAGCATAATATTAGTGGTGAAGAAAATAAAGAAAATTCAAGGACTGTACGAATTATGTTTAAAATCAATTTTCAGACAATGTGACACAATTAAAAATAAACTCCTAAACAAGGAAAAGTTTGATTCGTCATTACTAGACGGATCGGATGAGAAAAAGGAGAATTGATTTAGGGATCGAAAAGTGCAAAAATTAAAATTAAAAGCAAGTCTACGTAATATCATTAGAAATGATGGGGCCTTTGAAAAGGACTTGATACAACTATTAAAGTATGACTGGGCGTTGGCAACGTATAATTCTAACTTGGCTTGATAGTTCAGTCTCGATGGAGTTTTGAGTAGCTTTATTCCCATGAAGTAAAATTAGAAACACAATCCACATTAACCTTAACGCTCGGCATATTTTCCTATTTTGAACAGTAAGACACGCCTTTTGGCGATTCTTTAAAACGTCACACGTATAGTTTCCAACTTACTACCTTTTGGCTACCAAAAAATTGTAATAATTTGTTTTATTTTACTTCATCATTAAATAAAATAAATCTTTCTGTTAAAATTTTCCGGTAGCCGAAATGTAGCCTATAGTTACACGTTTTAGAAAAATAACATTTCATTTGCAGAGGAACATCTTAAGGCGTGGCTCGATTTTTTAATGTCCCCTCAGAAGGGGCATACGAGCGATAAGTGTTAAATTAAATGTCCTTCATTCAAGGCACACTGTGTGTGTTACATCTTGTAGGTCTCTTCCAATGGTGTTGGGGTGGGAGTACCTGTGACGTAGTCACGCATCCCCCGTTGCATAAAGATTAAGACTACTATATAACAGGCTGAATCATTCGCCGCCATTTGTACGTCAAGTCCGTCATTGCTAAACTTAAGATTGCTATATAATAGTCTTATATAGTCTCATATAATAATCTTATATAGTAGTTCGGCACTGCCAAACCTAAGACTATTACATAATAATCTTATATAATCTCATATAATAGTCATATACAACAGTTTTAGTTTTAGCAATGACGGACTTGACGGACAAATGGCGGCGAATGATTCAGCCTGGTTAACTGAAAGAAAAGATTCCAAAAATGTTGAAAAAACAGCCAGTGAAGGAGGAAAAAAGCTTAATTTACCTGGCAATCTTGTAGATTTGTTACCTTTAAGGGCATCTTGCTGTATATTTTATAGATTTTTTGATAGAAACTACTTAATTATGTTGTTTTAATACCTATCATAAATATATTCGATAATAACGTTATTGGGCATCATTGTATAAAAAATTTTTGCTTTACTAAATACAAAACTGTTGCACTTAAAAAGTACAGGAATTTTAAATTGAATAAGATTTAAACGTCAGGGCAGGCAAGCGCTCTTTCCCCAAATTCCCTTCTCCGCTTTCATCTAATGATTAAATGTTTTGTAATTATGTATTTCAAATACAACAATAATAATAATAATAAATTATTGATTTCATTAATAAATACTTTTTAATTTATTCGATTGCATGCTAATTTGAAAAATCCTTGTTATAAAATAGTATTCAAAAAGAATGTAAAATAGTATTAAAAAATATTATCACTAATGTGGATTTTATAATATTTTAATACCTCCTTTAAAACCAGTATTTTTAATTTTGGTATAAAAGTATTTAATCTATAAAGAGAAAATCACTTGTGATATTTAACTTTATTATAATTAAACTAGAAAAATTGGGTTCCCATTCCTTTTACACGCACGTGAAATAATCAAATGCGTGATTTTTTTTTTTTTTTTTTTTTTTTTTCAGATTAATTTCTTGAGGGGGAATAAATAAAAAAAAAAAAAACTAGAACAGATAAATCTTTATTCTTTCTTTAAAAAACCTTTAGGGTTTCTCAGATGCTGCAAATAGCTTTTCTATTTACAAAGTTTAAATGGTGTTTGAATGATAATTAAAAACTGCAGGTAGCAGGTCTCCATTCGTTCATCATTAATCAATGACATTTTAAGAAAGGGAAGAAATATGAAACTATTCCACCCTTAAAATTCACAATAGCCCCCACCTACAGCAGTTAAATCCCTTTCCCATCCCAAACTACATTCATGCATTTTGCTATCGTTATGACTTACACTTATATTCGTTCTTCATGAGTTACGAGACTGGAAAAACAATGGTTGTTTTTGACAGTTGTTGATTAAATTACACAAACGGTAAATTGACTATGACTTTAAGTTAACTTTAAAAATACCCGGAAATACTCTACGTAGAGACTTCTTCGAATGGACATCATTTTCTGTTTTATAATAAACATTTCTGTACTTTTTTTCCGGTGTGAAACTTAATAAATAATGTCCATTCTGTGGTAGATCAAGATTTATATTTTCTAAGTTTATAGACGGACCCCTAAAACATCTTCACGTGTAACAGTATTTATAATTAATTGTAAGTATATAAATTGGTATGTTTTCCGAACTGCCTTGATCTCAGAAATCTGAATATGAGGTCAAAAATACGGGTTGTCATAAAAAATGAAGTTTATGCCTGTTTTAATATGTAGATGAACCCTTACGCAAAATCTAACTATACCATTAAAATCTAGACGTTATTACAGATCGATAGGTACCAGCTGCATGTTTCTACGATAATTTACGGCGAAATTAGGTGTGTGTGTGGGGGGGGGTTCCTTTTTTTTGGGGGGGGGGTGACTGTACATATTCTTATGAAAACATTGACATTTTTGAAAGAGGTTACTGGTTCGTAAATAATGCATTAAAAAAAAAAAAAAAATCTGCTACTGCAAACAGAAAAGTCACGATAATATAATTATATATACCGCCAAGACAAACACAGTAGGTTTTTTTTTTTTTTTTTTTTTCTTTTTCAGGAATACGCGTCTACTACAAAAGCTCTCATTAATAAATGTACATATTCGAATACAATGAAAATCATTTGATTATAGATAGCTTACATTTGTTATCTTTGATGAAACTTAGTGGCGAGAAACGATACATTTTACCAAAACAATAAACTCAGTTAAAATTGAGAAATGATTTACTAGTACTGGCTACCTGAAACAATATCTACCGCCAAATCTAATTCGCTAATCTCGGCAAGCCGCTAAGTTTGTAGATACAAATGCAAATTTGGCAAAAAATTGTATTTTAGGGTTTCCAGAATTTGGAAGCTCTAAGATAATTAAGAACAGAGTTCGGGAACGAATTATTAGTTTAAAGCGCAGAACTAAATTCTTCGAAAGTTCTATAAAGGACTAGCGAGGTTATAAAATAGAAGAGTGATTATTGATGATTGTTGACTAGAACATGCCTATATCTTTACGGGCGACTTTCTATACGGCCCTACAGTAAAAATGGGAACACGTGATAGTTTTTTCATTTCCACGAAGGTCGGCGTTGACATAGCGATATATAAGACATTTAAGTTTGACGAAAAAGGGTAGTTAAAGACTCTGAAAGTTCGAAAATTCTAACTTCAATATGCGTCGCGTTCTGGAAGTTTTTGTAATGATTCCAGTGGCGGATTTAAGGGGGGGGCTAGGGGGCTGAAGCCCCCCCCAAAACACTGACATTCACCCTTGAATATTGCAGTTGTAAAATTTTTATTTGTCTAGAATAACATTTTGAAAAATCTCAGCCCCCCCCAAAAGTCAAGTTCTGGATCCGCCACTGAATGATTCATTGGTTTCTATAGCAGGACTACCTAAAACATTTTACAAACCACTTACAATACTCTTGATGAATTCAAATTCCATTCAGACTTCGAAAATTTCGGCTGTTCCTCAATTAGAGAAATTTCTGCTCTTCGGTGCGTTTCACAATATTTATTTGATTTCTGTAATAATAATGATTATTTCATTCGATTATTTCGCGAACATTTATTGATTATTGATTTTTGTGGCTCAAAAAATGTTTTATCCAATTATTTCCTGAATATTCATTAAATAAAGAGAAATCATCGACTAGAACTTTATTATGGCTCTAAGAATTACTTTTTACACGCAAAAAGACCAATAACTTTCGTAACAATATCATTAAAGTCTTATGTATGGGCTGAATATTCATTTAATAGAATGCATTCGTCGACTAGAAACTACTTATGTTTTTTAGAATTTTCTACATGCAAGAATGTCGGCAACTTTTATGACAATATCATTACGGACTCCATTTATGGACTGAATATTCATTTAATAAAATGCATCGTCCACTAGAATGTTTATATTATTAAAATTACTTTCTATACACAAAAATGTCAAAAATTTTTATGACAATTTCATTACGGGTTCTATCTACGGGCTGAATTTACATTAAATAAAGTGCATTCGTTTACTAGAACCAGCTTATGTCTTTAAGAATTACTTTCTACGTGCAAAAATGTCAAAAACTGTCATAAAGATATAATTACTAGCTCTGCCTACAGCTGAATATTCTTTAAATAAGATGCCTTCATCGACTAGAACCTGCTTATGTCTTAAAGAATTACTTTGTACACCCAAAATGTCTACAATTTTCATAACAGTATCATGTCGGGCTCAATCATTAGCTTTTTTTTAAAAAAAAAAAAATCTATATGATGTATGTCATATATAGTGGCCAAAACCTTTGTATTTTTTGTTATCATTAATATAATTTTCGTAAATATCTCCAAAACGGAAAATCACAGAAAAACCAAAAGAAGCGGTGCACAACTAGATGTTACATCAAACCTAGATGCCAATTTGAAGCGTTTTACGTCCAACTACTTTTCAGTTATGCGAGATTCACGCATACACACATGTACGTGTATACAGATGTCACGAAAAATCATGTAAAGTCGTTGATATCGCTAAAACGGGATATCGTATTAAGACTAAAGTTGCAGGTGTATAACTGGATATCATGATAGTCCCAAATAGAAATTTGCAACATTTTACGATAAATCGTTTTTGAGCAATGCGAGATAAAATACCTATTTCGCAAATCAGAACTAGAATACTTCCATTTCACTTTGTATAAGGAAGAAGAAAGGGTTTCAAGAAATTTGTGCAGTAAAATACTCTTGTAATAAATAAGAATAAAAATATTTTTGTTTTTAAAAATTAATTTTTCTATAATAATCAGAGTTAATTATAACTCTTTCTATTGTTTTCTAAAAATAAATAAATAATTAAAAAAAATAATAATAACTACAAATTTTATTCTTCATCTTTATCATATATACATAGCCACCGTAAATTTTAAATAGTAAATTTTCTTAAGTTTTTGCCAGTTTTCTGCAATTAAACATGTTGAATATTTTTGAAGAAAAATAGTGTTGTTAAAAAACCGTACGAAATGGCATCTATGTATATACAAAAAAATTCTTCAGCACTCAAACAATTAAATCAATTAGAAACATATTTTGTTTATATGATAAAATTTTTGATTATTTTTGATTATTTTATTATTTAAAATTTGGTGTATAGAAATACCTCTCATAGAACACATTGCTTAGGAATAATTTCGAGTATCCGTGCATTCAAACCAGTTATGGTATATACTCCATTTTCAATGAGAAACATCCTATAGTGGACTTGAATAACATATTTCGATTTCATTAAGATTTGTGTAAAGTAACGATATTAAAATATGGTTTATAGAAATACCTCTCATAAAACTCAATGCTTAAGAATACTTTCGGTTGTCCCTGTATACAAATCCATAATGGTGTGTACTCCATTTTCATTGGGAAACATACGATAGTGAACTTGAATAACATATTTCAATTTCATTAGGATTTGTGTAAAGTAACGGTATTATAATACGGATTATAAAAATGCCTCTCATAGGACACAATTCTTTGGGAAATTTTTGGGAGTCCCTGTACATAAACCAATAAAGGTGTTAACTCCATTTTCAATAGAGAACATCCGACAGTGAACTTCAATAACATATATCAGTTTCAAGAAATTCCCTAAATATTTACGGGAGTATGAGCGCGAACAGACAGACGGACAGACAGACAAACTGAAGTCATAAAAAATTTTCAACCTTGTTGGAAAGTGTTAAAAAAGATGTCCACGTCTAATATCTATATAATATTGATTGTAATATTTCTTAAAGTAATTTTAACTAAACAAGTACGAAAATACATATAGGAAATAGACAAACTTTCATCTTGCTTAAATGTTTAAAGAGTGGCATATGCAAGATTAAAGGTTAGAAAAAAACTAGTCCTAAATACTGATTATTTAACGATATAAATTTTCAGGAGCTAAAAATAAAGAGCTTAGTTGAGCGAGGCAGATGATTATGAATTCTAGTTATATTTAAGACATAATTTATTTACAATTTTTATAAAAAAATGAAAAATTTATTGCACAAAAAAATAAATAAATAAATAAATAAATAAATAAAAGCTTTGTGTTCAGGAAGGCAAGAGTTTTCATCTCAAGACGGAATAATGACATCAGTATTTTTTATAAACGGATTTATTCATATTCAATCTTAATAAATTGCTATCAGGGGTGAAAATTTGGCACAGAACTTGAACCCGTTTTTGTGTATTATGAAGATTGATATTGCACTGATCGTTGTTAGTTGAGAAGATTGACGAGGAATTGTAAACTAGAGACATGCCAAGGAATAGTCCAGTGCAATCATCAGAACTCCTTTTATTGAAATTATTTCTTCAAAAATTATCAAGCATAAATATTTCAAAACACTACATGTAAAGCGTTGTTCAATATTTAATGATGCAGTAGTAGCCCTAGAGGAAACGTTGAATTTGTTGAATAAAATGGGGAAGAGAGCGACGAAAATGCGTAGAGATTGAAAGTGATTTTTGAAAGCTTCTAATAAATTACTTAATTCCTTTTTAGAGTACAACTACGAAAATTTACGTCAGTTTGGCAATAATCAGGTCTGTTTGCATGCCTATCTAACGGCAAATATTTTTAAATTTCAGGGATGGAACGCGGGCGCAGAATTCCTACTTGTATTTGTTTAAGAAATTTCTCTGCCTATAATATCGTGTTGGTTTAAGAAGTAAAAATTTTGTTACATTGGTAGTGGTATGAGTTCTGCTCTTGTGTTTCATCGCTCAAATTAGCATTAGGATGAATTAGAGATAACGTTTCCTTTTTTAATGGTTGCCTGTAAATAAATTTGAAATAATAGCGCAATATATGCCAAAAGAAATCGTCTGCAACTGAAGCAGGTAAAAACAGTTGTTACAGGAAGTCGTAATTTAAATATAAATTTCGTTTGCCTGATAAGTATTGAATATTTTGAAATAAAGATTCAATGTTTGCTTCAGCGAATTTTCGTTTACCAACAAAGGAAATCAAATCTGTTACTTTAAATAATTAAGAAAAAGAGGGGTTTTATACGAATTACAGATGTGATAAAAAAGGAAATTTTAATCTCTGTAAATAAATAATTTTTTGATCAAATATTTTCTGTCTGTAACCATAGCGTCCTAAACTAGAGGCCTTCCGCGTGGCTCGGAAACTTCAACAGTTCAAGCGGTAGACAGCGCCACCTGGTACAGATTTTACGACTTTTTTATTCAACTGTCACCAATAATTTTAAGAAGTAACACATGATATATACAATCGACGTTTCTTCGATTCTATTCGCTTTTTATATTTATCAAATCCCACTTTTAAAATTTTTGGTTGCCGTTGAATAAAAAAGTCGCGCAATCTGTACCGGTGGCTCTGTCTACCGCCAAGTTTCCGAGCCACGTGGAAGGCATCTCGTTTAGGAGGCTATGCTGTAACACATTGAATAATTTAGATAAAAAGAATATTTATTTATTTTTTAAATATAGAAAATGAAAACTGGTATGAATTTACCATTGATTATGTAAGAAATAATTTAGTATAATTTAATTTACATTAATGTAGAATAAGATTTAAATTAAATTTATTTATTTAAAAAATTGTTTATTTTAATGTATAAGTAGGTACTTAATAATTTGGAATAGAATAAAATAAGTTGAATTTAAGTAATATGAGAGAAATTCTCTCGCATTATGGAATCATACTTACCAACCTAAACCAGAAGATTGTTAGTCCCACCCCTTTTCGCCTATTTTTTTTTACACCAGTCTTTATTTAGAGTACTTTTCTTCTTATCTAATCGTAAATATATTTGAAGAGATTTACTCTAAAAATTAAGTGATATACAAAAAGGGACGGTAACTATCAATCTTCCGGGTTAGGTTGGCAAATATGTGGCACAAAATTTTTCACTATTTTAACCAGCAGTTTTATAAATAGAGATAAATTTCAAACAAATATCGGTGTGAGTTCTGTGCCATATTTCCAAGTGTTGTACTAAAAAAGTATGATAAAAATTATTAAAAAATACTGCTGTTAAAATTTCGCCAGAGAGATTCAATTCGAAATTTCAATCTGAAATTAACCACTTCCCCCAGCAAGAACAAATCCAAAATTACCTCCACCAGACCAACCGCACTCCCAAAACCTAACCAAACTGAAATTCCCAGTTAACTCACTTAACGAACTGCATAATATGAGATTATAACTAAATGAGACATCAAAATAAATAAATGATCCTAATTTCTCCGAACTTATTATGAAATTTAAAAAAGTTTTAATTAAAATGAAAAATTGACAGGATTTAATATATTAAATAGGTATTCTTTGGGAAGCCCTAGGACAGCAATTGCCCTAAGGACTCTTTTCGTATTCTAATTGTCACGTTTTTTTTTTCTCTAAAATTCTTTTCTTTTCTTCCATCATTGAACTATTTCAGTTTAATTTGCAGTTTCCATTCAAACAAGTTAGATACATGCAGGTCTATTGGACCGTTATGCAGTTTCTCTCTTTTCAATTCTTTTATAAATATAACATTGTTTGTAAGTTAAATCTTTTTTTTTTAGACAGATTCAGGCGACATACAGATTATAGGCCGTAAAACATGGTAATTATCTCGAAAATGAGCAAACGAGGGCAGTTTTTTATGCGTCAATAAACATGTTTATATATGCCTTTCGATTGATGCTTGTTTGGATTTTTTTTTAAATCACAGTAAGAGTTTCCTGGTTAGCACTCACATTTTTTAACCGCTTATATGGTAGAGCAATCATCTCTAATGTGTAATAACCTCTTCGCTGCAGAGGTCCACATATGTGAACTTCTGTTCCTTGCTTTATAAAATCTAAACTATTTAATATTTTTACATTTGGATTAGACTAATAAAAAGCTGAAGAAATTGTCTTTAAAATGATATCAGTATATAGCAGCAGCATAAACCAAGTTAATTTCTCGAAATATAATGTTATTTTGTCTAGTTTCGTAAAATGGCTTCAACACAGGATAGTCGATAAAAGTACATAATTTTCATAATTGTATAATGTACTTAGACACTTGCAACAATAGAAAGAAAACTAATACTAATTTATTTCTTTAGGGGCATCAAATTTTAAATTGTGTTACAGTTAGGAAGATTTACGTAACTTAATAATTTACAGTTTAGTTGTTTAAAGCCATACACTTGTATCGTACATTAGTAACCCCCTAAATTATAAATGTAAGGAAATTATACTTTTCTGTAATGTACAATGTGAACGTTAATGTCAATAAACCTTCAAGTGTAACTTATGTTGTTATTATAGCTTCAGGTGCAAAGAGGCTATAAAGGCTGAAAGTTCAATAATAATCGATGCAACCACGCCTGTACTGATAAAACCACACCTTACTGAAATAATGAAAGAAATGCAAAACGAGCAATAAACGAAAGAGCACAGATTTACATGTTGCTTTATGCATAAATCAATTTCATATTTCATCTTTAAGATATATTCTATCGAGGTATAATGTCTAAAAATTCTCTAATATAGAATCTAAATTTGTTAAAGTCATTCTTCTGGCAGGTTTTATTGGGCCTCCTCCCATTCCTTTCTCGTTATTAGTGCTAGAGGCCTATTTCAGTCGGTACAGTTGTCGAATTTTTATAGGTCACTCTTAATTAGTGCTAGAGGCCTATTTCAGTCGGTTTACTGAATGGGGATTTATTGAATGAAGTCCCCCCCAAAGGCCCAACTTTGACATGAGTCCCCCCCCAGGCCCAACTTTGACATGAATCCCCCCCAAGGTACCCCTATTTCAGTCGGTACAGCGTTGTCGCATTTTTATAATACACTCTTAATAGTGCTACGGGCCTATTTCAGTCGGTTTATTGAATGGGGATTTATTGAATGAAGTCCCCCCAAGGCACAACTTTGACATGAGTCCCCTCCCAGGCCCAACTTTGACATGAGTCCCCCCAAGGTACAACTTTGACATGAGTCCCCCCCCCAGGCCCAATTTTGACATGAGTCCCCCCCCAGGCCCAACTTTGACATGAGTCCCCCCAAGGCCCAACTTTGACATGAGTCCCCCCCCAAGGTACAACTTTGACATGAGTCCCCTCCCAAGGCACACATTTGACATGAGTCCCCCCCAAGGCACACCTCCCCTTCATTGGGAAAAAGAGAAAAAACGTTGTTTTGCGGCTATAAGACAGTTTGGACTTCCAACGTTATTTGTTACAATATCTGCAGCTGAAACACATTGGTTTGATTTAATGAAAACTTTATCATGGAATTTAGATCGTCACGAATTAACTAAAGAAGAATTTGTCGATATTAACAAGTTTAGCAGTAGGCCTCTGGCGCTAAATTAAAATCTGTCAATGTCAGAATTTCATGTTTTAAATAATGAAATAATGTCGTGTCTGTATAATTTTTTTTTTTTTTTTTTTTTTTTTTTTATCTTTTTACCCAAAATTAAATATCGATTTCTCGAGAACGGGTTCACGAGGGCATATAGCTTACACGTATAAAAATCACGTTAGATTATGGCATCTCGAATGAAGTCATTTAATTGACTTTTATTGTTACACTATTCGGATGGTTTCTTGGTTAGAATGTTACAGAAAAAGGTGATAAATGTTTACCATTCTAGTAAGAAGGTTACAGTTCCCTTTTTTAGAAACATTTCTATGTAGCATATCATGTCAGTGTCACCTGTCTAAGAAATTTCGTTCATGCTTCCCGATGAAATCTCTCTCAGAAACTATCGCAGAAGTTCGTTTCAAGTAGAAATTAATGCCAAGCGAATTAATGTTTAGAGTAAAAAAAGAAAAGAAAAAGTATTATAAGTCGTTTACTTTCAGACAGAGATTATGGAAATACTTCATGCTAAACATTTATGTTCAGTGTGTCATAGGTCTCCAATTTTTCTATTTCCATAAGTCTCCAATTTTTCAAGGGAGACTTCAAACCGGTTATTTTTACCATGTTTTTATTAACTTCGATTCTTGTGTGTTTGTCAGGGACAAATCTTGCAATCGATTTTTAACTAACTACCCGACTAGCTAGACATTTGAAACTTTCACAGTAGCTCAGAACCCGGTGACAACACAATACTTCGAAGTCAGATTTTCGAATTTTCGAATAGTTTTCTTTTAATTAATTAAAATGTGAAAATGATAAGCTCCTTATAGCAATAAAAATAGTCATTAAAATATTAGCTATAATTTATTGTTGCCAAAAAAAATTTACGAGTTCATTTTCTTTCGACCTAAAAATAAATATATTTAATTAAACGTGAGCGTTAAAAAATTGTTAAAAGTTAAATTATGCATTTGGCAAAAAGTGACGTCGTTATCATTTTAAAGATTTTCTACACAATGATAAAGTGCTAATGTAGTTCATGATGCAAATATATGTTGTTCGGAAAGGATTAATATTTTATTTTTAAAACCAACTTTTTTTTTTAAATTCAAATTTCCGGTAACTCTTTAACCAATCACATTAGAACGTCCATCTTTGGAATATCGATAATAAGAATTTTCTCGCCAAAAGTCGCCAAGGGCAAAAAGTTGTCAAATTGGCGCCAAATCCATTATCTGCCTATTGGAGCTTTTTAATGCGTTTTAAAGAGAAGTTTAAGCTATCTTAAAGAGAAAAAGAGCTGGAAATGCAGAAAATTGACATTTTATCAACTTACTAAGCCTCTTTGAAAGAATTTATACAAAAATAAATACAATTATTTACAATTTCGTAGCAATACGCATTGTTAAAGTGCTAATATAGTTAGTTCTATAGCTACGATTCAACAGAAAATTTAAAAACATGGTTTATAAAAAGTTTTTTATCTTATAATTATTCATAGCTGTTTACGGTAAAGACTTCAAAGGAATTTGTTGAGTGCAGAATACCAGGGGCCAAACTGGTTGCCCCACACCTCAGCGAATCAGGTATAAGGTAACAGAATAAGTACAAATACCAGATGATAATAATAATAAAAGAAAAAAAAAGTTAAAGGTCAGCAGTCGGAGAGTTACATAAAATTAACAGAAACAATGCAATTCCAAAGTACCAGAAAAATTATTACGGAAGATCAGAAACCTGATCTCCAAGGCCTCCTTGAGAATGGCAAGCTTATTAATGGTATTATCAGTATTTTTCATTTTATTACGTGCGGTTCTAGGTATAATAATTAGTTCATTAAAGTTTTTAACATTGAATTCAATTGCTGTTTCATTGAGGCTATCAGAAAGATCCTGGATGGGGTTAGTTTTCAATAAATCTGAGTACGTAACTAGTTTTTGTTCAGAGGGCGTGGCTTTGGTGAGAGGGAAATTCACATAGCTGTCAGTATTTAAATTTATTCCTGAGTATTTTTAGCTCCACCTTTATTCCGTACCACTTACTTTTTAAAAGTAATTTTGTCTTATTTTATCGAAATTATATAATGTAGAAAATTTTTCTATGAATAAAGTAGTGCGAAATATTGGCACGGCTAAAAGTACTCAGGAATAAATTAAAATATTGGCAGCTATGCATGCGGATTGGTTAAGGTTGTTTCGTTTTTAAGGAGGTAACAGTTTTAGTTATATGAGACTTTGTTTTATTTTAGGGAAATTTAGGACACCTTCTGTAGTTAGCTAAATGATTCCCGCCGCAATTGCATCAAACAGGATTAATGAATTTTCATCTCCAAGAGGGCAATCTCAAGTGAGATGTTCATCAGAGCATCGAATGCATCTAGCCTTCATTTGACAGTTTTTAGCAGTGTTAAAATACATCTGACATCGATAGCACTGGAGAGTTCTAGTGGGGTTTTCATATTTCTCAGTTTGGATTTTATGATACAAAAGTTTGTCTCACTGAAAAGTGGATTTATTTTGCTCGGAATTATTTAATTGAATTTGGAAGAGAGCGAGGGGTTGCTTAGTTTTGAAGCTAACTGATTAATTTTTATAACTTCATAGTTCAATTTTAATATCCTTAATATCTAAATGAGTTATTTCAACTGGGATACCTCGTATGACGACTTTAATTGGGGGATATTGTTTCCTTTCGGAAAGATTTTCAGTGATGACATTATGGATATCTCTAGAGTTTGTGAAAATTTTCGGGAAATCACCCGCAGGAGTAACAATGAAATTGCAGTATTCTAAGGCATTTTCGAGATTCCTGAGTAGTAGTTTTTTGTTTCCACATTTTACTGTTATATAACGGCCTTTAGTGAAGTGTTTTCTTAGATTGACTGGTTTTACCAGGGCCTGTTTGCTTGAGCCATCTAGCGCCGCTTTTTGATCAGGCATTGCATTTTCATTTAACTTATTTTCCTTAGATATGTTTACGGCAAGTTAGGACAGAACGGTTGGGAGACACCTGTGACTGTTTACAGTAATATTAAATAATCGTCCAAAATATATTTAACATATTCCGTTTAAAATTACTGGGGTGAATTATGATTTAAAAGTTAAAATGTTGGTGCCTCTGATATGTTTACGATAAGGAAGTTCAAATATATTTAATAATGCAAAATTTTAAATATGTTAGAATAGCAAACACACACCAGTATTCCTTAGTAAATTTCGTTTTATGTAAAAAAACAAAAAATTCCGCTGATCGAAAAATAAACTGTTGTGATATACGTCAAGTAATCGCCACACCAACGAGTGTTGCGAAAACAAGTAAAAGTAGGGAAGCTGGGGCTGGAATAATCAACTAATCGCAGTGACTCTGTTTGATGGGGCATATTTTAGAGAAAAAAATGCCTTCAACACATTTTTTAATTAAATCTGAAAATGTACATTAAAAGCGTAATAAATTATGGTCTTGCTTAAAATTTTAGGTTTAGAAAATATTTTCTTCAGTAATGTATCGTTCTTTCAGCGCCCAACAGTGAGCGTTAGAGGTTTTGTTTGATACAGAAGCACTTTCTTTTTTAATAATATAATTGACTTTTTAAAAACAATGAAATGGAAAAATTCTTTATTTCATTATATGCTTCAATTTGCTATAACTTAGTTTTATGAATTTAATAAAGTAAAATTGCTTCTCTACTTTATAAATCAAGTTTTCCTGAAAAAGGTGAGCGGCTAGAAAATTTTACTTCTCACGGACATACAAAAGTAGGCGGTATGTACAGTCGGGGAAAAAAAAATCGCAGCACTCGCTCTAATTTCATTATTAATTAACGCAGAAAAATGTAATCGACACCATTCAACAGGGAATTAAATGCACTTTTTGAAAATGCTGTCGAATTTTGAATTACGGGTGATCTACATATTGAAATTAGCGCCAACTTTGATTTTTCCAGTAGCAACACCCAATTTTGACTTCATGTTCGAATTTCTGAGAGTCTGGCAGTGCGGAAAAGTATACTGTTTGTATACTTTATCTTTAGTATTTATAGAGTTATAATAAAAATGTGTTGGGGGTTATCTGTAAATGTAGAAAAATAAAAATAAGATCCTATAAGAAATAGACAAAATTTTAATGTATTACACCGGAAACCTTTCAGGAAAAAAAGAATTATAAAAATTAATAAAAAGATTGACCAATCTCCAGAGTCTTAATTTTCCTGAATTCAGTCACTTAGATTTGTATATACTTCAGAACTTTTTAAAATAATTTTAGGTCTGTTTAAATACATCACACTTGTGATTTGTCCAGACTGTACTCTTTGAAAAAAGTGCAATATTTTTCAAGTAAAAGCGTCTATTATGGTTGTACTGATCAACAATAAAGCTTAAATTTCTTTCGTAGGTGTAACATAAAATATGAAATGGAATAATATAGATATATGTATATACAACAACGCATAAACTAAATCTTTTCGGATAAATTATTGTAAGGGTTCATGAAGTAAATATTAAACAATTTTAATCGCAATTACCAGTTTTGAGCCAGTTGAACTCTTTGGGACTGTACGATTCGTTTTATAATTTCTATGAAAATATAATTTCTTAATTAACCCTTTCGCGACTGCTGACGTAGATTCACGTCATTTGAAAATCTGTAACTCTCTTAGTGGGCGTTTCTTTCGTAATTTGTGTGTTACTTATTTCTTAAGCGTTCCCAGTGTTCATATTTGTGCAATAAAATATACTATGGATAGAAATATATTGATTAAAAAGAATATAATTATACTGTATATCCATTTGTAATATAATCGTAAATGCAGAAAATTTGCTCAGAAATATTTTATTTTGGGAGAATAACGCTTGTAGGCGGACTTTACTGTTAAAAAGACAAAATCCTGCGGTCGCAAAAGTGTTAATATATATTTTTAAAGTTAAAGTATATTTTTAAAAATATATAAAGTTAAAATGTATCATTAAAATTTTAAAGACTAATGTATCCTTAAAATAACAATCCTCCCCCTACAAAATAAATAAATAAATAAATTAAATAAAAGCAATATATGAAGCAAATGATTAAGCCTTTAATTATGACGATGTTTAAGAAACGAATTTACAAGTCTGTCTTGCATTCCAATTCCATTTGTTTTTTTTTTTTAATTGACAATTTGTACATTTACCACTTTTTCCATTTAAAACAGTAAACCCCGCCTATTTAGTTATTTTTTTCTTCTAGTATTCGTTTAAAAGATTCAAAATTTATCACCAGTAATCGCTGAAGTGAATATAACCTGTGCACATGTTTGTCAACAGAAAGTAAGGGGTTTAACACGAATACTCTATGTCCCATTTATGTATTGTTTTGTTTTGAAAAACGATGAAGGCGGGGCTTGTCTTCTATATTAAACAGGAATTCTTGATGCTAGCACTAATATCTAAAAATCCTCATTTTTATTTCATTTCTTTGCGTTTGACGTTGTTGTTATATAATTTGACCCGAAATTAAAAAATAAACATCTTTTGCTTAATTTTCCTTGTTATTTCTTAAGATTTGTTTCGTTATCTCATGCAAAACTTTATAAGAGACGGCCGCCTAAACCACTCCAAATGAAAGATTTATTTATGTCTCGAAAACTAATAACTGCAATGATCTGCAAATTTGCACACCCATATTTTTCAGCATTAGGATTCATTTTATGTAAAAATTAATAATGGTCATAATTCATAATTTTTATGAATATGAATTTATTAATATTTTTCAAAATTAAAAATGTTTTTCAGAATCAAAAGTAATGATGAATTATGTTTGGGTTTCTTCGCTGTATCTCGTAATATATATATATATATATATATATATATATATATATATCGATCAAGTTATTTTTTGTAAAGATATTAATAAAAGTTTGAAATATGAATTTAACATTAGCACCTTCAAACTTTGAACGCTTATAACTCTGTGAAACAATAAGTAAAATAGAAAACCAATATAATTTTTCGCATTCTCGCGATCCCAGGAATTCAAATATAAAATAAAAATGGGGCATTACCATTGAAAAAATCAAAGCTGGTGCACGCTTTAATATGTAGACGACCCCCAATTCAAAATTTCATTTCATTTTCTGAATTTACTCACAATTCCTCGTCGAATGATACCTATTACATTTTTCTACATCTATTAGCAACAAAGTTACGTCGAGTGCTTTTTTTTTTCCCCCGACTGTACAAAATGGTTGACTATTACTGTTGTAGAGGGTCTAAAGTGTGTTTCTAGAAGTTGAGCGAGGCAGACGATTATAAATTCCTGTTTTTATTGAAAAATTTGATTTGCAATTTTTGTTAGAAAGACAAATCAGTTAGCGAAATAAATGTGCTGTGCTTTGAGAACGACCAACGTGAAACTTCTACAGTGATACGCGTAATATAGCTAAAAATGCTCTCCTATTAATTACATGAAATGGAAAAAAAAAACAGGATTCGACTGAATTTAAGTAACTCTGCTCATTCTCAATGTATTACACATGGATCATTCAGCGCAGTAAAATTTGGTTTATTAAACCCTTAAGCGTTTCAGTTGTATTTTTCCGTTTACATTTTTAAAGTAAATAGCTGATGTGACTAAGTTTGAAATCTATCCATTGTTCCTTTTTTTTTTTTTTTTTTTTCTAGAGTATTTTTTTAGAGATTAATAAGTGTCTGAAGTACACAGTACAGTAGAACCTCGATTATCCAAAGTAATTGGGACCGAACCTACTTCGGATAATCGAGAATTCATCAATAATCATCTAAAATATTTATCTGCACTTGTAGTTTGGAAAGGACGGCTTGCATACAAAAGGAATGTGGGGGAAAAAAAAGAACTTTAAAAATGCATGTTTGTTAAGAGAAAATTTTGGATGATAGTAGAAAGTGAAAAAAAAAGTGAAGAAGAAACTGACTTCGGTTAACGGAGAGTTTCGGTTAATCGAGGTTCGGATAATCGAGGTTCGGATAATCGAGGTTCAACTCTATCTTATTTTTATACTTGTACTGTGCATAATATAAAAATTATGAAGTGGTTAGACAGAGTTAAACGTATTTAAATTTGTATGACGCAGAACTAAAATATTAATAGTACGCATTTGCATTGAAAACCTACTATGTGTCATAAAACGAATCAGTCCCCGGTTCATTTTTATTCGATCAACCAACCTTCCAAGCCGCTAGGACCACGAGTTTTGGTGATGAGTAGTTTTTTGGCCTTCGGCCTGTGATATTGGGGGCAATCGGCGCATCCGATAAAAAGCATTTATTCTCTTATTTTATTTTTTTTATTATTATATGAGCATATATGTGCAAGTAAAATTTCATAAGAGAGAATATCTACTTTAAAAAACTTACACTTGACTATTACAACACGGTTTTTGACCTTCGAACAGGAGCGTAGTGTTCTCATAAAAGATAACATAAATTCGATGGATACAGTACAAAAAGATGATAATTTCAAATTATTCTATTGTCGTAGGAATTCACATTTCAAGAAGAAATGTTTAAAAGGGTAACAAAAGCTGATGTACTTGCCGTTTTGCAAGAGATAGTTGAACAAGCTGACTCTAGTTTGAAAGTAGTGGAGTTAAAAGATTGATTATTGAAATGAAACGATTAAATATACTAAAGATAAAGAATTCGTTAGTGAATTTTCAGCAACCACAGTTGCGCAAAGAAACGAGTCAGAAGAAATTAATCGTTTGTGTTTGTTAAAACAAACCGAAAGTAGTAATGATGTGTCTCATAATTCTAGTAATTCAGAAAATATATTATCATTAGATAAGCTTTTAAAAGCTATATTAACTTTGGTAATACCAGTACCTAAAAAAAATGAACCATGGAATACCCTTTTTTAATTCCATTGAAAGAGCTTTCAAGCATAAAAATATTCCTAAAGAGTATAAATCTGATATTTTACTTAAAGTAATTGGAGATAGAGCTGCGAATATTCTGATTCACGTTAATGAAGAAGAATTAAATGAATATAAAATAATCTGGTGTTTCACTCACACGATTTTCTCTTACCCTGAAATTTAATACTATAAATACAGGTTGGAGATTAAGAGGTAAGATAACGAATACGGTTATGTAAACCTATGTTAAAGAATTCAAATTAGGCTTCAGAAGATTTTTATATGATAATTAGTTCTGTGTGAGGGGGTACCGCATCCCTCAACACCCTGTTTCATTATTGCACCTATATTTCTATAGAATTTAAATCTGTTATTAAAATTAAAATTCACTTAAAATTACACAGACAATTTTCACACACAACATTCCTTGAAACTTATCAATCTTGATCAAACTTTCCCAGCAAAAAACTTATATTAACTTCTAAATACAACTTTTGGATCTTCTAAAATTATTCGTTTTTAAGTCACTCTAAGAGACACAGACAAAGATCAAACGTTAAAAAACTTGACTACGTTAATCAGGAAGCCTCAAAATGTGTAAATATACAAAAAATAAGCGATGAATATTTAGCTTAAAAACATACATTATTTACCATATAGAAATAATTTACCATAAAGAATTGAATTTATCCAGGCAGACATCCCAGTCAGCATTATTCACCCAGACAACCTTTTAGGCAGGAACAATCTGGTCTATCAGTTAGATAGCTCAACAGAAATAAGCCGCAGGAAATGGAAAACACAATTAAACAATGGGAGAGTGAAATACAATTTTAATAAAATCACACAATCAATTGTGGAAGAAAATCATATTAATTGAAATTAAAATTTTCCGACTGAATGAAAATAATGTCTGGACCGGGGTCCCGGTCCAGGCATTATTTTCCCTCAGTCGGAAAAATTTAATTTCAATTAAATTTATTTCAATTCCCGAACCGCTTTCTTGGAAATGGTAAAATAGTATTAATAAAGCACATCCACTAAAAATAAAAAAGAATGTTATAATATTTGCAGCACGGTATATCTGAAATATACTTCCATCAATTTGCAACGATTGTCGCACTTTTATCTAGTTCTTTTGTGTAGCCCTGTAAACGTGAATGATTTCCCTACCATATTCTACATGAGGCATGTTTTTACGCATATAAAAGAATATATATTCGTTTCATTTGGTTTAGTGCAGTCTGTAGATGTTAAACGCTACTTACCTGCACTTTCCGCATAGACGTAATGTATTTGATTTCTCTTGGCCGTCCCTGTACACGAACCATTTGTTTCACCGCAACGAAAAGCAAACTATAGCATCCCTATATCATACACATTTAGAATACCAAGTTTGGACTTTCTGCTACTATTTGTTCTTAAGCTATGCTGATAACACATACACAGACAGACACACAGACCATTTACTAAAAACATGATTTTCCGTTTCAGGTGACCTCAAAACGTGTAAATATAACAAAACTCACGTTCGAAATTTGACCTTCAAAGAATACTTTCTCTACCTTATGGGTAAAAGAAAGTAAAAATTTAAATCCTTGATTCTAAAAGAATATGTAACGTCCTCTTTTACTTGTTTAAATAACTTTAAAAAGCTGCAAGATATTCTGGCGAAATACACCAGCAATTTGCTTCCCGTTTAAGATCGAGTTGGCTCCATTATTTTAAAATTCAGAAAGTTAATGATTTTGAATCTTTAGTAAATTTCATTATATTATACATACTTGCCAACATCCTAATTAATATTCCGTAGTGTTGTTAGTCCCGCCCTTTTTTTCACACCAGTAAATTTTATAGCATTCTTCAAATGCAATTACGATTAAATACGAAGGAAAATTCTCTAAAAAGATACTGGTGTGAAAAAGAAGGCGGGGCTAACAATACTACGGAATATTAATTAGTATGTTGGCAAGTATGTATTATATAAAATATTTTAAACTCTGGATAAGGATGTTGCAACACATGTTGCAGTTATACCGGGAGAAGGTTCGTTCCGCCCAGAACAATTAGCTAACACGTGTGATATTTCAATGCGAAAAGTAGATCTTTTGATGAGATAAAACATTAAAAACACGTGAATCAGGAAACAATCTCAGAAAATCATAAAAATACATTCCACCCAATTGAGAAAATATCATTATAACAATGAGAGTAAACATTCTTTTAACCCTTTCAGTCGCAGTGTTCCCGCTGATGGAACACCCGATTTTAATTCTCAAGTGCAAAAACTCATCCCGGAATTTTTTTAGCAAAAATTTACATTTATAACATAGCAAAAAAGGCCCTTTTTTTAACGTTAAAATTTAAAATTTGTATTCTTGTACTTTAATTATGTTCGTAAATTCCGGTGGCAGTGTAATTTAAATGATCCGAATTACCTCACGCCGCAAAGGGTTAAAATACTCCGAAATAAATTGAAATGTTGGGATCTATGCAACTTTTACGAGTTTTTGGTGTCGATAATGTTTACTTATAAAGTGATTTATTTATTAAATTAAATATTATTTGAATTTAATAAGGTTTACTTACAGATATTTCAAACCGAAAATTTCTCAAAAAGGAACAATGCTATTTTTCTATTTTTTAAATATTTATCATCAGCTATGTGTCTAAAAGCCATTTTTAAAATTAGTTTAGTAATCTTTAAAATAGATTAAGTAGTGAACGTTAAAGGTTTAAGCGTGAGAGCTGCATTTCTTTTGACAGTTCTCATTTAGCTAAAGATTGTCGGAATCGGAGAAACAGATTCGGTAAAATTAACAAAGTGAAGCAATAAAAAGGTCTAAAAGTAACTCACAAGCGACAAAAAAAAAAAAAAAAAATCTGTAAATCTGTATTAACCCACGTAATGTCGAAACGTTCACAGAAATGTGAAAAATTTGAAAAAAAAAATAATTTATACTCATTACAGAAAGTTAGTATTTATAATCGCAAGTAAACAAATACCCTCAATTATTGACAGTGGAACTGAAATTTGTTTTCTAAATAGCACTTTAATTCCTGATCTCCATATTGAGAGCAGATGTAAAATTCAGTTAGAAGCCACTTTCCGGGATTTAGTCGAAGCGAAATTAGTTGTAATGCCAGTTTATTACAAAAATCCCAACAGTTCTATTTTTACACGCACTGATTCATTGTTTGCAATAACGATAAATTGAATGTTCCATGTTTTATCACCCCCACACTTCTATAATGCATTAATAAATCAAAAAGAAGGAGAGTATAATGTATTGTTTAAGAATAATGTTTTTTCAATGTCAAAGGTAAGATAAAATTTTAATAAAAAAAAGAAACTATTTTTGACGAATATTCACCGTAATTGATAAGTAAAAAAAAAAAAAAAAAAAAAAAAATATAAATATATATATATATATATATATATATTTCCTCGATAAATAATAGCTGTTCAGAAGCAGGTGTTTATTTAATTTCAAATAAAGTAAAACTAAACAAACTGGTTAGCGTATCAGAGGATAATAAAATTGAAAATATGAAACAGGGGTGTGCACAAACTATGTTAAGGATTTATCTGAGGTTAATACATTTAGAAAGAGGCCGCGATATGCTTTTCGTTAGAAATTTTATATTTTGAAGACGGAGATTTACGATGTATGATCAATTACAGCATTACAACATTCACAGAAATTACAGGGATAGATAGAATGATTTTGCATTGATTAGGAAAAGTTTTATGAGTTTTACCTTTTTATTTATTTATTTTTATTTTAATATATACATATAGGGAAGCGTGGGGCTAGTGGGGCTAGTGGGGCTAGTTGAAGCAGGGGTAAGAAGTAACACGCAATTAAGGAATGGTTTGTAATATTTTTAATTAAATATTCCGATAAATATAATTCTTATGATGCTCTTTATTATAAAAGCACAATCAAAGTTTTGCAAAAATGATTAATGAGAAGCTCCGTTCACATGATTCATTTTAGCAAGTTAGTGGGAAAAAAAAAAAAAAAAAAAAAAAAAAAAAACATATTTCGTAAATTTTGATTAAAGGTATGTTAATTTATATTTTAAAGAAATGTTTATAACTGTTTATTTTGTCTACGTGTTAAGTTATAAAATGCATGTTTAATTTTTAATATAAACCGTTATTATTATTATTATTATTATTATAAATAAACAAAATGCTCAAAATCATTCGATGGGGCAAGTTGAAACAAAATATTGGGGCAAGTTGTAACATTCCTGCAATTAGACATTCTATTTTAAATGTTAACAAATAAATTATTTATTTTAACCTTTATTTTATGAATTTGTTTTTTCTTGTATTATAATGAGGAACTATAAAAGGAAGTCTGAAAGAGCTTTTAAATGTCATATATGATTTGTCTACAGTTGAAATCTTCGAGAAAGGTACAAATATTAGATACCATTACCCAAAAAAGAAAAGCATTTGAAAAATGCTTGTTTTGATATGACTTAGATGGATAATTAACACAAACATAAAGAGAAAGAAAAAAAGAAAGAAAAATTTTAAGGAAGAAATAAATCTATATCAATTAAGAGAAGTGTCTCTCTCTCTCTCTGTGTATGTCTGCGTTCTGGTGCTCACACTACTATTCACAGATCTTCCAAATTTGGCATATGGGTACCTGGGAACCTGCAGGTGTGCACCTCATTGAGATTTTTTCGAATTTCGAATTTGAATTTTTTTAAATTAATGTTTTTTCAATTTATATATTGTCTTTTTTTTTTTTTTTTTTTTTTTTTCTTTTTTCGTAGATTTATTCTTTTACTGTAATCGTCTGCGTATCTTAGCAACGGCTGATATGCTATTTATTTTTTATTTCATACATTCATTTAAAGATAAAGACTTTTTTCTTTTTTTTTAACTTATTATATTTATTGAAAATAAAATGGTAATGCAGTAGAGAAAATTAAGACTATTAAGTTTTAAAATGTATTGATAACAGTTATGTTTATGTATATTTTTTATAGTGTAACAACTTTTTATTTTTCATTTTTAATTAATTCCTTTAAATTTTTATTTATTTATTTATTTATAGCAATTATTGGAAAACAATTGTAGTATATAGTAGATAAGATTAAACTGATTAAAATTTATTTGTTTTTCATGCATTTAATTCCTTTTAAAAGAAAATCTACTTTTTATTCTATTTCGTTATATTGGTCGGAATCAACTCTAATATAGTGTAAATAGCACGGACTATAAAATACATGGTACAAAAACTAAAATATTTAATAGATGTTAAGACACATTCATATTTAAAATCTTAGTTCGTAAATAATAGCAGATCAACCTGTCGTCAATAAATATCCATATTGAAATGCGCAAAAAAGATCTTTCTGCAGAGAGTGGAAACCTGAACCCGATGCAGTGTGGGCAGAAAAATAGCTACCGTAGGCAGCGGGTACCCAGGGCAAGGTTTAGAGCAATTTCAATGTTTTTTTTTTTTTTTTTTTTTTTTTTTAGTTTTTATTTATAATGTGATGTAAAAAAGTAAATACTAATCCAATTCCTTTGAAAATTCATTTAAATATAGTGACCAGCGAAGCGGGCGCAGCCTGCTATTAAATAATAGAACGAAAGGATAAAAATGTTAATAAAATTATTTTAACTCCAGATATAAACTCTGAATCAAAAAAGTGGTTTTACATAACTTCTGGAGATGCTAAAAGCCAGGGACCGTAGTCTCCGGCTTTTTTTCACAGAGCTGCCAACCTAATCCGGCAAATTGTTAACGCCTATTGAAAAACGCCCCTTTTTCTACACCACTTAATTTTTAGAGTAATTCTCTTCAAATGTATCTATGATGAATTAGGTAGAAAAATACTCTAAAAATTAATTGGTGTAGAAAAAGGGGCGGTACTAACAATTTGCCGGATTAGGTTGGCAGCTCTGTTTTCAGGACACTTTCATAAATGAGAAATTTATGTCTTTTCTACTGCATTTCTGCTATCACTATTTTTATACACTAATTTTTATCCTGTGTAATCACAAGATATTAATTTAAAAATATAATAAAAATTTCTGTAAGAAAAAAAGTGGTGGCAAAACAGGTGGAATTTTCTCCTCTTTGAAAGCGTCCTATAAAAAAAAGGCGGGACTATGATCCCTACTACAGCCTCCCTAACAGACGGGTTTAAAAGTACTCTGGAATAAATTTTAAATAGTACTGGGTGTGGCCTGGCAATATATGCACCTAATCGTCAAAAATTAATACAATAAGAGATTATTATTAAAATTAATAGCTACAACCTCTATTTAGAATTTTTAAATGCTGACAGCTGTATGAATTTCAATTTTAATATTACCAGTTCGAAAGTTGGATGAGTGCTGAGTTTCCGGGGTCCATTGGTGACCCCACACCTCAGCGAACCAGAAGATGGAGCTGGAATGAGTAAGGATCAAGATGGCCTTCAACACAAAAAAAAAAAAAAAAAAAAAAGGACGAACGGACAGAAACTGAAGAACAAATTCTGAGCTCAAAAAGATAATTATATAATATTTTAATATTGAAAATTAAATCATTTATTTCAAAAATGTTTTTTACATTTTATTTTTGGTGCTATTAGTATTATTTATGCTTATTATGCAAATGAGTTTTTTTAAAGCATTCAGAATAGAATAAAATTCGGCAATACTCAAAATTAATTGTTCTAGTAACATTGCACTTGTTTTTATTATTTTATATATGGGAATACATATATATATTCATCTTGAACTTATTATCCTATTGACAGCCTTTTTCGCATACACTGCGTGTTTATTTTGATCTATATTTGGACGATGAATAGACTAAAACTCATTGTGACGATGCACTTGCGTCACAACTGCGTCATTACGTTATAAACGATTTACGATAAGAAAAACTGCTTTATGAAACTGTAGAGTAATTAATAACATATTAAGTATCTCTCACAGGTGAATAGCTTTTTGCTATATTTTTATAAATAGATGATTTTTATAAATATATTGTGGCATTACAATACATGAATGTTTATATGCGTATGTATTAAAATTGTTTTTTGCATTAAGTAAATAAAATTAATTATGTTTTTCACAATGCTTTTTTTAATTGACAAAATTTTAAAGAAGGAAAAATGTATTTTCAATCACTGTAAGCACTAAAATAATGAGATTGATTACTTTTCTACTTGTTATCTTACAAATTTATATTTAGTCCCATATATAACACACTGAAGTTAATAGCTTCTGTTACTAAAAAATAAAAATAAAAATAAAAAGTAAATATATGTATATTGAAATAATTAATAATCCAAAATAACTCATTCAAATATTGTACCGAAATTATTGCAATAATATAAATTTTATACACAATTTATTATTTAATTAATACATTAAAATTTAAATCTTGTATTTATTAATCAGCTATTGTTGCTTATTGCACGTATATAAATTTTATTTTAACTTAGAAATTATAATTTTTTTCCGAATTTAAGAAAACAATAAACTCATTTTATTTAAATGTAGAATGATTTTTGACATAAAAACCAATGATCATAACACCATCTCAACTGCTCGAAAATTTTATTAATGAAAATACCTTTCTTTTCTTAAGTTAACTTTAACAATAATTTTAAAACAGAAATAATAATAATAATAATAATAATAATAATGAAAAATGTGCTGTTATAAAACACAATTACAAGACCATCAGTGCTATTAATTCAATTTGTAATTTCGCCAAGAACTGCACATTGGATAATATTTCCTACGGTACTTTACAAACTGAAGTCTTAAAACGGCAGTTTTCTTTCACTCAGGAATACAAATAAATACTAAAAATACATTTCAATGAGATAAAAAATATCCGTGTAAAAAGAAAAAAAAAATTTCAAATTAATTGTTATTCCGAAATTTTACTTAGCTGATAATCTTTTCTGATTATCCAGCTCAAACTGAGTCAGATTGAATACGTGTGTGTGATTTGCCACAAGTGCTTCGCACCGAAGCTTCTGTTGTCGTCACTGATTTAACAAATTAAGAATTTCTACCCACTTGTATTAAAATTAAACAATTGTAAATCTTGACAGTAATGCTTGACAGTAATCTTGACATATATGCCAACATCTTAATTTATTCCAGAGTATTTTTAGCCCCGTCTTCATTTCGCACCAGTTTGATTATAGAAAAACTTTCTCCAATATATATAGCTTCGATTAATTAATAAAAAATTCATTTTAACAAGTAAGTGGTAAGAAATGAAGGCGGTGCTAAAAATACTCCGGAATAAATTAAAATGATGGCATCTATGGATTTACCACAGACGGGATTTAAACCTGAGGAAAATGCCTTTTTTTTTTGGCCTCATTGTCGCCTGGCAATATTATTCCATCCTATGATAGATATTGCAAAAACTATTGAAAATTTGCTCGAGAAATGACGTAGATATATGATTAACACTTTCGTGACCGATGACGTAGATTCACGTCATTTGAAAATCTGTAACTCTGCCAGTGGGCGTTTTTTTTTTTTTTATTTGTATGTTTTTTATTTCTTAAGTATAATATTCCAAATATTCATATTTTTCCAATGAAGTATAATACAGATAGAAATATTTTGATTAGAAAGAATATAATTACAATGTTTATCTATTTGCAATATAAATGTGAATACAGAAAATTTTGTTCTGAAATATTGTAACTTGGGAGAATAATGCTTACCGGCGGACCTTACTGTCAAAAAGACAAAAAAAAAAAAAAAAAAAAATAAATAAACACTTAAGAACTGATTTCAACAAGAAAAAAGATCATATAAAGCAAATAAAGCACTGATAACGTATCACTGGGAAAACAGTGTAATCTTTTTTTTTTTTTTTTTTTTTCTTTTGACTTAAATATCTAATTTAAATGATTGAAAAGCGTAATTAAAAAAAATTAAAGGTGTTTACTTAAACGTTCTCTTAGAGAAACTAATATTTCGTTTTGTAGATTACCTCAAATGGTGCTTTAAAAATTTCATTTGGAAGTATGTATTTAATTCATTAATGTTTTAGATATGCAGGGTTGCCAGAGGCGACTTTTGTTCTTAATATTACTTTCGTACCACTGTTTTCAAAATATAAAATTTATAGTATAGTTTCGCAGATATGTCTGCACTTTTCCAGTATAAATTATAAATTTTATGCTATGCAAATAGTGATACAATAATAATAATAATAATAAAGTCGCCTGTAGCAGCCTTGGATATGGCACTTACACAGAGTTGCCGACATCTTAATTTATTTCGGAACATTTTTAGCTCCGCCTTTATTATATGACACTTTTATTTTAACACTTTCGGGACAGCATGTTTTTCTCCTTTTGACAGCTCCGCCTGTGGGCGTTATTCTTGTGTATTACATAATTTTAAATCAATATTTTCTGTATTCATATTTATAATATAATTGGATATGCATTACAGTTATACTCTTTGTAATCAAAGTATTTGTATCCATAATACATTGATTGTATAAATGTGAATATTAGGCGTATTTTTAAGCGATAATGTAACCTATCTAAAGAAACGCCCACTGGCGGAATTACAAATTTTCAAATGACGTGAATTCATGTCAGCGGTCGCGAAAGTGTTAAGAGTAATTTTTTTTACCTTTTTTACAGTTATATATTCCTAGTTATATATTTACAAGAAAATTATTCTAAAAATAAAGTGGTGCGAAAAAAAAAAAAAAAAAAAAAAGGCGGGGATAAAGGTTTGGAAAAACATAGTTCGTACAGCTGTTGAATTTTCTTGATTTTCTGCATCACAAATATTTAACTGCATTTTTTGATTTAAAAATAAATAAATAAATAAATAAAAATAAAGAGGCCTTAAAACTTAAAAGGAAATATATTCTATAAAAATACTGGTAGAAATTCTTTAAAAAAAGACATGGCCGTAGGAACTATGAAAAAAAAAATTAAATATTTTGACAATTATGTTTCCAATAAACGTATTTTATGTTTAAAAGAAATATTTCTTTAACGATATAATGATATCGTTCGAAATGTTGATTTAATACAAATACTCACTCTTAATTTCTCATTGACTTATCTGCATTATTTTCAAAGTAATTTGATTTCGTTATTTTTTAAAAGATTATTTCGATTTTTTTTTTTTTTTTTTTTAATTTTTATTATTATTTAATTTTTATTTATTTATTTATTTATTTATTTTTTTTTTTTTAACGAAACGAAAATATTTTACATATAAAACATATTTTACGAAATGTATATCAATATATATTCATTCAATGCGAATTTTACTTAGGAAATGTTTTACAATATAAATATAGTCATTAAAAAAAAAGAAAATTTGAATAAATATTTCCTCTTGATATCAAGCCTTAAGTCAAAATAGATAAGCAACGCAATATATCGCTTACTACACCTGTGGGAACAAAATATTATACTGTCGACAAAGCCATTTTTTAAAAGAATTTCACGTGCTTATTTTACAAAATGAAAAGGTTTAACTCAATCTTTGAAATTTGCGCAAATATATTTTAGATATCCACAAAATTTCAAGAAATATTATTAAGGATATTTTTGCCAATGCTTTTATTTTATCTTTGTAGTGAAGTCATTATTTATTTGAATAAAATACTAAGGGCAACAGTATAGAATTTAAATCATTACATTTAATTTTTTTGATATTATGTATTTTTTAAATATAATTTTTTTAAATTGATTTTAATATATAAGTTTTAAGATATATGATATTTTTTTTATTGCTTAGTAAATCATTTGTAAAAAAAAGGGTATTATTCTTAATAGCTATAATTTTGTTGTTGCATGTATGCTTAAAATTATCCTCATGTACCGTTTATCAAAATGAATTGTAATTTAAATACAAAATAATTAAAATTAAAATATTTCTAATTGGGACGCTTTAATCAGAGAATGTTATAATAATATCTTCATATACGAGGGGTATAGTTAAGTCCATCGGAAATTGACTAGTGGAAAAAAAAATAGTTTAAAAAAACACTAAGAGCTTCGATCGGTTTAAGGTAAGGAAGGTCTCAAATTTCCCTAGACATAAAGAAAGTAATTCGAGGTATTGATAATTAAATTTATATTGCAGATATTACGCTTAAAATGTTTATGTTAAATGAAATATTAGTGTATATAGATACGCGTGTATTATTAAAACAGTCCATAAAATTTACTTTGCACAAAGTCCATTATTCAAATTTTTATAAAACTAGCGAGGTTTGTGTTTTAAGTACTGTAATAATAAAGTTAATTACCAAAATTCTCCTTTTGTTTTCTTTATTTGTATACTTACTTCATTTATATTTCATACCATACTTCGTTTTCTTTACTGCATATCGGTGTCACAAACTGGAAATATATACAAAAATTTAATAAGTACCAAATACATAGATGTCAACATTTTAACTTATTCCGGAGTATTTTAAGCCCCGTGTTTATTTCCCAACGCTTACATAGCTGCCAATATTTTAATTTATTCCGGAGTACTTTTAGCCCCGCCTTTATTTCGCACTACTTTATTTATAGAAAAAAAATTTCTCCAAGGCTCTTCGATAAAATAAGACAAAATTACTTTTAAAAAATAAGTGGCACGAAATACAGGCGGGGCTAAAAATACTCCGGAATAAATTAAAATATTGGCAGCTAAGCGCTTATTTTTTATCAGTAATTTATTTTTATTTTTATTTTATCGGAGCATAGTCTTATAAAATACATGCCTTCCGCGTGGCTCGGAAACTTGGCAACAGTTCAAGCAGTAAACAGCGCCACCTGGTACAGATTGGGCACTTTTTTATTCAAATGTCACCAATAATTTTAAGAAGTGATATATGATATATCTAATCGACGTTTCTTCGATTCTATTCCCCTATTATATATATCAAATCCCACTTTAAAAACTTTTTGGTGAATGTTGAATAATCTGTACCAGGTGGCGAGCCACGCGAAAGGCATCTAGTTTAGGAGGATGTACTCTGAGTTACATATTGGAGAATTTTTTTCTATGAATAAAGTGATGCGAAATAAAAGCGGAACTAAAAATATTCCGTAATAATTTAAAATGCTGGCATCCATTGTACTAATGGTGAATCAAGTTCCTAAACTTTATTCTGGAATTCAGCTAACTATTTCCTGAGATAAAGCGGCTGCAAAAATTTGGTATCACATTAAAATGATCGGATCGTGTTTAGGACATCTGAAAAACAAAAAGATTCCAGAATTCAATACTATTTCTTTCATAAAGAAAAAAGAAAAAAAAAATTAAAGATCATTAAGTGTATGTGTCTACCAGAAAGTTCTGTACTTTTAAATCAAACTACTGATTGCGGAAGTTTATTCTGGGTAACAGTCAAGATATTCTTGAATGACTCTTAGTACGATAATTGGTGAAGTATTAGATAAATATTAATAAACAAAAATTTCCTCTGTCAGTTTATTAATTTAAACAAAAGAAAAAAAAAAACAGACTTTTCCGGTAGATCGAATATTTTGATATTTCTTATTTTACAGTATGCCTCTGCCACACACACACAAAAAAAATGGATGACACAATTTTTATGCAGTATTTTTAAATTAACGGATATCATCAATTAGTCATGTCTAAAATTACTATATAAAAAATAGTGGTATTCAAATTTTCCTTTGTGAGAGCTCTGAATAAATATTACGTACATTATAAAAAACACTGCGCGTACAAAAACTTTAAAGTGCATCTATATTCAGAAATACAGTGAAAAATCCGATTTTTTCCCCCCAAAAAAACTTACAAAATATGAAATTGTTATTGAGCGATTTATGCGCAATTTCATTTATGACTGTATTTGTAAATTATCAGTTTATAAACCATGGTTACCGATGAGACGATTGCTTAGGGACTAATTATTAATATTTCCATAATGAGTCACCATTTAAAAAACTTGGTTACGTTAGAAACTTGACATATGGACTCGACATGTTTTTACAGACAGGAATGCATTTTTAGCACATCTTTCCTTAACGGTCAACAAAATGAACCTTTCTTCAATCAAGTCAGAACTGGAGTTAAAAAATTGACTTGACATAATTACTCCGGAAAAAGTTAAAATGTTGGCAATTCTGGATAATTTTTACCAATAATTTTCAGTGGGTTTAATAAAGACCGCTTATTCGTTTAGAAATGATTTTAAGTTGATGAATCAGACCTCGAATATAAAAGAACTTGAAAAATTGAATCTATTTCATTCATAATATTTTCTGCCAAAATTACAATTTTCAGAACTTTTAGGAAAAGATGACCTCTCTTAAGTACTTTTTCTTACAGCATTTAAAGCATCTTCTTCGGATACCGTAGGATGGAAGTACTTGTGACAAAAGCTACGCATCTTCCTCAGCCTAAAGGTGGAACTAACGAAGCGCGAGTCTTAAAATAATCGCAATCACTGCAACGGAGAAATAGGGTGGTGGTGGTGGGGAGGGGGGGCAGAGAAGGAACACCTAAACAGTGATGCCAGATGGTCGAAAATTATTTCCCCAAACATGTCTTCAAATTTCCCCAAATCAGGGGGTTTTTTCGGAAAAATCCCCAACTTGATTTCTACTAAAAAGGGAAAATAAAAATTTTTTCCAAAAAAATATCAAGCAGATTTTTCTATGATTTAAGCTCAGATTTTTCCCCAAATGAAGGCAATTTTTGAAAAAAATCCCCAAATAACAATACAGCGAAGAAAAGTATCTCGTCGTAGGGGTAAATCATTACTTTGCCAACATTTACAGAAAGTTGAAGAACTCCCCAGTTTTGTCCCCAAAACTGTCCCCAGAAGCCTCAATAATCCCCAAAATGGAGACAAAATTCCCAATCTTGCATTACTGCACCTAAACATAAATATGGCTGTCTTTGAAAGATTTTAATTTCTTTTTCCCACTGTTATTGTTGGTGTGAGTTTGGAAAGTTAGCTTTTGACTTTGAATTTTCACCTACTATGAGCAAAAAACTGCGAACATCTTTTCTCGATTCGTCTCCAAATCAGTCACTTAATTAGAAAATTGATGATGGATACTATAGATACATGGTATACCATACAGTTATACTATACATGGTATGCTATACACTTTATGGTTAAAATGTACATTTATTAAAGTCACTCATTTATTTAGACTAACTTCGATTTTAAAAGTTAGAACATGTCTAAAAAAGAAAGTAGCAAAATCTTAATATTAATGTTTAACAATTCAGAATAAGTAAGCTGAAACAGAGAGTGAAAAAAAAAAAAAAATAAATAAATAAATAAATAAAAAATTAAAAAATCCTATTATTAGATCATATAAGAGTTAGTGTCACAAGTTCATGAAATATGTTGAATTAACTTGGTTGCATTTTAATCTAACCTTACAATTTTACTGTTATTGTAAAAAAGACAAACTTTAATTCACAAAACTGCTACATAGCATACACGTATCATTATCCATCCTTATCAAGAACATTACAGGGAATTTTCAGTTTTATGTCATGTAGAATTTGTTTAGTTTAGAAAAGTTATTTCCAA
Source organism: Salticus scenicus (assembly GCA_963930645.1). Lineage (NCBI taxonomy): Eukaryota > Metazoa > Arthropoda > Arachnida > Araneae > Salticidae > Salticus > Salticus scenicus. The sequence goes on from OZ005659.1 coordinate 178,745,849, forward strand.
TGCTTAAAAATATAAATCATAACTCTATGCAAATTGTGTCAGTAATCATTGTTGTATTTCTTTTTCTTTCTTTCTTTTTTTCATAGCTATTATCACCCCCTCCCTCGCAGAAACCTTAACTATATTTTATGAGTTTAATTGCAATTTCCGTTAATGTATTACATACACGCACACGAGCATGTATTACTCTAAATGTTTTTGATAAATCTTTCAAAATTTCTCGATATATAATAATTATAAATAAATTATTGCAGCAATTTCATAATGCAGTCTAATATATTTAAGGAATGCATACTATTATTACGATTGTGAAGATTTTATTGAACTGAAATAACATCTAGAAAATCTCAGCCCCTCCGAAAAATTGAGCTCTAGACCCCCTACTGTCTTACACCACTTTTTTTTTTTTTATTATTATTATTATTATTATTATTATTATTATTATTATTCCATAGTTGTTCAGCGAATTTTTAAGGCAGAATATAATAGAAATTAATGAAAAAAAAAAAAATCGTGATATAAGCGTTTCGTCTTGAGACGTAAACTCTTGCACCATTGCCAACTTTCAGAATGGTATCAAGATAACACTATTTCTTAATTAAATACTCCTTTTGTTTTAAATTAGAGTTTATTTATTTTTTCCAGGTTTTAAGGGAAAATGGTTCACTTATTAAAATAAAATAATAATTAGCATTTTACTCTATTTTTGCAGATTATTAAATGATCTTGTTAAAGATAATAACTTCATTAAGAATAAAAACAATTTATCTTATATAATTTCAAATATTTAAACTTATTTTATTTAAACAATTTTATAAACATATTTTTTCTTACAAAATCTAACTTTTTGCAATTTTAATTATTTATTTATTTTATAATACTCTTTAAAGTGTTATCTGAAAGTTTGTGATCAATAAGAAAATTAAATAGTATTGATACATGTATGAAAAAATCAACAATGGATTGATTTACTTATAAATATCTATGAACACTTTCGTGACCGCTGACGTAGATTCACGTCATTTGAAAATCTATAACAAGCGGACCTTACTATCAAAAAGACAAACATGCTTTTTTTTTTTTTTTTTTGACAGTAAGGTCCGCCTGTGGGCGTTATTCTCCTCATTTACAACATTTCAGAATAAAATTTTCCGTATTCACATTTATATTAAAAATGGATATAAATCATAATTATACTCTTTCTAATCAAAGTATTTATATCCATAGTATATTGGTAGTATAAATATGAGTATTGGATATATTCTTAAGAAATAAATAACATACAAATTGTGAAAAAAAACACCAACTGGTGCAGTTAGATATTTTCAAATGACGTGAATCTACGTCAACGGTTGCGAAAGTATTAAAAAAAAAAAAAAAAAAAAAAGAAAAAGAAAAATAAACATTATTTATTTATTTATTCTTTCTAAACCCAAACTTAATTTCATAAAATTTCACTGTTGTTTTATTTCATTCTGTAAAAAACATCGTATATGGGTTATCATGCAAATAAATAAAATATAATAAATAAAATATAATAAATAAATAAAATAAATAAATAAATAAAATAAATAAATAAATAAAATAAATAAATATAAAAATATAAACTTAGCTTCTTATAATTAACATTTTATATATGCGATTTGGTACACTTTCACCTGTAGATACTGAAAAATAGTCATATAGAAATTCTCAAAATGTAATAGCACGCCGGCTATCAGTTGATATGAATCCTAATTGAATCAGCATAATTTTTCATAATACATGTCTGACATACAAAGTTTTTGTACGTATCAAACATAAGGGCTGAGATATAGCTACATTTCTCCGGAAAAAAAGAATTAAGTTAAAATAATGTATATTTAAATTTCTTCATTTTGAACAGATTTACATGCTGAAAAAATATGAACTGACAAAAATCATTTTTATTGTACGATTTTAAAGATACATAAAAGAAAAAAAAAAAAAAAGAATTTTTCTATTTTTTCTCCAAATGGAGGGTAAAGACAGTCCTTCTAATAAAGGCAATGAATATTATATAATTTATTATTATGTGATGTTTAACAATTGTTATTTTTATTCCCACTGAATTCCATATTTTAATACTTAAAACAATAATAATAATAATAATGATAATAATAAACAAATAAAAAGTACTTGAAAAGTATAATTATTTACAACTAAATGGTGAAAATTATATATATGTATACATTTAATCAATTGTTAAAATTATCTAAGATGAAACTTTCACTTTGTTTTAATCAGAATTTCCAAAGACTCTTCAATCGAATATTAAATAGCGAAATTTTAAATAAATATTATTTTTGGCACTCTCACGGGAAAAAAAAATCTTATGACAAAATAGTTTTACATGAAATTATTAACCAATTAGTTAAATTTTAAATTTCAACTTAAATTTTAAACTAAATTTTAATTTCAAATAAAATAAATAAAATACCTAAAAAAAAAAAAAAAAAAAAAAAAAAAAAAAAAAAATTAACATTTTGCTTTTAAAAAATGCTAAAATATTTTAAAATATTGGTAAATTTATTTTTAATTATTTAGTTTATTTTTATTTTTAAGAGTGTTAATATATGCTAACGTTATACGTATACACAAGTACTTATATATATGTTACCGTGAAAGACCGAAATTGGAGAATGTCGACTTTCACCGGTGAATGTCAACAAACACCAAATACGTCGGTGAAAGATCGAATATTTCATTACATTCTTGTACATTCGGACCCTCACCGGTGTATGTCGACAATCACAGATATGCTCTGGTGGAGGTCGAAAAGAGAGGAGCAGACAAAGAGACGACTGGCTGTTTCCCGCCAAATCCTTTGTTCTGCTTGGAGTCAGCCAGCTTTGTCAGTCTTATGCAAGGTTTGATGGTGAGAGCAACGTTTTCTTAATTTTTTTTTTCGATACCCTAATTTATACAGAATGGATACTTGAAAAGTTAAATGATTTTTCTTGAAAAGTTAAATGCATTAATTGCGAGTAAACGAGAAGACAATTGTTTTTATTTTTCTCAAGAAAAGTACTCTAAAATACTTTCTGAAGTGGTTTCTGCTAAAACTAAGTGCAACACACCTTTGGATTACAGACGATTAAAACGTTTTGACGTTTTAAAAATTAATGATGAAGAGAAGTTAATTGTACCATTAAAACCAGGAGAAACGAATATACAGTATTATGTTACCAATGAGGAATTGTTCAGTATACTATATAAAACTCACACCAGAATAGGCCACGGAGGAAGAACACGCATGCTTAAAGAGTTGCAAAATAAATACAGAAATATTACATATGAAGTTGTAATGTTGTATTTAAATTTATGCAAACAGTGTCAAATGAAACACAGTGCACCTAGGAAAGGTATTGTTGTGAAACCAATGGTCAGTTCTGAGTTAAACTCAAGATGTCAAGTTGATCTGATAGATCTGCAGTCAAACAGAGATGGCGAATATAAGTTCATAATGGTGTATCAAGATCATTTAACTAAGTTTGTCCAGCTATGACCTTTGAAAACTAAGAGGGCGGAAGAAGTAGCGTATCACGTTCTTCCAATATTTTTAACATTTTGTGCTCCAGCAATATTGCAATCAGATAATGGTAGAGAATTCAGTAATCAAGTCATATCCGAAATATGCGCTATGTGGAAAGATGTCAAGATAGTTCATGGAAAGCCTCGGCATAGTCAAACACAAGGCTCAGTTGAAAGGGCCAATCAGGATATAGAGAATATGCTAACTGCATGGATGAGCGATAACCATACAAATAAATGGTCAGAAGGTTTACCCTTTGTCCAATTTGCCAAGAACACTACATACCACGAAGGAATACGCCAAAGTCCTTATGAAGCCATGTTTGGCATTAAAGAGGAAAGAGGCATAGTATCGTCTGTTTTGCCTAGCGAACAAATCGCAAATATCGAAACCGAAGAACAACTTGAAGAAATTGCCAATACTTTTGAAACCAAAGAACAGCTTGAAGAAACTGGTAATACTTCTGAAAAAAATTTGAGTGGTGGTCATACCGAAAACCATATTCCAAAGAAAAATATTGAAGAGGACTTGCAATCTACCACGTCTTCACATCAAGTTCTGACTGAAAAACACGAGTTAATTTCTATAAAAAGAGCGGCCGCGAAAGATAATCTTCTACTGCAAGCAACAAAAATGTTACGAACCTCACAAAAACAATTCCCTCCTGCTCAAATTGGTGATACTGTACGAATACAAGTCCCTGATGTCGACCGTGGTCGTACAGATAACCGAAATGTGTTAGCGGTTGTTGTTGGAATAGAAGACTCCGACTTCTATAAACTTGCAAATGAAAATGGTACCCTCAAGCAGCTTTACACACGTAATCAGTTCGTAATTTGTAAAGAAAAGTTACTTTCCATTGATGAGATTCATTTTCAAGAAATTTCGCTGAGAGAAGCAGCTGCACTAATTCGAGAAGCGGTGGGCAAGGCTATAAACGCTGTCATTGCAAAAAGAAGTGTTCCACAAATAAATGCAGTTGTAAAAGCAAGGGCCTCTTGTGCAATTCAAAGTGTCATAATAGCAGGGCCCGACTTAGACTACCTGCAGCCCCGGGGCAAGCCTATTCTGGGGCGCCCCCTTGCAGTGGCATAAGAGGTCTTTAGGTTGCAGAATTTCTGTATTCGCCTGTAGGGGGCCCCTTCCAGAAGGGGGGCCCAGGGCATTTGCCCCGTATGCCCTGCCGTAAGTCGGGGCCTGCATAATAGTTTCAGTTGTTGCAATAAATAAGATTTGAATCACATAATTTAGTAAGTTTTTTATTACTATTATTTTATTTTCTCATTTAGAACGTACTGTATAATTAAGTAAGTTTTTAACTTCTATTATTTTCCTTTTTCATTTTGAATGTACTGTGTGTTTTCAGTTCTTAGTCATTCCTCTCAGAAAGAGAAGCGAAAAATTTATCGCGACTGAATTACGGAGAAGAAAATATACATCTCGGACCTGTTCAACATTCCCCATTAGTGCATGGTGAATGTCGACATTTACTGGTGTAAGTCAGAAATAAGGGTATTCAGCAAATATTTCGGATATACACCAAGCAACTATGTGTTTGTTGACATTCACCGGTGAAAGTCGACATTCTCCAGATTTCGGTGTTTCACCGTAACATATATATATTTTCCGTAACATTATTAGTATTTGCTTATGTTTCACACCATATTCTTTGTACAGTAATTTTTTTTAATATAAAATTACGATTAAATAAGAAGAAAAATACTCTTCAAGAAAACGGATTAACGCTTTCAGTGGCAAGCAATTTTTATCATTTAAAATCAACAGTCACTAGAAATCACTAACATGATTTGAAGACAAGAAATAAAGGAAGTTCTTCGCCTAAGTTACCGAAGAAAATATATGTAAAAATTGTCCTTGGACAGTTTGCACTGTTCAACCACCGCCCCTGAAAGGGTTAAATAAATTCATGAACTTAATACCTCATTCTTTCTTGTTTTTATATTTCATTTAATCCCTGTTTCCCTCCTTTTTCATTCAGTAGGTAGTGAACATGTCAGACATTCGGGCTCAAGTCCTGCACAAACAACAACACATCTACGCAGATTCTGTAAATTGAAAATTTCTATTTACAATTTTTTTTTAAATTTATCAACCTTGAAAATTCATTTTGGGTAAATTAAAGTGGAAGGCTGATTTATGTGAAAAATGCCAGAGCTGAGGGACCAGGTAAGATTTCCAGATCTGGTATATTCCACATACTTGGTATGGAATTCAGCCTTCCACTCCAATTTATCCGAAATGAAAATTTATGTTGTTGTTGTTTCTTATGCTACTCGGAAATTCCGAGCCCCGGTAGTGGAACTATCCGGATTTAAGGCAGGAGGGGTGGGTGAGCTTTCCGTTTTACTCAGGAGCTCCGGAAAATTTCTATTTAAATTTTCCGGTAGCCGAAAAGCGTAAAAGATGGCAACTCTGCTGATGTAACCTGAACGTTTACTTATGCAAGTTTGTGAGTATCCATTTCACCATGTCGAAAATTAATATATATTTATTTATTTATTTATTTATATATGTGTATAAACAGCAAGAACTTGTTCAAGGCCCTATAAATTCTCGCTATTTTCTCACAAACGGCATTAGCAGGACTACGTGCATTTAATTTTAGATGGTAACGCGTTTACAAAGAAGTTCTGTCGCTAAGATTGAACTTCAGTGTCACCACAGTGCAAACAACTTTTTTTTTTTTTTTTTCCTTAGTTCTGAAAATGTCGAGTTTTGTGCCGAGTAAAGAGTATTTTAAGAAAATTTTATTGTAATATATATATATTTATATTAAAGTAATTTGCACCTGAAGCACGCAGAATTTTTGTTGAGATTTACGGTGAGCATGCTCTATTGTAAATGACACACAGAGATTGGTTTCGACGCTCTAAAAATAATTATTTTAATCATGGAGTTAAAGAACGCTCTAGCACATTGAAAAAGTTTTAAGATGAAGAATTGGAGGAAGTACTTAAAGAAAACACATGCCAAATGCTAGATGACCTTGCAAAATCATTACGAGCAGATGATACAATAGTTTCGACATGTTTGAAAGCATTAAGAATAATCCAGAAGCAAGAACACGGCGTGCCGTATAAATATATATATATATATATATATATATATATATATATATATATACCAGGTGTGCCATAATAAGTCTGTAGACATTTTAAAAATTCATAAAACTTAACGGAATTGGTAGAACTGAACGCGGTTTGCGAAAAATTTATTCTTGTGAAGTTTTTTTTTTTTTTTTTTTTTTTGATAAAGGAAAAAAAATAGTTAATTATTTTGTCAATAGAGGACGCTGTACGGAAAAGTAAGGAGAAATATTAAAATTGGAATTCAAAAAATTGCACGATTTTACTGTTAGCACATCTTATTTCTTATTTTGCCTCCTACTTGCGCATGCATATTTTACTTGCGATGGTGACTTGGTTGATAAATGGCTATTGGTGAAGATGTTGTCCTTCTGATAAGAACCGAAAGCTGACGATGCAGTTAGCGGTGTTATAATTCATTTACGAACTGTAATTTGTGATGATGACGGGCATAGGGATTATTTGCACGCAAATAAATGTAGATTTTCATGGAAATGTGTGATTTGCTTACGTTCAGCGCCCTCTATCGACAAAATTTTTAACTATTATTTTTTCCTTTAATAAAAAAAGAAAAAATCCCTTCACAAGAAAAACTTTTTCGCAAATTACGTTCAAAATTTTTATGAAATTTTAAAATGTTTACAGATTTATTGAACGCACGGTATATATATATATATATATATATATATTCAAAAACAAATGAAAGAAATTAAAAGGATCTTTTAATATTTCTTTTATAAAATATGAAAAGTTAATTTTATTATTATTATTATTATTATTTTATTCGCATGTAATAACTGTCAGCATAAAAATAAATATTTAATAAACTCATGAATATTTAATAAACTCATATATATATATATATATACATTCAAAAACAAATGAAAGAAATTAAAAGGATCTTTTTATATTTGTTTTATAAAATATGAAAAGTTAGTTTTATTATTATTTTTATTATTTTTTTATTCGCATGTAATAACTGTCAGCATAAAAATAAATATTTAATAAACTCATGAATATATAAAGTGAATAAATATATAAAGTTTTATAGTCATGAATATATAAAGTTTTATTATATATATATATAATAAAAAGTTTAAAAAATGAAACAGAAAGAGGAGATCAATTCGCATTAGAATTTGTTCGCATTCTACACAAAAATCGCTTTTTCAAAAGCAATTAAATTTATTTTAACCGGAAGCAATAAAAATAATGCATTCTGAAACCTCAATTTTTATATTTTATTTTTCCTTTAAAGCAAAAACATTTAAAAATATGTTTTTTTTTTTTTCTTTATTATTAAGAAAACTGAGCACAATTTAAAAGTTTCGATTTTTTTTTTTTTTTCCCTTCACTGCCCTAGGCTAAGGTATTAATGACTTTTTTACCTTCTTTAAAGAAAATTTTATTTTTATTGTACTGTTTATTTATTTATTTATTTATTTATTATTATTTTTTTTTTTAAGTAACGTTTCTTATTTCATTTTTTAAAGAATTTTTATTTAATTTACTTTTAAAATCTAAATACAAATTTAGAAAAAATAATTTTTCTTTCTTATACTGAATTTCTTACCATTTGACTTTAAATGTTCTTTCTTAGATAATAAACAAAAAATGTTTTATCGGTTTCTCTCATTACAAATGAATTAATGTTAACAATAAATTTTTGCTTAAAACAAGTTAATATTAAAAATTACTATTGAACTAATCGGTAAAATAATTTATATGATAGGTGAAAAAAAAAAATGATAAGATGAAGTAAGATAAGAAAATATAAGAAAAAAAAATAGTGATAACTGCTGAGATACACTCAACCATTCTCAAATTTCTTTTAAAAAAAATTCAAAGATTTGGAATTTCTGGCATTATAATAACAGCGCGGTTGAACAGAGCGGTGTGTTCTTTGAAGTTGAGTAAAGGAACATTGCAGAAGGCAGAGCCTGATTAAGGGGGAAGCATACATTATTTGTACTGACACAGTTATTTTTTAACAAATACTTTCCTCCTATAATAAACACAAAATTCTCATTAAAAATTATTTTAAAAGAATTCTGGTGTCTAATAATAGTGAGTGAATTGGATTGTTTCACACCGTTCATTTTTTATAGAAAATATTTCCTCGTCAAAGCGTGGAATTTCTATGACATGAAGTAAAAAATAATTGTAAAAATATTCCGGTGAGAGCGGAGATAATGTGTGCTTCCCTTTAATCAGGCTCTGGCAGAAGGCACATTTTCCTGATAAAAGGAATTGTCACACACGGTTTCACATGAAAGTTAAAAGATGATATTTCACCTATATGCATTTTGGATGGACAAGAAATTATTATTGTAAGAAAAAAAAAGATTTTGTTATGTAGGAAACGAAAACATTTTAAGGCCAGGTGCCTGATACATTTTAAAAGATTCAGAAACTGGGAAAAATGTAGAAAAGGATTGGCTATTCAGGTGTAGGATAGTAAAAGTCAAAATCATAACAAGAAATAAAGGCAGTGAGTATAAATTTATAGCACAAGGAATATTTTCAGATAGAATATGTTCAAAGGTGAAACGATAAAAGTCAAAAATTCGGAAAGGGTTCTATAAGAGCAAAGGAAAATTTATGTTACATAGAAGACATCGAAAGAACGCCGGCAATTCAGACTGCGCGTAAAGAGTTTGAATAGGCTGGGGCCAGAATAATGCAAGGGGTTTTAACTGAAAACATGAAAGCGCTAGGCATTCGGGTTTACAAAAGGATAAGGATGAAAACAGATCGGGAAATGCGAAAAGCGCGCGAAAAAACAGCTGAGAAAATAAAATAAAATAAGACTAGGAAAAATTTTAAGGGGGCAAGGAAAGGCCAATGACGGAAATTTTATTCAGTTTCTAAAATCCAATAATATTAAGGTTAGCGACGAGCTAACCCGAGATTGGTAAGGAAAAATGGGGAAATATTGGAAGAACAGAGAAGGGGGATGAAATCGGATGGGATATAGGAGGATGACAGAGAGGAAAGAGGGTCAGATTTTAGATTTTGGTGGGTGTATCAACAGAAGTTTCATGTTTTGGATTTAACGAAAGTGTTGCTTGTTCACGAAAGTGATCCGGGCCCTGAAAAGATGATGGAGCCACAATCGGCGCTAAAGATTTTTGGTAAGCATTTTTATGTATTAGCCTCTCCTCCGGGAGTAAATACGAATCTAAATTAGGAGTCCATAATATTGTAATTTATTATCATAGTAACGTCATTAATATAAAATTTACACCGGCCGTATGGGCCTAAATTGTTTTCATAATTTATGTAAACTATTTTCCAAAATAAACGATATTTGTAATTATTCGTGAGTAATTTTCTTATGAATTACTGTTTGAATTTATGCTAGGATATCCCCATAAGTGTTAATTGGGAAAGTTAATAAAGATAAAATTTAAAACCTGGGTTAATCTTACTTACTTACTTAAATACAATTATTAATATGAGGGTGTTACAGCATAACAATAAAAATATTACATTTTCGTTGTTTCGTCATTTGGTTTCTATATTTCATATCTAAAACAAATTAAAGTAAATAAATAAAAATGTACATAGTTACAACAACTGCTTAAAAGTGTTAATTGCAAGGTTCGGTGCAATCACATTTTTGGGTAACTTTATTTCTATGCAACAATCTTTAAATTATTCAATAAAAAAGTTAATATTGCAAAGAAACTGAATATTTGTAATAAAAAGTGGTATTGGAAAGAGAGACTCCGCCGAGCTTTGTGGTATTGAATTGTGGTATACCTATTCCAATATTTATATTTATATTACATTTTTATGTATTCTTTTCCCTTTTAATGCAACGTACAATCTACCAAATCTAAATATATAAATATTAAGTAACGTCAGGAAAGTTAAGCAAAAATATTTAAATAATGTTAATTACAATTAAGTTAAAGTATTGTTTTATACTCAAAAACATGTTATGAGCGAGACAACAGATTTTATCTTATTTCCAACATACTGGCCTTCAAATAGTAAATTGTAGCGTGGAAAACGTTATGCTTCCTATTAATTATTTAATGACAGTTCATAAATAAGCATTCGAGATGAAGAATATGAGTTGAATCACGGCTTTTATCTCAGGAATTTTGTGTGTCGTGCTAGTGTAATTAGGGTTGCATCATATATATATGTATACATATATATATATTAGTACGGAGGACTACTAGTCTCAGTCAATGGGTTTTTACGATACCAGTTTTACGATATTTGAACATTTATCGAAAATATAATTGAATAAATTAAAATCGCTGAAGTTATAATTTGAAAAAAAAAAAAAAATACAGTCCTCCATACTAAACTAAATTAGGCTTTTGTCAGAATTTCATCCTTTTTTTTTCTTTTTTTTTTTTTTTTTTGTAAATGCGGAGAACTATTAGTCTCAATCTACGGATTTTTACGATACCAGCTTTACGATAGTTGGACATTTATCGAAATCGAAAATTTATCGAAAACATAATTGAATAATTTGAAATCGATGTTATAAAAAAAAAATTAAAAAAAAAAAAAAAAATCTAATTTTCCTCCGCAGTAAACTAAATACTGCTTTTGCCAGAATTTCATCAAAATCTTTTTTTTTTTTTTTTTTTTTTTAAATACGGTCTTTACTATTCGTCTCAATCTACGGATTTTTACGATACCCAGTTTTACGATAGTTGGAAATTTATCTAAATCGAAAATTTATCGAAAATATATATGATTAATTTTAAAGCGATGTTATGATTTGAAAATAATAATAATAATAAATAAATAAATAAATAAATAAACTAATAGTCCTCCGCACTAAACTAAATTCTGCTGTTGCCAGAAATTCAAGAAAATCGTTTTTATTAACATCTTTTGTTTTTATTTTACGATACATTTAATTTTCGATAACATTTAACATCATGCTTTCTCTCTTGCTCTCTGTGTCTCTCTCTCACTTTTTTTTGTTGTTGTAGTTTAATTGTTATTACTATTATTATTATTGTACTATTTTTTTTCCTTTTTTTTTATGTGAAGTGCTCGGGAAAGTATATGAAATGCTTAAAGCACAGTAATAAATTTTGAAATTTTGAAAATTGAAAAAGACTCACATTCCTTAAAATTTTCATTATTACAACACTTGCCCACATATTTAACGTACAAAATATAAGTGTAGTAGGCTAAGGTTACACTTGTCCCAAACCATGGAGCAAGGGATCATCGATACACAAAATATTTACTGTTTTCACATTTTGAATATACTTACGTAAGGAAAGTATTGTATTCTTGAAACAAGTATTGTATTCTTGTCCGACTTTGAGATCCCTACAACTCAACCCAACCCATGTTTTATGTTGTAGTTGTGTTATGTTGTAGTTATGTTATACTGTAGTTATGTGTTTTATTGTTTTTAGTTGTATTATATCAAATTTTTTGTTGCATGTGTATGACGTTTTTGTTTTGATTTCAACGTAATAAGATTCATTCTTCATTTAAAACAAATATTTTTAAGAAAAAAAAAATAGACCTTATAACTATATCTAATGCAACTTATATTATGACGACACGATTGTGTTATTTATTTATTTTTTAACAATAACAAAGTTTTTTTTTATTAAATATTAAAAAACTTTTTAAATCTCACCAAAAGTGAAAAAGTGTTAAAATATTTCAATTATATTGAAATTACTACTTTTAAATAAAATTATTATTTATTACGTACTTCTAAATAAAAGCTGAATAATTTCCAGAAATATTTATTATAACTGTCCTTTTAATATTACATACTCAAGTTCAAAAGCTTCAACTAATTTATCTTTAACTTAAAACTAAAGTTTCTCTTTTAAAGACAAATGCTTAGAAATGATTAATGTACCTTTTACGTCTTTCTTAAATAAACTTTTATAATAAATGCTGCCGTAAATCTCTTCTTAATTGCTGATGTTTTTCATCTCAAAATTCTCTTTAAATTGAAAACAACCAGGTTATTAATATAGTATAAAAGTAAAGTGAATAAAATGACAGGTAACATATGCGATTAATTCTAGCATAGTAACATTTTATGTAATTACCATGCAGGAAAAGTGGGAATAAATTAATGGAATTTAAATTATGGTTTAAAGAATGGGCGTTAATATAATCTATAAATATGTTATCAATACTGATTCATTTATTTATTTATATATATATTACAAGATTACTAATTTAATTTTTTACGTGTCTGTGTGTAAGCGATCCCAAAGAATAAAAAAAAAGTTAATTTAAATACGCATGTATTCGATAATGTATAGACATAGCCTCCTAAACTAGAAGCCTGTCGCGTGGCTCGGAAACTTGGTAACAGCTGAAACGGTAGACAGCGCCACTTGGTACAGATTGCGCGATTATTTTTATTCAAAAGCCACCAATTTTTTTTTTAAAGTGGGATACGTTATATATAAAAGGCGAATAGAATCCAAGGCACGTCGATTACATATGTCGTTTATCACTTCTTAAAATTATTGGTGACAGATGAATACAAAAGTTGCGCAATCTGTATCAGGTGGCGCGGTCTATCGTTTCCCTTGTTGCTAAGTTTCCGAGCCACGCGACAAGCATCTAGTTTAGGAGGCTATGGTATAGCATTATTTTATTTCATTGGCGAAAAGGTATTTTAGCAATGCTTTTATTCAATACACCCATAAATTTCCTAACAAATAAATGTAGAGAAGTGCGATAATAGAAACCTTTATAAAAATGTAAGCCTGATATTATATTTTTCAGCGGACGTAAAAAAAAAAAAAAAGCGTAAAATACGGATTTTTTTTTCATTAAGCTGGTGATGAAACAATTATTAATATTTTAAGAAAAGTGCAAGAACTATTACATTTTATATTAGACAACTAATTAATTATGGTAATACAAATGACTATTATTCAGTGAATATTTACGTCGCAGTATCGATTTCTTTAAAAAATTTATAATGTAAATACAATGCGTAGACACATAAACATAACATTAAGCACGACACCATTAAACATAGTTACATAAACTCTGTCATGTCATTTTTTTCCCTTACAATAACTTCAAAAAATTGTTTTTTGCTTCTTTTTTTTATTGTGAATGATTTTCTTTTCTTATAACATTTAATAAGAGTCTTCAGCAATCACTTTTAAAATATGAAATTAACTTAATAGGTTTTCCATTTATCAGCCCATTTGCATCATTAGCTGTGTATTGCTCAACATTAATCATTCTTATAGTTTGCTAAAAAATAGAATTTGAGGGTGTTGATTCTTTTCATATTTTCTTATTATACAAACGGGTTAATTCTGGCAACAAATTAAAAAATATTAAAGTTAATTTAAATATATATATATTAATTATATTGTGTATTATGTATTATGTATATATATTAATACTTTAGTTTTTTTTTTTTTTGCACACTTTTTCTCAAATTCGTTATTATGAAACTATAAAAATTAAGTTCAAGTAATGAATGTAGTAACCGTTGCTAGGAAACAGGGCACAGACATCATATGCCTTTATACGCAAGAATAGACTAAAGAGAGTCCTGTGGTTTAAATTGAAATTTTGTTTTGCTCAGAATTTAATATTTATTACAGAGCTGCCAACCAAATCCGGCAAATTCTTAGTACCGCCCCTCTTCCTACACCACTAAATTTTTAGAGTAATTCTCTTCAAATATATTTACGATGAATTAAGAAAACAAATACTCTAAAAATTAAGTGGTGTAGAAAAAGGGGCGGTGCTAACAATTTGCTGGATTAGGTTGGCAGCTCTGTTATTAATGATGATTTTTTTTTCTATGTTTTAGTACTATTACTTTTAATCAGACATTTCGTATTGTCATCATTTGTTGTGTTTTGAATGTGTCCATCAACATCCAATTTTACCATTTTATTTCCTTCACTATCTTAAAATATGCACTATTTGTAAAAAAAAAAAATCGCATACATAAACATCAACTTAAAATACTGGATTAACAAATATCAATAAAAAAATATGGAATTGACTAGAACCCATCTATTTATTAGAAAATAAAGTCTGAACCATATAAAAATTTACATTAAAAAAAATTAAAAAATAAGCAAATTATCCATGGTTCTTACGTGCGTCATAGGTAATAGTTTTTGAGTCATTACCATTAGCATAATCTTTTTTTTTTTTGTAAACAATCAGATTCGCAATCATGGAGTAAACTAATTTTCACACTTTCTTACAGATAGATAAATAAAAGTAAATAAATAAGTACATATGAATTTTATTTTATTTTTTTTTTTCTGCATGAAGCTGTAAAAAGTAATGCAATATCTTAACAATTTAAATTTCTAAAAAAAAGAAAGAAAGAAAGAAAATACAATCACTTGAATGTTCCTTCAACTTAATAGAGTAACCGCTGCTAAGAACGTATGCTAGACCTATACTGCGCATACTAAAAAGTTTGTCACATACAAAATAGTCCTGACATACTAGTGCTGGGCGATGTTGACATTACTTAAATCGATATATTGTTCATCTTAAATACCGATATAAGGATATATCGATTTAATGTAGCGTTACCAACTGTAGGGATTAGTCCCTACACGTAAGGACTAAAAAAAAAAATCGACCGAGACAAGGATTGAACTGAAAACCTTCTTGTCTCAAATCAAACAATCTGGCACTGTACCACACTTTTTTGCCTACTAATTAAGTTTCGAGCATTTTGATAAAAGGGATTAAATTTTCTAAGGTTTTATATCGGCCTATGGGTGAGTTGTTGCACAAAATTTGGACTTTATCCTATGTTTTCGACCACACTCTTTAATTTAATCTTAGTTTAATTTCAATAGGAATTTTACTGATTCATACTTCCCTTGTAAGCGGATGTATGGTAGCTCCAAATTTTGTCTCAACTTAAATTCAATCGCAAGAAGTAGAAAACTTAAAAAAAAAGTTGAACCAATTTATGATATTGCTTATAATTTTACTCCATATGCAGTTGGCAGCAAAAGTATTCGAGCGTTAGCAATAATGCCTAAATATATATATATATATATAAGTACTCTTTATACTGCTTTGTTAAATAAATCCTTCTCGAGTCATCTTCTCAAACATTCAAGAATTTTATCTTAGTTGACTATTACTATTACAGAAAATTGTTTTTTAGTTTCACAATATTCCTTACTGTTATTTTGTACATTTATAGAAAAACTTATCATATACTGGAAAGTATTTATTATATCCTTATGTCCTAAAACGGGACGACAGTGCCATTTGTATACTGATGTGTATAAAATGCGAATAAGCGCTAATTTATATCAAGGTGAAAGTATGTAAAACTTTTCAGGAAATTCTGTGCATCATTTTTCGCGCTAAATTCGTTGGGAATTTTTTTTTTTTTTCACACTCAAGCAGATGGATAATTTCTAAAAATGGTCAAAGCGTTCTTTAGACTTCTCGAAACGTGTAAATTCGTTGAAAACCAGAAGATAAAAATTTTTACAAGTACTTTCTTGTAATGAATACCTACAGAAGAATGCAGAAACGCGAAAATCAACAATGAACCATTAAAAAATTATATTAATTTGACAAAATTAAATTTTTTCCTCGAAATTGTGATTTTTATCACAGAAATGTTTCCCATTGACTCGTGACGTGACATTTCGTGAGTAACCTTTAGAACATATGAAGCTCCCCAATTTATTTATTTAATTTTTAACTAATTGATAAATTCAGAATTTTATTATTTCTTATTACTTTTTAATGCATTAAAATATTTACATTCTCCACTTACATGCAAACGAATTACAAAATGGCTTCACACAAGATATTTAATTCCTATAGTGCTTTGAATCTCCTAATAAATGTAAATCTGAATTAAAAATTTCTAAAATACAATTTCTTTAAAAATTCACGAGATTTTTCTTTTTATATTGAAGTTTAAAATTTTTAATTATGTTAGATTAAATTACACCGAGGCAAATTACAAAAAGGCTAATAATTGGCTTAGTGTAAGAAAGAAAATTAGTAATAGAAGAAAAAACAGTTTGGTACACTTGAAGACAAAAAAATAAAATAAATAAATAAATAAATAAATAAATAAATAAATAAATAAATAAATAAATAAACTTCGCTGGTCACTATATTTAAAGGGGACTAATGTGCAAGTTGTACCTGACGGGACTAAAGTGAAAGTTGTACCTCAAGGGACTAATGTGAAAGTTGTACCTCACGGGACTAATGTGCAAGTTGCACCGAACGAACAAACTATTTCTTTCAGCGAAAATGCCTACTAACCCTAGACGACAGGTTTAATATATCGTATCATATTATATATCGTATTTATCGTAATATAACTCAATACGTATTTCGCTTCCTTCTTGGACTCGTTTTAATACGCATTTTTTATATGCATGAGCAGCCCCCGAAAAACAAAAACATTAAATTCATTTTTTTACTTATTTTTATTTTATAATATTTCACGCGCACTTTTTATTTCCTAATTCAAAATTATTAAAAAAAAACTTTTTCGATATCGTTTGTAACGATACTGATTATTATTAATTTTTTTTTTTTTTTTTTTTTTCAATAATAATAAAAAAAAAGATTTTGATGAAATTCTGGCAAAAGCAGAATTTAGTTTAGGACGGATGACTATTAGTTTTTTTTTTTTTTTTTCTTTCTTTCTTTTTTCAAATTATAACATCGCTTTCAAATTATTCAATTATATTTTCGATAAATTTTAGATTTCGACAAATGTTCAACTATCGAAATCGACAACGCAAAAATCCCAGATTGAGACAAATAGGCCCTCAGTCCTAAAAAAAAAAAAAAAAAAAAAAAAAAAGCATCTACTTTTACCGTATTCAAAATTATTTTTTAATACCCATACTATATACTGTTAAATAATTAATTTCGAAATAAATAGAAATCAGATAATTAAATGTTAGAATAATCATATCTAAGATGACGCTGCTGTTTGAATTAATTTATTTTTGACAATATGACAATGTCATAGTCTTTACTGAAATTAATAAATTTAATGAAAGAATATTATTAATTACAGGAAATATTAATAAAGAATAGTTAATTATTCACTTATCTAATAAACAGAAACTGGAGTATCTTATTTTTTAATTATAGGAACTATAATAAAAATAACCGAAGAAAATACTAATATTGATAAAGTAAATCTCCAGTAATCAAACGAATTTCGAATGAATGAATGAATAGATCTCATTTCTCGGTTTTCATTTCGTTACTACGCATGCGTTCCTAAAACCGTAATCCATTCGAAAGAATGCTTCCTCGGATCGGGTCTTAAACCGATATTCTCTTCCCAGTACGCTTGCGCAACACTAAATCAAAACGGCTACTCTCTTGATTCTTTGCGGTTTGATTGAGTAAAGATTTTCATGATTTAGCTCTTTATGACTGCGCATGCTTTACACTAAACCAGTATCCGACTAAATGAATATCCATCTGGCATTATTCCAGCATTACTGAATCGGTTTAGCGTGGCATCAGAAGTTCGCGTTTTTTTATGTGTCTGCATCGATATTTCACGGAAGATGAAATATTTAAATCGAATAAACGATATTAGCGTTAAATCGATATTTGATTTTGCATCGATATAAAGCCCAGTCCTATGACATACTAAATAAAATTCTGTCTTTGACAGATTTTTTATTTTTTATTTTCTTGTTTTTTTTTTGTTCATGTGAAATGTGATTTCCTTTTTTAAGGTAAATGTTCAGTTTTATTGAAGAATTGTAATTGAAAACAAGAGTTCGTAGTTAATGATTCTTATCATTAGTGAAGTTTGTATATTTCAATTAACAACCATTTGACCGTTAAAAAATATGTGATTCACAAAAGCGATTCATTAAACCAAATTATAGAAATTTTATATAACAGTAAAAACAAATAATTCATTCGTATACACACACACACACACACACATATATATATATATATATATATATATATATATATATATATATATATATATATATTATCAAGAATTAAAAATCATGCAATACGCATTGGTTATTAACACTTTCCAACTGTACATACTTGTTTTACTGGATAACTTTCAATGTTTTTTGCCTATGTTATCAGAAAATGGACAGGCAGAAGAAATGAAAGGCACACAGATAGACTAACGTAATTCATAATCATTCTTAAATATTGTTGGAAAGTGTGAAAAGAATGCTTAACGCAAAAGAAAATGCAGCACTTAGATTGTAATTGCAGCCCTTAATTTATCTGATCATTTTAGTGTAGCCCTGTAAATATGAAGGTTAATTACATCCTAATCTATGCAAAAATTATTTTAGCATATTAACAACAAATGTCAATTTCTTTGTAATTTTTGTAGTAGAAAGTTATTTAAAAGTCATTTATAAAAATGTCTCTCCTAAAATGCAATGCATTGGAATTTTTTTTTTTTTTTTTTTTTTTTTTTTGGATGTCCCTGTGCACAAACCAGTTGTACCGGACTTATTAACGCCATTTCAAATAGGAAACATCCCATAGTGAACTTAAATAACATATGCCATTTTTTTAAAAATATGATAATATTACGGTTGCTGGAGGCGGGTAGACGGACAGATAGACAGTCGGACAGAGAAAAACATAAAATCAGATCATATTTATATTTAAAAATTGTTAGAAAGTGTTAAAAACGCTCAATGTAAAAGAAAATGCGATTCGAGCAAATTTCCAATAATAGCCCTTTAAGTAACTGAATATTTTTGTGTGATACTTTAAATCTTACTGCTAATCATGCTATATTTTTTTAGAAAGCATGCTTTTGTGCACATGAATAACATATTTCAATTTTATTAAGATTTCTGCAAAGTTAAGTTATTTAAATTTGGTTTAAAGAAATATCTCTCATAGAACGTAATGATTTGGAATGCTTTCAGGTGTCCCTGTACACAAACCAGTGGTGGTATTTACTCTATTTTCTATAGAAAACATCCGATAGCGAACTTGAAAAATGCATTTCTATTTCATTAAGATTTTTGTAAAATAAAGTTATTAAAATATGGTTTATAGAAATACTTCTCATAGAATAGAATGCTTTGGAATACTTTCTAGTGTCCAGTACACAAACCAGAAGAAGTATTCACTCCGTTTTCAATAGGGAACATTCGGTATTGAACATGAATAACCAATATCAGTTTCAAGAAATTCCATGAATATTTGCGGAAGTTGAACGCGGACAAATAGACAAACCGCAGTCATTAACACTTTTTAACCTCATTGGTAAGTGCTAAAAACATTTACTGTTTAAAAGGCGTCGTATTTTGAATAACCATTCTGCTAAAGGCTCGTATCGTTCTTTAATTCAAAAGATCATGATTTCAGATGAACTGCTTTATTTTAAAAGGGGACTTCTGCGGCATAAATAATTTCTTTTTTTTTTTTTTTTTGAGAAAATTATTGAACATAAATTTGGTTTTTATACATTAAAATAAGTATATCAATGAGTACTATTAGCTGGCAAAAATTTGTACATTAAGAGAAATTGAACCACAAGTTATGAAGTTTTTTGCCTCTCCTGTAAAATTACAAAAACGGCAGAAGTCCCCTTTTAAAATAAAGCGGTTCAAATATGTAAAATATAAAACGAATCTTCACTGCTTATTTTATTTATGAACTGTCAAGAATATATTTTATTTTATTTTATTTTTTGTGTAACAGAAACGTATTTAAATGTGGCGCAAGACAATTATATATAGTAGTATTGATTACATTCTCAAAAATAATCATTCAACAAACTCAGCTGTGATGAACAAAATTAAATATAATTTTAAATGTTTAATAAAATCAGTTCTGAAATAATATTTAAACTTTTTTTAATAGTTTCATTCGATGTAATTCTTTGTTCTATTCACAATAAAAATTTACTGCTTTCCTGATTTGCTTTTAGCGAAGGCAAAAAAAAAAAAAAAAAAAAAAAATACGTGTGGCACTCGAGGACTGCTGCGATAAAGCTATTCCATAGCATTTTTTATCAACTTATGCAATTATAATTATTTATTTATTTTATTTATGCAGTATTTTTTTTTTCTTTGATATTAATTCAAGTTACACTTTTTGAGCGTGATGACCGATAAGAAAACATTTTTTTTTTTCTTTTATTGAATAAATGAGAATATATCCACAAAGAGAATATATCAAAAATATCCGCAATCGATTTGTAGGTATCGAAAACCTCGATGTACCAAATTTGAATGATCTAACTCTATTTTTTGAGAAAAGGTATTTTAATAGGTTTTTAAAGGCCTGCAAGTCGAATGGGGATATTCAAGTTTTTTCTTTGATATAATTTCAAGCTACACTTTTTGAGCGTGGTGACCGATAAGAAAACAAATTTTAATAGAGAAAAGGTATTTAATAGGTTTTAAAGGCCTGTAAGTCGAATGGGGATATTCATGTTTTTTCTCTGATATTAATTCAAGTTACACTTTTTGAGCGTGGTGACCGAGAAGAAAACAAATTTTAATAGAGAAAAGGTATTTAATAGGTTTTAAAGGCCTGCAAGTCGAATGGGGATATTCAAGTTTTTTCTTTGATATTAATGAATAAGATAACAATATTGATAAGAAAACAATAATGATAAGAAAACAAATTTTAATAGAGAAAAGGTAGTTAATAGGTTTTAAAGGCCTGCAAGTCGAATGGGGATATTCAAGTTTTTTCTTTGATATTAATTCAAGTTACACTTTTTGAGCGTGGTGACCGATAAGAAAACAAATTTTAATAGAGAAAAGGTATTTAATAGATTTAAAGGCCTGCAAGTCGAATGGGGATATTCAAGTTTTTTCTTTGATATTAATTCAAGTTACATTTTTTGAGCGTGGTGACCGATAAGAAAATAAATTTTAATAGAAAAAAGGTATTTAATAGGTTTTAAAGGCCTGCAAGTCGAATGGGGATATTCAAGGATTTTCTTTGATATTAATGAATAAGATAACAATAATGATAAGAAAACAAATTTTAATAGAAAAAAGGTATTTTAATAGGTTTTAAAGGCCAGCAAGTCGAATGGGGATATTCAACTTCTTCTTTTTTTTTTTTTTTTTTTTTTTTTTTTTTATTAATTTAAGTTACACTTTTAGAGCGTGGTGACCGATAAGAAAACAAATTTAAATAGAGAAAAGGTATTTAATAGGTTTTAAAGGCCTGTAAGTCGAATGGGGATATTCAAGTTTTTTCTTTGATATTAATTCAAGTTATACTTTTTGAGAGTGGTGACCGATAAAAAACGAATTTTAATAGAGAAAACGTATTTAATAGGTTTTAAAGGCCTGCAAGTCGAATGGGGATTTTAAAGTTTTTCTTTGATATTTATTCAAGTTACACTTTTTGAGCGTGGTGACCGATAAGAAAACAAATTTAAATAGAGAAAAGGTATTTAATAGGTTTTAAAGGCCTGCAAGTCGAATGGGGATATTCAAGTTTTTTCTTTGATATTAATTCAAGTTACACTTTTTGAGCGGGATGACCGATAAGAAAACAAATTTTAATAGAGAAAAGGTATTTAATAGGTTTTAAAGGCCTGCAAGTCGAATGGGGATATTCAAGTTTTTTCTTTGATATTAATGAATAAGATAACAATAATGATAAGAAAACAAATTTTAATAGAGAAAACGTAGTTAATAGGTTTTAAAGGCCTGCAAGTCGAATGGGGATATTCAAGTTTTTTCTTTGATATTAATTCAAGTTACACTTTTTGAGCGTGGTGACCGATAAGAAAACAAATTTTAATAGAGAAAAGGTATTTAATAGATTTAAAGGCCTGCAAGTCGAATGGGGATATTCAAGTTTTTTTCTTTGATATTAATTCAAGTTACATTTTTTGAGCTTGGTGACCGATAAGAAAACAAATTTTAATAGAGAAAAGGTATTTAATAGGTTTTAAAGGCCTGCAAGTCGAATGGGGATATTCAAGGATTTTCTTTGATATTAATGAATAAGATAACAATAATGATAAGAAAACAAATTTTAATAGAGAAAAGGTATTTTAATAGGTTTTAAAGGCCAGCAAGTCGAATGGGGATATTCAAGGTTTTTTTTTTATTATTATTATTAATTTAAGTTACACTTTTAGAGCGTGGTGACCGATAAGAAAACAAATTTAAATAGAGAAAAGGTATTTAATAGGTTTTAAAGGCCTGTAAGTCGAATGGGGATATTCAAGTTTTTTCTTTGATATTAATTCAAGTTATACTTTTTGAGCGTGGTGACCGATAAAAAACGAATTTTAATAGAGAAAAGGTATTTAATAGGTTTTAAAGGCCTGCAAGTCGAATGGGGATTTTCAAGTTTTTCTTTGATATTTATTCAAGTTACACTTTTTGAGCGTGGTGACCGATAAGAAAACAAATTTTAATAGAGAAAAGGTATTTAATAGGTTTTAAAGGCCTGCAAGTCGAATGGGGATATTCAAGTTTTTTCTTTGATATTAATGAATAAGATAGCAATAATGATAAGATAACAATAATGATAAGAAAACAAATTTTAATAAAGAAAAGGTATTTTAATAGGTTTTAAAGGCCTGCAAGTCGAATGAGGATATTCAAGTTTTTTCTTTGATATTAATTCAAGTTACCTTTTTTGAGCGTGGTGACCGATAAGAAAACAAATTTTAATAGAGAAAAGGTATTTTAATAGGTTTTAAAGGCCTGCAAGTCAAATGGGGATATTCAAGTTTTTTCTTTGATATTAATTCAAGTTACACTTTTTGAGCGTGGTGACCGATAAGAAAACAAATTTTAATAGAGAAAAGGTATTTAATAGGTTTTAAAGGCCTGTAAGTCGAATGGGGATATTCAAGTTTTATCTGATCTACTTTGTACACAAATTTTAGGCGTACAGCTTTCACTGTTGTACATAGATGATAGATTCCTATACACCTATATACTTTCTCACAAACAGCTGCTTACGTATTTGTCCGATTTCGGAGCAGCTCGTCTCGATCCGTGCGAGCTTCGTACAGCCGAAGTCTACCGAAGTCTGCCGAACTGTGTTAGGTTTTTTTTTTCGTTACGGAATTTTTTGATTCGGTCGCCGCGCTCAAAGCCCGCGATAAAAGCTATACAATAGCTTAAAAAGTAATTTTCATGGGATTACCATTCACTGTTTATTGCTTAAGAATTAATTATTAATTGGTTTAGCCTTCAGTTTCATGTGGCGAGGAAAACCCTTTTAATGTCGCATGCATTCTAAACGTGGTTCTGTCAAATTATTATTATCATTTTGGTAATTGGTTTGCTGATATTTCCACCAACAAAATATGGTGTTTTAATTCTTTATTAAATAATAATGCAGTCTAGCGCGGTTCTATCAAATTAATATTATTTTTTTAAAATAATAATAATATTAATTATTATTATTATTATTATTATTATTATTATTATGTCATTGTTTTCTGAAATTTCCACTGCAAAAAGATAAACTTTTTATCTTTAATTCCACTATATTGGAACTATTCAAGTAAATTATCGAATCATTTTTTTTATTTCATCTTCATTTTTATTTATGTCAAAAAATTCTCTACAATCATAAAAGACTGTAGTTAATGAAATGCTTTATTTAAACAGCATTTAACAGTAAATAAACATACAAAAGTTGCTATTTTATTTCTTTTACATAACTATTCTTTTTATACAAATGGTGTTGAAAGAACAAATCATGGATGCTTTTCGCAAATTAGTCTATATATATATATATATAAAGTTGATTGTTTGTTTTTCCGGATTTTTAGTTCGTAATACAAATCTATATCTTTCAACCGACCTTTACGAAAAGTGGTGTACTTATTAATCAGAACAAAATCTAGCTAACACCGTACTTTTTAATTCAATCGGATAATTGGGTCAAAATATATTAAATAAAAACCCCATTTTCAATTTTAAAGTGATGAAAAAGAATGAAATATTTAATGCTTAAATAAACAAATAAAATACATGTTAATTTTCTTCCCCCCCCCCCCAAAAAAAAAATGAAATATTGTTCATTTCACGTGAATAAATATTAGAAAAAAAAAAAAAATAGCTATGGTACAAAAAATGGTGCCTTTTTTTTTTTTTTTTTTTTTATCAGGAATTCACGTGTAATTAAATATTTCCATAGACTTATTAGGCATTAGCTAAAAATTTTTATTTAATTAAGTATTACTTTTCTTTTCTACAGTAAAACATAATCTTTTGTTTTTATTGTTACCTTATGTGTAACTTACGAAGTTATTTTATGTTCTCACCTTAATTGTAAGTAGTAATAATTTTGATTTTATTGAGTTTATTTTATTTTATTTTTATTTATTTTTATTTATTTATTTTTTATTTTTTTTTTGGCACCGAAGTAGCTCGGACGTTTCTAACCAAGATCTTTCGTCACGCGATTGCGATAGCCATTTCATTTCATCACAAAAATGGCCAAAAATATTTAAAGTCACCAAGGGAGTCCCATATTACAACTGTTCCTTTTGCATTTATTTATTTAATTTTTTTTTTTTAATAATATGTTCTCTTATATTTCGGGAAACGTTAAAACTTTCCATCTTGCAACTTTGTTCAGTGTTGCCAGATCTGGCGATTTTTTTTTTTTTTTTTTTTTTTTTTTTTTTTTTTTATTATTATTATTCAATAATCACCAATAATTTTAAAAAGTCATATTTAATATACATAATAGACCATTAATTTCCGAAGTAATTAGGCAAAAATTAAAAATAAAAATTATTCGTGATTACTGAATAAACGATCCGCCAGATCTGGCAACACTGCCTTTGTTCAGTTCTTTTCTTGATTTCAAAATTCTATGAACACTACTTCAACCCGGGTAATGCCGCGTAGACCAGCTAGTATTGCATAATTTTTATCGTAAGCATACTTTGTTTCAAGTCAGAAGCTGATTGAAGGCCCGACCTCTTTTTTGGCCTGTATGTACCAACGGTACACTACAGCAACACTTCATTAAATTCTCAGTAATTACAATAATGAGGTAATGTTCCAAATTTTTGTTGTTCATATCTTTAAAGATTACACAAAAATTATTTTTAGTCTATGCCTTTACATACCTGCCAACCTAATCCGGAAGACTGTTAGTCCCGCCCCTTTCCTCCCACTTTTTCACACCAGTCTATTTTCAGAGTACTTTTTCACTTATTTAATCATGAATATATTTGAATAAAATTACTCTAAAAATTAAGTGGTGTACAAAAAGGGGTGTGAATTAACAATTTTTTGGGGTTAGTTTGGCAAGTATGGATTTAGTATTACTTTTTAATCTATTTCATAAAAAAGTAAATAAAGCGTTATTATTATTATTTTTTTAACTTTAATTTATAACAGACATTTCAGAATTTCCTATCATAAAATCACACTTGCCAACATCCTAATAAATATTTCGTAGTGTTGTTAGTCCCGCCCATTTTTTCACACCAGTGAAATTTTAAAGTTATATTCTCCAAATACAATTACTATTAAATAAGAGGAAAAATATTCTAGGAAGTTACTGGTGTAAAAAGAAGGCGGGGCTAACAATACTACGGAATATTAATTAGTATGTTGGCAAGTATGAAAATTACAGAAATGACTCAACCTACATAATCGCGATACTTTAAATATGCTGTGCTTAGGTTTCTACCAACGGGGTTCGTGCAGAAGTACGGTCCGTCATCCGCTCCCAGTTTATTAAACATCAACAAAACATCCAAAACAATACATTTCTCTCATAATTTTATAAAGTTTAAAATTAAAATCATGCTTTGAGAAAAAAAAAAAAAAAAAAAAAAAAAAAAAAAAACATTAAAAATTGTGTAACTCTATTTTGCCATCTTTTAATTTAATCTGTAAAGTTTTTAGTACCCGCCCTTTACCCGCAGCATGTTTTTGAAGTGTAATTTTATTATTTAATTGTAATTATATATTGGAAAAATAATTCTTTTCAATAAAAGTTGTTTGAACGAAGAGTGCTATCAAAATTAATGAATAAATTAAAAAGTTGGCAACTATGCATGAGACGGACGTTAACACCAAACACAACAAAATAAAGTTTATTATAATGCATATTTTAAGATTTGTTTTTTATAACATAAATATAAGTATCAACTATAAGTATTTTAGTAGTTGAATAGTTTCTTTTAAACCATCTAATAAGAGGAATGGACTTCGTGGCCTTAGATAGAGCCCCTAAATAAAATAATAGGCCGGCGCATCACCACCATTTTTTTGCCTCCGATTTGGACAGCATTACCGCTTGGCGTCTTTATCGCTTCCCTAATTATTTTAAGAATCTTGATCTGAAGCTAATCGGGTCAAGATAAGAGCAATAAGCAACAATGATATTCCTAAAAACACACTTTTTTCACATTACATTCTCAGATTGTCATTTTATTCTGATGATATCCTATGGATGTACTGGGGTAAGATATGTTGTTAGGGCGTATTCTGTTTCTTTTACAAAATGTCGCCAAAAGACAAATACACAGTGATAGAAGGTCTGTGAACACTTTATATTCACTTCTTGAATGATTATAGCAGTTTATCGCTAAACAAACTTTCATATCATTAGCTGAAATTATGAAAGATAATAACACAAGTTACTCTAAAATAACGTAAGACGATAAACAAAAATATGTTTGTCGTTTGTTTATCAGAGAAACGCGCTGGGTACATGTGGCAACAGTAAGGCAACAAAATGTCTGATGCGCCAGCTCGTATATATAGGAGTCTTAGCCTTAGGTAGCTAATTTTAAAGAGACGACAGCGAATTTACTAAAATAACAACAATAATTTTTTCAACTTCCAGAGACATTATTTTGTAATTGGATTTTTAAGTGAAATAAATGGATAAATTCTAAAATTTTTAATCAGTAATTCAAGTAAAATATTATATCCTGTTAGGCAAATCTATCTTAAGTTTAAATCGCTGTTATTTTGCTTTACCATTTATTTTCCTGATTGCACATTTCTCAAGTTCTAAGCAAGGTTTGCCAATTACCCAATACGTAACTCTAGTGTGACGTTAAAAGAACATAAACACAACCTTACCTGAGTTAAAAAAAATTACACATTATGTAGAGATGCCAAATTCTGAAATGCATACAGGTGCAATTTAAGCCCCGCCTTTATTTCGCACCAAAAAGTTTGAAGAATATTTCTCTTTAATATGTGATAACGACTCAAGAAGAAAAAAATCATTCTTCAAAATTTCTTCTATATAAAAAAAAAAAAAAAAATAGTGGGGATAATAATGCTCTGGAATGAATTATAAAAGTTAGCAACTCTGATTTATGTTAATTCTTTAGCTTACGCTCGCGATAACATTTGTTGAATTTGAATTTTAAAGTGTCTTTTCATATTTTGTACAACATTTTGTCGAGAATTATGCCCGATTTTACAATCGCATACCTGTAAATATCCTAATAAATATTCCGTAGTGTTGTTAACCCCACACTTTTTTGTCACACCAGTAAATTTGTAGAATAATGTTCTATAAATGCAAATACGGTTGAATAAGAAAAATACTCTAAAAAAATACAAGGGGGAAAAATAATCGGGGCTAACAGTACAACGGAACATTAACTAATCCGCAGGGTTGCCAAATTTGGCCTTTTTTATGAAATAGTCACCAATAACTTTTATTTGTAACGTTTGAATAATCACTTTGAAGATTAATATTGTATTATCTATATGAAATGTTACTTCTCAAAAATTGGTGACTATTGAATAAAAAAAAAGCCAGATTTGGCAACACTGTAACTAAGATGTTGCTAGGTATCAGAACCTGATTAAGGGGGAAGCATACATTATCTCCGCTTTCACCGGAGTATTTTTACAATTATTTTTTACTTCATGTCATAGAAATTCCACGCTTTGACGAGGAAATACTTTTTATAAAAAATGAACGGTGTGAAACAATCCAATTTACTCACCGTTATTAGACACCAGAATTCTTTTAAAATAATTTTTAATGAGAATTTTGTGTTTATTATAAGAGGAAAGTATTTGTTAAAAAATAACGGTGTAAGTATAAATAATATGTGCTTCCCCCTTAATCAGGCTCTGCTAGGTATGCATTCATGAAACCCTTTTTTTTTTCCCCCTTCAAAAATAAGATGCAAAATGAAATCTAGAGTTTTGATATTTTTGACTGCTTTAAAATAATGTTTCGAAAGAATAAGACTATCGTTAGAATGTACAATGGAGAATATGAACGATGACGTTAATATTAAAATATAAACTCTTTCGTGCAACAATTTGTGAAAGGCGAGAAGAAACTGCCACGTTTATTCTTTTTCTCGTTTCTTAAGAAATAGTTTGTTCGTATCATCCTCTAATCAAATAAGACGTATGTGATGGATTAGCTCAAAAATTCTGCTCATGCTCAAGTGAGGCTATTTTGGATTTAAAAAAAAAAAAAAAAATCTTAAAAAATATATAAGAATTTTAATCAAAATATAAGCTATATAGAAAAATATATCCAATTGTTCATTAGAGTTGTTCTATTTCACGAGGACGATCGTGTGAATTAAATGTAAAAAATATTACCAGATATTTAAAAAAGAAAAAAAAGTAATATATACCATATATTATCGTACTTAGTTCTTCCACATATTATTTATTTTCCCATCTCCATTATATTTTATTTCCTTTAATATTTAAGCGGAACTGACACATGGGTTATAATTGATTAAATCTTTTTTTCAGGTTTGTACTTAGAGTCTAACCTAAGTATCATAAAAAAGTGCATTTGGAACGATAATGTAAATGCAGAGCTCATTATATTTTTTATGAATTAAATAATATTTTAGTTCAAATTTAGATTTTCTCTTAAAGATAAACAAAAATTACGTATTTTAATACGTACACCTATAATGCAATAAAAACTTTGCATAAAATGTAGTGTCAGAATTTATTTTTCAATTTATTTTTCAATTTAATATTAAATAAGTAGAAAATCATTTTTTTTCCCATATCTGAGTACAATTTCAAATTGGGCCACAAATAGCATTTGTATTTACTTTAATTTCAGTTTGTTATTAATTTTGCTTTTGGAAGCTTTTAACTTATCAAACTTTACAACCATTTTTATTTTTTTAATAAAATTTACTAATAATAAGGATTTTAGTAATTTCTATTTTTATTACAATTTTAGTAGCAATTTTCTTTGATTGATTAAAGGTGCAGATTGCTTTACAAATGGCAATATTCTAAATAGGGACTATATTGTTATAAACGAGTGTAATACCGTATAGAAAACTGTAGTACCTGACACAAGAGCAAAGCTGTCAAAATTGTACTTTTTTTTTTTAACCGTTTTGTTTTATTAAAATTTTTTATCTCATATAATCATTGAAATTTCAAGAAAATGTATAAGAAATTTCTCGAAAAAATTCTCGGTAGGAGAAAAAAAAAAAAAAAAAAAAAAAAAAGTTGGCTGCTATGTAAGAGTCGCCGTGTTCCTATCATTTACTTGTATGTTATTATTTTGTTACCATTATTTTCAATCAATATTTTAGGTAGTACAGAGTTGTCAAATTTCATAATTTATTCCGGAGTATTTTTATTCTATAAAATTACTGGTGTGAAAAAAGAGCGGAGTTACAAAGCTCTGGAATAAATTATAAAATTTGACAACTCTGATAGTACTAGTATTTTATTTCTATTTTCAATTCCATATTCGCGAAGTTTTTTTGAGTAACACTTTGTAATTGACAGATTACCTGCTTCGAACTTTTTTTTTTTTTTTTTTTTATTCCTCTATAGCAGTTTTCCATGATGAAATTAGGTGAAAATATCAAATAAGAAAAAAATATATATATATATCCAAAATGCGAAATTTATAGCAGTTATTTATTTGTGTAGCGTAAGATTTGTAGAATCCATTGCGGGATTTCTTTTGCAGTTTTTAATATAGAGAGCGATTATTGCATTAATATTGATTAACATAATAAAATAGAACGTGTTAAACAATTTCTGAAAATAAATGCTTAAAGCAATTTTGTTTTTCGCAGTATATCGTTCTTCCATTTAACACTCTATACTACTTACAAAGAAAAGATAATCCTTTTCCATTTTGCCTAAACCAATAAAAAAATTATTTTCCTTAGGATAAACAATTCTGTTTATTGCGTACTGCTTTATAAAAAGGGGATTAAAAGTTTTTTCTTCCATTTAATGTTTCTAAAAGGCTTTTTATGTCGCAACCAATTTTATACATCTTTATAAAACAGTTATGATTGTTATTATGTTTGAAGGTAATGAATAAAAAAGAGAAAAAAATTACATAAGAAAATTTGTTTAAACGTAAAAAGTGTGCTGTTTTTAGTTTACCATATTTCCATTTTTTCCTTTTATTAATAAAAGTATTGTGTTTTTTTTTTTTTTTTTTTTTTTTATTTATTTATTTATATTATGTTTCTATTTGTTTAAATATATTGGTATAAGTAGATTTAAATCATTTCATATTGTTACTTTACTCTGTTGAAAAATACGCATAATTTTTCAATAAATATACAATTTTTCACCTCATCTACATATGGTATTTCTGTGCGTACATATGAAAATTTATGTGAGTATGTACAATGTGCGTGAGTAATGAAACACAATCTATGAAATGTCGCACAATACACATACTTGCCAACATCCTAATTAATATTCCGTAGTTTTATTAGTCCCGTCCTTTTTTTCACACCAGTAATATTTTACAGTAATATTCTGCAAATGCAATTACGATTAAATAAGAAGAAAAACACCCTAAAAAGATACTGGTGGGAAAAATAAGGCGGGGCTAACAATACTACTATTATTAATTACGATGCTAGCAAGTATGGATACATCACCATAGCTGCCAATATTTTAATTTATTCCGGAGTGCTTTTAGCCCCGCCTTTATTTCGCAACACTTTATTTATAGAAAAATATTCTCCAATATATAATTTCGATAAAATAAGACAAAATTTCTTTTTTTAAAAAAGGGGGCGTGCAAAATAAAGGCTGGGCTAAAAATACTCCGGAATAAATTAAAATATTGGCAGCTATGCATCACTAAGAGCGATGAGTTTAAATAAAATTTAAAGAGTTACTCCACACTTAGATCCATTCAAGATTCTTAAAATTGCGCTTTATGACCGTTCTGATTCTATTATTTCAGACACTACACTTGTCGAAAACATGCTTAAATATTAACAAGGTTCGTTAGAGAGAGAGAAAAAAAAAAAAAAAAAAAAGTACCCAAATTATTTCTGAACCCAGAGCTGCCAACCTAATCCGGCAAATTGTTAACGCCTATTGAAAAACGCCCCTTTTTCTGCACCACTTAATTTTTAGAGCAATTCTCTTCAAATGTATCTATGATGCATTAAGCAGAAAAATACTCTAAAAATTTATTGGTGTAGAAAAGGGGGCGGTACTAACATTTTGCCGGATTAGGTTGGCAGCTCTGTGAACCGTATATGACGTGTACTCTTCTGTCTTTGCGTTCCGAAGCTGTAGTCCGTATTTTTTTTTCCTCCATGAAGACGTCGATTATGATGTTTTTCATTGAAGCAATTATTGTTGCGTCTTTAAATAATATTCCCTGCAGGTACTTTCGAACCAATTTACCAATGATTGTTCTTTTCTTTACTTTTTCCATTTCCATTTCCTTTCTTTTCTTTTCCTTTCCTTTCTTTCTTTTTTTTTTTTTTTTAGCTTTTAGAAATTAAGCTAAATGCAGGGTTGCCAATATTTTAATTTATTAAGGAGCATTTTCAGCCCCGCCTTTATTCCATATAACTTTTATTATTATTATTATTATTATTTAGAGTAATTTTTTCTTATTTTGCCGCAATTATCTATTACAGAAAAATACTCTAAAAATAAAGTAGTGTGAAATAAAATCGTGGCTAAAAATGCTCCAGAATAAATTAATATGTTGGAAATTATGGCTAAATGTTTGAAGAATAGTGCATGCATGAACGTTTTGTGCGAAACTTGAAGGCAGAGATATTCAGAGGTTGTTTGCTAACTATAAATAAATTGTTTACAGTAAAGTTATTGATATCCTTTCGCACTGTTTTCCTGACTCACATGTGTTTATTTATTTATTTATTTATTTACTTATTTTATGTAAATCTACAGTACAAAATTCTACATTGTTTTTATTGATATAAAATAAATTATTTAACTAATAGCATAAAACATTAAAAAAAAAGTAACATCACAATTTCATAAGGTTTAATTAATAATGTCGTATACATGCTTTTTTTTTTTTTTTTTTTTTTTTTTTTTTTTTAAATACAATAATTTTTAGAAGAAAATAAATCCCAAATGAGTTTACAAGAAAGAAAGCGATAGTACAAAAATTTTTCAGTCATTTTAACGTGCATTCAAAATATTGTGTTAGTGTATATAAATATATATATATATATATATATATATATATATATATATATATATATATATATATATATATATATATATATATATATTATCTAATGTATAAATTATATTGAAATAGATATTGTCTATCAAACCATAGCCTCCTAAACTAGATGCCTGTCGCGTCGCTCTGAACCTTGGCAACAGTTGAAACGGTAGACAGCGCCACCTGGTACAGATTGCGCGACTCTTTTATTGAACAGCCACCAAATATTTTTAAAAGTGGGACATGGATATGCTACACATACAGGACGAATAATATCGAAGAAATGGCGATTGTATGTGTCATATATCACGTCTTAAAATTATTGGTGTCAGTTGAATAAGAAAGTCGCGCAATCTGTACCAGGTGGCGTTGTCTACCGTTTCAATTTTTTCCAAGATTCTGATCCACGCGTCAGGCATCTACTTTAGGAGGCTATGATCAAACCATAGCTTTCAAAACCAGATGCCTTCCGCGTAACTCGGAAACTTGGCGGTAGACGGCGCCATCTGATGCAGATTGCGCGACTTTTTTCTTCAACAGCCACCAAACATTTTTAAAAGTGGGATTTGATATACATAAAAGATGAATAAAATCGAAGAAACGTCGATTATATATACCATATATCATTTCTTAAATTTATTGGTGACAGTTGAATAAAAAAAGTGAGCAATCTGCACTAGGTGTCGCTGTCTACTACTTAAACTGTTTCCGAGCAACGCGGAAGGCATCTAGTTTAGTAAGCTATGATAAAACAAATCAAAACATTTCATAAGTATATAAAATTACCGTGGACAGGCACTGGCACTGATGCATAGTTAAACTCTTTTTTTTTTCCCCACCAAAAAAAAAAAAAAAAAAAAAAAAAAAAAAAATTATATATACACTAAGAAACAAAAAAAAAAAAAAAAAAAAAAAAAAAGCCGCACTGCAGAAAAAATGACTTATACATTTTTTATTTGTAATAACTATAAAATTAATGATTGAAACAAATAAAACTGTCTTGTTTGCATAATATGAAGGTGATGAAATGATACCTATGTACATTTTTAATTTAATAATTCGCTTCATTGCACTTCAAGAAGTACTTTTTAAAAATCTGCATAAAAATTTCTTTTTTAACATAATGCAATAACCATACACTTTGTATTCTGTTATGATTTATTATATGAAATAAACAAGTTATATTTTAATATATGAAATAAAACTATTTATTTCTTAGATCTAAGCAATTTTTTCTTAAAAATATGTATTCTGCATTGGGTTATTTCCGCCTTTATATGGAATTACTGCTTTAATGCGCAATGGCATAGTTTTATACAGTGTTTTCATATAAACATCAGAAATTTCAATGTGCCAAATATCACAAATAATTTTTTCTAGTTCTGGCAGAGTTATAGGCTGCAAATTTTGAAACATTTCCCCTCTCCTCCGCCTTTTTATAGACGAAACTTTTTCGAGCGGATCACGATTAGGACTATTTCCATGTCAAGTAAAGAAGAAATTCTACTTTATCTTTTATGGGGTTTAACTTAAAGTAAAAAAAGATATCACTACTTACAGAATAATAGGTTCTCATGGGAATGGATAGGAAATTTTGACAATTTGAAGTGAATAAACATACCACAGACGCCGTGTAGTAAGGTACATTTTCATCGTGAAATGCTGTTTACGGAAATGTCCAAGATATCTCTAAAATAGTCGGTCAGTCACCACTTTTATGGAAATTATGTTTTATTTCGAGTTAATTGATCTCTTGAGCATAAAAATTTGCCCGACTGTTTGAAAAGTTATGCACCTCCGTACCATAATGTACGGAGAATGCGTCACTGACTTAAAAGTGCGATTTTATTTAAGTCAGTCATATTTTCGTTGTCAGATCTGCTTGTTTTCTTTAGCTCAAAATAAATTAAACTTGACTCATGAAAAAGAACCAGTTCAGCCCAATAATTAACTAATCATTTTTTTATTTTATTTTTTTAGCCTTCTGAGGTCTTGCTTTCCTAATTCTATTCACTAAGAATGGAATTTTTTCAAATTTTCTCTCATTTAAACCTGCTTTGTTTAACAGTTGCTGTACTGTAGTTAAAGAAATTATGCTGCTAAACACTTTTTCTGAATATCTTTTATGTTCTAAATGTAACCGATTATTATACAAACCGATTTTATAAGCAATGGATTTTTAACTTACGGCCATCTCGCTTGGATGAGCAACAAAGCCGCCTAAAATCAAATTTCCAATTTAAACGGCCAAAAAATTTTATATCTTGCTAAAAACCCTTTTATCAATATTTCGTTAGCATTTAATTATTTTGCCATCTCACGTATTAAAATATTTTTTGATTTTCATTCAAAAAATATTACTTTTTGTGGCATCGTTAACTGCCCTATTCTTACCATTTTTGAAATAATTTCAAAAACTACAATTTTCCTGACAATTGCATTTTGTTTTTAACACTGAACTCAAAGCTAAAGTGTATGTGGATGATCTCCTTATATTATTAAAATCTGTGCGCATCTGTCTGTCTGTCTGTCTTTCTGTCTGTCTGTCTGTCTGTGAGAAATGCCTTGTGACCGCTAAAGCTCCGGCGCTAATGGTCGCAGCGCCTTGAAACCGGTGTCGACAGACGCAGAATTTCTTCATCTCGACATCGCGATAATTCGCTAAGCGATGCGACCCTAATTAGCGGAGATATTAATTAAAACGTCGACCCATATCTACCGAAAAATGACCCAAAATTCATGATTAAATGCTTAAAAAACGACATTTTTACGGAAAAAGTGGAAAATAAATTAGAAATATCAGTCGTATCGTTACAAATAAGGTATCAAATGAAAGGTTCGATTTTTCTGAATCCGACGGTTTAAATAGCTTATCGATAGTACAATTAGATTTTTTAAAATTAACTAAAGTATGAAAAAAAGGTGGCAACAAATCACAAGAGTTTTATTAATTTCCTTCTAGACGTATTTCGGTTACCATGGCGCCGGGCGAAAGAATAAATAGATTTTACTTCCTGCTTTACTGATTTTGTACTGGAAATAAAAATTGCAAATTTCAAAATGCTTCAATTTTCTTCGAAATTATTTCAAACATGCTACACACTTTTAACATCACAAGACGAAGTTGCAATTCAAATTTCACCGGGTTTCCAGAATAAATAAAAAATGTACAATTTAATTGCAAATTAAATTTTATTCTAATACGCGTATTTCAAATTCTAACTATGATTAAATTATTTTTAATACATCATTCGAAAGATATTTTAAAGTACTTTTATATTATCGAAAGTGGGATTCAGGATTTTCTTCATTTACACGTTTTGAGGTCTCCTGAATCGGTTTTCTTTTGTATCTCAGCTACTAATTAAAATAATTTCATAAGTAATACATCATTAGATAGCTTTGTTGATTTGGAATCGAATAGTAGATTACAGAAATTTGTACCGCCAAATGGCGCTGTAATATTTTCAAATTTCAATATTTCAATTTCTTATTATGATTAAATTATTTTTAATACATCATTCGAAAGATATTTTAAAGTTTTTTTATATTATCGAAAGTTTTCACCAGATTTACACGTTTTGAGGTGTTCTGATTAGGTTTTTTTTTTTGCATCTCAGCTAATTCAGTTAGACCGTTCAAAATTGGTATATGTAGGTTAATTAGGAAGGGCTGAAAGGGTGGGGAAGATATAGGGCGCACGGGACAGCGCTGCCGAAGGGAGTGGGGACCCGGTCCGACATTTTAACCGATGAGAAATGATTTTTTTTTTCATTTTATTTTCTTAAGAATAAAAATTTGATTTGAGAAGGAATATGTGCGCGAAGCGCGTATACCTTCACACGTGCGCGGGCAGCGCGCATGGGTCTGCGCTGCCGAACGCAGTGGGGACACGGTGTGAGTTTTTACCCGATCAGAAATGATTTTTTTTTTAGGAGGCACGAAGGATCAGGGAAGGAATACGCGCGCAGCGCGTTTATTCCTTAACTTGAGCGCGCGCAGCGCGTACGGGACTGCGCTGCCATAGGCAGTGAGGACCATGTCCGACTTTGTACCCGATGAGAAATGATTTTTTTAAATTTTCTTTTCTTAAGAATAAAAATTTGATTTGAGAAGGAATATGTGCGCGCAGCGCACGTATGCTCTCACACGTGCGCGCGCAGCGCGCATGGGTCTGCGCTGCCGAAGGCAGTGGGGACCCGGTGTGAGTTTTACCCGATCAGATTTTTTTTTTTTTTTGAGGGGGGGGCACGAAGGGTCAGGGAAGGAATACGCGCGCGCAGCGCGCACGGGGCAGCGCTGCCGAAGGCAGTGGGGACCCGGTGTGAGTTTTTACCCGATCAGAATTTTTTTTTTTTGAGGGGTGGGGCACGAAGGGTCAGGGAAGGAATACGCGCGCGCAGCGCGCACGGGGCAGTGCTCCCGAAGGCAGTGGGGACCCGGGCCGACTTTTTACTCAATCAGAAATGATTTTTTTTTTCTTTTCTTGACACTAAAAGTTACTGTTAGTGATTCATTAATTTTAGTGATTCATTTGAAAATACTGACCCGCTAGCGGGCGAAGCTCGCTAGTAACATAATAAAATCTGTTCGAAAATTTGCTTTTTTAACGATAAAATTGGCGGGGCAAAAAGAAAAATATCCAAGTGCGTTTTTTCTTTTTTTTTTTTTTTTTTTTTTTGTCGCTTAGTGTATATATAAAGAAGAAATAAAATAATGATTTATTAACTATTTCAGAATAACGTAATTTAATTTGTAGTTTGAAATTTAATTTTTACATTTTATTAATGCAAAAAAGAAAAAAAAAATCTGGTTAAATGTTATGTGATACTTCCGTGTAATTGTATATTTTTAGTTATATTCCTTAATATTAATAATAATAATAATAATAATAATAATAATAATAATAATAATTACAAATAAATAATAATAGAAATTCTAAATAAAGCTGTATATTAAATCTTTATAAAAATGAATAAAACATACATTATGGTAATTTTTTTGTATAAAAATGACTTAATACTTCAATAAAGAATATGAACAATAATTTATTTACTATCTTCCATTTTAATGGTATACACAAATCATCGAAGTACAAACACTGTAGTGCAAGTATTTTATGATACGCATAACCTCTTTAATCAACTACACAATTTTTCGCATAAAAAATTGTAGTAGAATACGCGCAGAAGTTTTTATTGCTTTTCTCTAATGTTTATGTCTTTTATGGATTTTTATGGAGTTGTACATGCGTAGTTTACGATCCATCTTCTTCAGAAACATTATTTGTTATATAAAGGGTATGCGACTCGCGTTTAAAAATAAATGTAATAAAAATAACAAAACATTGATAATGGAGGTATTCCTTTGATTATACAATTTTTTTAATATCCTGGATTGTACTACTATCGGTTATGTGTGTATATCGTGCTTTTATAAATCTACGATAATTTTTTGAGTAGAGAATTTCTAGATTTATTTATTATTATTATTATTATTATTATTTTGTAAAAATGTACCTGTAATGGTAATGCATAGTATAATTTTTCTACATTTGTTCATTAAACAGAAGATAATATTTATGCTGAAAACGCATTCCGTTTACAAAGATATAAATATGTGAGAATATATATCCGTTATATTTTAGCGTTTTAAGTACTTTTCTTAAAGAAAAAGAAGAAAGAAAGATCGATTTTGGATATAGTAATATCTTTCTTATTTGTGAAAATTTAGATCCTACTATTTTTTCATTTAAAAAAAGTATAATTAAATCCATTACGTTTATACGAAAGTACCCTCTGCGGCGCAAGACAATTCGGATTATTTAAATTATACTGCCACCAGAATTCATGAACTAAATTAAACTAAAAGAAATTTTAAATTTTAATATTAAAAAAACCGGCCTATTCTATGTTATAAACGTAAGTTTTTGCTAAAAAATTTCCGGAATGAATTTTTACAGCTGGATCTTAAATTTTGCGTCCTCGCAGCGAGGACAGCGCACGGTAAGGGGTTAAACATGTTTTCATGATGTATTAATTCAATTACTCTTCTTTCAATTAAACTAGAATATAAATTTTCTTAACAAAACCTGTTTATTTTATAAAGTTCCAATTATTTCTTTTTCAACGTATTTGTACATACATATATACATATACATACACACACACATATACAGGGTGTTCCGAAAAACATGATAGAAAGTAAGCGATCGTTGTGAAAAAAAGGCAACATGCAAGAACATGAAACATATTTTATTGAATAAAGATATGAATGACATTTAATATACAAGATGCTTAAAATGCCTACCGTCCCCGACTATAGTGTTATAAAGCCGGTTCCGTAACTCTGTCATAATGCGCTGGAGTGTGTCGTAATCAAGTGCATCAATCTCACTTCTGATAGCCAATTTTAGGTCCTCCAGTGAATCAGGGCTATTCCTGTAGATTCTAGCCTTGATGTAACCCCATAAGAATAAGTCGCACGGATTTGGGTCTGGACTGTATGGGGGTCCACTCTATCCCGTGTCCCGTGAATTTCTTTGCATCCAATGCAATCAAACGCTCACCAAACGTCGTTTCAAGCCACGTGAAGACGTCAGAAGTTTTTTAGGGACGAACCCCATCTGGCTTGAACCAGTACCGGCGTGTCGTGTTGAGATGGCCCGCATCAGGGCGAAAGTGACGCTCTAGCAACTCTCGATGCTTCACTCCTGTGACCATACCATCAATAAATATCGGACCAGTTATCTGCTTCAGCGATATGGCACACCACACCGTGACCCTTTGAGGATGCAGAGGAGAGATGGCGCTGAGATAAGGATTTTCCGTACCTCAGTGGCGCCAGTTTTGTTTGTTCACGAAACCATTCAACTGAAAATGGGCCTCATCACTGAGCAAGATCTTGTATTCACTGATGGAACCATTTTTAAGTTCCTCGATTAAGTGGTTTGCGAAATCTCTCCGCCGCACAATACCCCCCCCCCCCCTTTATCGGCTGTCACATTTGGATCTTGTATGGACACAATCGTACTGCTTTCATTAGCCTTTGTAATGATGCTTTGGATATGCTTAATTGTTGGGCCGCCTGTCGAGTAGAAGTGGTTGGCTGATCCTCAAAGTATGCGCGTACAGGCTCCCTGATATCATCAGTAACAACTGCTGATTTTCGTCCCGACGCCTTTCTTTTTGCATCCCAAACACTCCCGGTAGATTCGAATCTGTCCATCAACCTGTAAACAATGAAAATCAGTGGGAAATTAGGACCACAACATCAGTCATCTGATGGCTTCAAAATCACTGCGACTTTAGAGTGCTATAACTTATTGCGCGACTATCACTTCACTAAGTGTCCTTTTCTTTTTGAACTCTGAAAAACATGCCCGTCGAACGGGGACATTACATCGGTTATTCTCATAAAATTTTCTTACGATATATAATCGATCTTAAAAGGTCTGTGATTCTATATTGCTTATTCTTTATTTCCGGTAATTAAGCATTCAACTGAAATGTCACTATATGTGCTATTACAATATGGAAGAATTATATTTGCATCAATATATTTGAAATCAGAAACTTAAAATACTTTCTATTATGTTTTTCGGACCACCCTGTATATATACATATATGAAAAAATAAAATACAAACATGTTACTGTAAAAAAGCATATTAAAAATATAAGGTTTACTTAGGCAAGTGCTTGATATATATTGAATTTTTGTCATAATATAGTAATGTAAATCACAAAGGGTGTTTCAAATCTTTCAGAAAATAAATAAACAAATAAAATAAAATAAAATAAATTCTGCTGAATTATCTGTAGTGCCACAAAACAAACACGACAATTCGTTCGGCAGTTTTTCTTTAAACGAGTCACTTCTAATGAAACGTTTCCAGTTTGTTTATTTATTGCCGAAACGTCAGTGGAGCCGTGGAGACTCAAAAAGATTTTGGGTTTTGTCTGTGTGTCCATCAGTTTATCTGTCTCGCGATAGCGGCCACAAAAATCAAGCTACTGACTTAAAATTTGGTACACTTGTTCATAAGCCACACGAAATCAGGGCATCTATTCTCCGACCAGACTATACTTCAATTCCGACTGTTGCAGTTGTTATTTTGATCACGTGACGTCACATTCCGACTTTTGATTTGACGACTGTCATTGTTTAAGGACGGTCGCTGTGGCAGTCTGATCGGAGAATAGATACCCAGCTGTATAGTTTTTGGTGCATATTCTCTTTGTAGTTCGTGTACAGGAATACGCCAAATTTTTTCTTATTATTACGGCCTATGGCCAGAATTTGTATATATTGCAATAGCGGCCATATAGACATAGAACCATAACCTCCTATATTAGATGCCTTCCGCGTGGTCCGGAAACTTGGCGGTAGACAACGCCACCTGGTACAGATTGTCCGACTTTTTGTTTATTCAATAGCCACCAAAAATTGTTAAAAGTGGGATTTGATATATACAAAAGAGAAATAGAATCGAAGTAGCGTCGATTATATATATCATATATCATTTCTTAAAATTATTGGTGACAGTTGAACATAAAAGTCGACAATCTGTACCAGGTGACACTGTCTACCGCTTGAACTGTTGTCAAGTTTCCGAGCCAAGCGAAAGGCATCTAGTTTAGGAGGTTATGATAGACTGAACCTATATAGGCATAGATGCTAACATTTTCATTTATTCTGGAGCATTTTTAGCCCAGCCTTCATTTCGTACCACTTTATTTATAGATTAATTTTCTCTACTATACAACTGCGGTAAAAGAAGAAAAAAATACTCGTAATAAAGTGAAAATGGTATTTTCACTCTTGTTCGCCCCGGAGCATTTTTAGGCGGGCTAAACATACTCCGAAATAAATTAAAATGTGGGTATATCTGCGTATTGGTTGACAAAAACATAATTTTCGTCTTTAATTAATATATTGTTAAGAATCTGAATAACGTTTTCGTTTTCTCATAATATGGATATTTAGTCATATAATATATATATTGTTATAAAGTGTGCATTAACGTTTTTTAGTAAAAAATTATATTTATCGAATGATGAATAATGGTGGAACAGTAGTAGGGCCAAGAAAAGCTGTAAAGTATCTTGCTCTGTTTTGTGATGGCACATGAGAAAGTCTCGAAATGTAGAGTTCGCAGGCTGAAAATTTCCGCATTTTTTGCTATTACAATTTCTATGCAAAACTCTCTCTCTCTCTCTCTATATATATATATATATATATATATATATTGTGAATGTATGGGCAAAAATGCCAACATTTTAATTTATTACGGAGCACATTTAGCACTGCTTTTATTTCATACCAATTTCATTTTTAAGAGTGCATTTTTCTAATTTTATGGTAGTTT
This sequence comes from Salticus scenicus, assembly GCA_963930645.1. Lineage (NCBI taxonomy): Eukaryota > Metazoa > Arthropoda > Arachnida > Araneae > Salticidae > Salticus > Salticus scenicus. The sequence goes on from OZ005659.1 coordinate 178,788,274, forward strand.
TGTATTGCAGAAATTATTCTATAAATAAAGTGGTGTGAATTAAAGACTTAGCTAAAAATGCTCCAGGATAAATTAAAATATTGGCAACTATGGTACAGGACATATATTACTATTTAAAAACAGTAGTGGAAACAACACACGGATTTTTCGCCATTGAATTTGATATATAATGATTTTTTCTTCTTCAAAAGAAATTGTCTGCCTATTACATTAAATGTTGCGTCAAGGAAAATTAATTAGTGATTCGGGAAACATTTAAAATATTTTGACTTTTTTTTCTTAAAGCTGCAATCAGACGGAAGAACATATACTCTGCATCTCAAAGCTACCGAACGACTTTTTTCAGTTAAATCTGACGCAACATTTAGCGATAATTCACCTCAAGGAAGTTTGAAAGGAATGAAGATACAGGGTGTTCTGGAACTACAATTCTCTGATTTGAGAAGTTCATGCTAAAAACTATTGTATGATTTTTAAACAATCAAAAATGCGTGATTGAAGCGTGATATAAATTTAATACTTTCGCGACCGATGACGTAGATTCACGTTTTTTGAAAATCTGTAACACCACCAGAGTGCGTTTCTTTCGCAATTTATATGCTATTTATACTTTAAATATATAACCAATATTCACATTTTTACTATGAAATATACTATGGATACAAATACTTTAATTAGAAAAAATATAATTATAATGTACATCCATTTCTAATATAAATGTGAATACATAAAATTTTCTTCTGAAATATTGTAACATGGGAGAATAACGCCCACAGGCGGACCTTACTGTCAAAATTTCAAAATCATGCGGTCTCGGAAAGTGTTAATATGAGATGATTCTCATGCATAAAGAAATATAATGAAAAATTTTCAAACTATTTTTCCAAAAATAAAATAATTTCGGATATAAAGGTTTCAAAGGAAGGCTATACTCTCAGGTTCCATTACGTATAATTAAACAAATACTGATATATAAGAAACCTTTATATCCCAAAAAATAAAATAATTTGGGATATAAAGGTTTCAAAGGAAGGCTATACTCTCAGGTTCCATTACGTATAAATAAACAAATACTGATATATAAGAAGGCGACTAAGAGACGTTATTCTGATTCAATTTGGATTCATATCAACCAATAGGTGACCTGCTATTCTGAGAACGGGAAGGTTATAAGGGAGATATAAGGTTATAAGGGGGAAGGTTATAACGGGAGATATAACCTTCCCTGAAAACGGGAAGGTTATATCTCAATTAATATGGCATAAAACTGTACAAAACTTGATAGGTGAGATAATCAGTGTTGTGTAAACCCATGAAAAAAGAAGAAGAAAAAAAAGAACTAATTCAAACTCAAGTTTATTGTCTAAAGAAGGATTTAGTTCGAGCTCAAATTCATATTTAAAAAAAAAATGAATCCTCTCGATTCAGATTCATTTTTTTTTTTAAATAGCGAAATTATTTAATGAATCTATTTTATGTCTATTTTTATTTATTAATTATTATTTCTTTATAATCAGCATTCTGTGTATATCAAATTTCATATTCTTTTATTTTTTAGGTACCAAAACAAAGCATAGAAAGTGCAAAAATATTAAAAAACATAGCACATAAGCGTTTTCTATCAAGTGATATACATCAAATTTTATTCAATATAATTTGATGTTTAAATTTTAGCTCTGCAAGAACTTCCGTGAAATTAGTGAATTATTTCTAATTAAAGAGAGACTATTTTATTTATACAACATGCAGAAAGATAGATCTTTCTTATAACTAGTAAATCGTGTTTTGTTTATTCCTAATATGCCTAAATTTAATGAAAAAAATGGTTATTGAAAACTTTTTCTAATTCAATTCGTTTTCTTCTTATAATATAGAAAAAAAAAACAAAAGAAAATTTATTCGAATTTTATATTTTCATACAAGTTTAACAACTCCATTTAACTAAAATCATATTTTCAATATTACATCGTTAGAAGTACAGAGATAGCATTTGAATTAATCCGAAAGCAAAAAACTTTAAAATCTTACTTTTGTCACCCAAGCGTAACAAATCTGCTTTTAAAATATCAGAAATTAAAATTTGCGTAGCAAAACATAAATAAATAAATAAATAAAAATAAAATAAAAAAATAAAAAATAAAAAAAACTAAGTTTTGAATAAAATATAGGTTCAATTGAAAAATTTAAATGAAAAGAATATTTTTGAAACTATGAGGGAATTATTGCACTTTAAAATAAGCCTGAATTGTAGTTAAAAGTTTGCACATTGAAAAGTGTAGCGTTAGATAAGATTTTGCATTAAAAATTACCTTTCATGTTCATTTATATCGTATAGTTAATTATATTTCAATAAATACTTTAGTTAAAAGTTATATTGTATCACATGGGGATATTTTAACCACTCCCCTCGTGAAAAACCTGACTATGAGATAGTTTGTGTTAATGACTCTCATATCATACTTGGTCCGATAGCGGCTTAAGTGTCTGGAACTTTTACGCTTTTTAGCTACAGGAAAAATAAAAAATAAATAAATAAATTTCTTTTTATACGATCATGTAACAATGTTCACTGATTAAAAAAAATAAATATTTCTGTTTAAATTCTCTGGTAGCCAAAAATCATAAACATTTACCGGTATAGTTATGGTTCAAACATTATCATAATTTTTTACTAACGAAGTAACATTTGAAGAAACAATATTAACCCTTATCGTTCGTATGTCCCTTCTGAGGTGACATTAAAAAATTGAGCCACGCCTCAAGGTGTTCCTTTGAAAATGAAATGTTATTTTTCTAAAACGTGTAACACTGTAACTATAGGCTACCTTTCGTCTACCGGAAAATTTTAACAGAAAGATTTATTTTATTTAACGATAAAGTAAATTAAAACAAATTATTACAATTTTTCAGTAGCCGAAATGTAGTAAGTTGGACACTATACGTGTGACGTTTTAAAGGAACGCCAAAAGGCGTGTCTTGCGGAAAATATGCCGAGCGCAAAAGGTTAAATGTTTGGACATAACCGTAAAACAGGAACAATTACTCTGAACTTTATTTTTATACAAGCTTATATATCCGTAATATTACTCGTGTTTTTGTTAAATAATATGACTGCTTTAGACTCTTCACAAGTCATCAAATATTTTTAGATTACCTCCGTGTTTACTTTTTAAAAAATGCATATCGAATGACTTATTTAGTGATTTTTCTCATTTATAACTTCTAGTTCTTAACACGCCAGTACATGGGTGGAAAAAAGGCACAATTTTCTTTCACTATTTGAATGGCTACAATATAACACCCACAAAATAAAATCACACAAATATAAAATTTTACGTTTATTATATATAAATATATATATATATATATATATATTTTACAGAATATATAAAATGTTTCTCTCACATTGAGTGTATTCTAGTAAATAAAATGTGGCTCACAGACCCAACTCGTGTACTGGCGGGTTAAATAGAAAAGGTCCATACTTCCCATTATTGTATATGTAACTTTTATTATTATTTCTTTAGTATAATGTAAAATAAATTTTAGCATCATGCATTTTTCAGCGTAAATAAAGGATAAGAGAAAATTGCTGTTAATAATTAGTTTTACTTTTTAGCAATTTTCTCTAACCCAAGAGAAAAATGCTTTTTATTTACAGCTGGTCTCTTACGAATACTTTTATATTAAAATTGTAATATTTTAAATGTTAGCCGAACATAAGGTCCAGGGATGGAACACGGGCGCAGAATTCATACCGGAATCCGTTTAAGCAATTTCTCTACTTATAATATCGTTGATTTAAGAAGTAGAAAATTTTCTTACATTCATAGTGGTATGAATTCTGCGCCCGTGTTCCATCCCTGAAGGTCTGTACAATGAGTTTTCATAATAATTCTTAAAAATTATGACTTAATTACAATGCATATAATATAAAACGAAAATATTACTATTTTAATAAGGCGTGAATTAAAATAATTCTCCTTGGGGAGGAACGATATAAACCTTCAAATTCTTTTTTGAAAGCATGGGGGAGAAAATTCAGTTTATTTCGGTTTCTTCTAAGGTGAACGAAAATGAAGTTTTCGATCGCTGAATACAGCTTTGATTTCGTTCAAGCTTTTATTAAATTTATTTATGAAAGATGCGAAATTTTTAAAACAGCGGCTATGAAATTGAAAAGCTTTTAAAGAATAAATGTTTTTTCAATGTTATTTTAAGTCTTTGGGACTTAGAAAAGCTAGTAATGACATTAAAATGCAACGAAGTAGAAAATTTGTTCACTTATTAATTTAATGAAGATTAGTTTTTAGGTTTAAGTAAAAATGAACAAAACGATTTTTGTCATGGCATATTAAAGTATTTAAAACTTTGTGAACAATCTGTTTGACATTATGTAATGAGATATTGTATTATTTTCAAAATTCTATGCGACACTGTTTTATTATTATTATTTTTTTTTAATTTAGTTACTGTAAAAATAAAAGTTGTTTTTCTTTTTCTTGAATTTTTATTAGAAAGTTATGTGTATTTTAATATATTAGATGAAAAATTGTATATTCCTGATATTTTTAGATACTCTCTATTATCAAAGCTACTTAAAAAAAAAAAAGCACGAAAAAAAGATATTTGTCTTATTTTATTCTGGAAAATATACTGACAATATAATGGGTTTAAAAAATTTACACATTGTCGTTACGCATACTTGCCAACCATTTCATTATGAAGCGTAAAATTTTTAGTACCGACCGTTTTTTTCACACCAGTCATATTTTAGAGTAATTTTTTCTTAATTAATCGTAACATAATTTGGAGAGAATTTCTCTAAAAATTAAGTTGTGTGAAAAAAAAAGATGTGTTTTTTCAAGCGGCGTAAAGAATTTTGCGCTTATTAATGAGGTGGTTGGCAGGTATGGTTACGGTATGGTCCTAATTTGAACAGTAAGCCCCGCCTTTTAGCGTTCCTCTAAAATGTTATAATATTTATTAACACTTTCGCGACCGCATAAAAAAAAAAATAAAAAAAAAAAAAAAAAGTGGTTTACGAAATTTGAAATTAAATTTTCTCTTAGACCTATAAGTGTTTGTCATTATTTATGGCCAATTTCAGGTCAATTTCGCCTGGTCAATTTCAGGAATGCCATCTTGCGTCCAAATTTCTTATTGGTTCCACATTATTACATGCACGCGCACTCAGTAAATTTTCTATGTTTCGCGGTTAACAGCATAATTTTTATTTTGATAATCGTTTTTTTTTTTTTTTTTTTTTTTTTTACATTTTTCCTGTTGTATTCAAAATCTCTGAAATATTCTTTAATTAGTTTATTATTTTTTCTCTTCGTCACGCCGCAGTTTCTATTTCTTTATTTTTCAAGAAGAACATCTTTTTGCATTAAAATATTTTAATTATCGATCAAATAAAACAAAACATTTTCCTCCCTTTCAAAAAGAACCTGAAATGAATGGGTTTTATTCATAAAAAATATTTTTATAATGCTATTGTAGATATATATCTCATTCAAATTTATTTCGACGAAATGATCATTTCTTCATAGGTCTATGTTTATTTAATTTTTAGAATACTTTCCATTGCTGATATGATTTAATTTGTGGAGACTGCAATCTCTTTTTTATCAGAAATTGTTTCATTTAGTAGCGATTGTTTCCTTCCATCATCTAAAATACAGTCTGTAACACAGCTGCCAATCGTTCCGAATTTCGGATATCGAAATTTTTTATTTATTTTTATTTAATAATCAGAGGGAGCTGCCACAAAGGCTTACAGAAAATGTCTATAAAATATATCAGTTTCCAAAGCAGGAAGGCGCAGGGGTGCAAGAGTTTCCGTCTCAGGACGGAAAACTTACACCAGTGTATTTTTATAAATAATTTGTATCGTATTTGTGCTTTAATTTATTGTGATTGTACATATTAGAAATTATTGATAATGAGTGCTGGTGAGAGTGTTTTATTTTGTTCCTGAAACGCTTGCACTTCTGACGAAGGGTTGACAGCTATGTGTTAATTTGAAAATTTTGATTGCATTTACCTGTTTGTAAGAAAGGTGCATCACACTTGTCACATATGCTTTCTAATTATCTACATCTTCTGACAAGGAGCGTAGAGGGAAAATAAATTACCAAATTAAAAGAAGAATCTACAGAAAAGTACATATAATACGAAACTTAATATTTCCTAAAATATTTTACATGTTTTAAAAATAATCTGTATAAGAATAAATTTTCAAATAGACGGAATCAATCTTTACTTGTAAAGGATTTTCCATAAAATAATAAATGCATATTTTTAAAACAATAAAACGTACTACGTATCTAATTACAAATTAAACACAAAAACTTCTTTATACAGTATAAAATACAGAGAAGCAATACCGGATTCGAAAAGAAGTGGCCTTGCTTCTTCAGGTATAAAAAACACGTGCTTTGGAAGCTAAAACAAAACTACGCAGTAGAACGTGTTTTGAGCAACTGAAGAAAAAAGGCCACATCCTCGTCCTTTCGAAGCCAGTAGTGATTACCTTTATTTTATTCAGTGAAAAGAAGTTTTTGTGTTTAAATGCGTACGTATCTAATTATAGTTAAAAGTACCGTCATTCCCTGCGTTTAATCCATAGGCGAGATAATTTGGTTTTACACCAGAAAGTTCAATTTACAGATAAGGGTTTCACTGTGAAACTGGTTTAGCAAAGCGGCAGATTATACGCAGAAAAATGCAATTATAAATATTTTTAATACAAATAGAAAAGATCGCGTTAGAAGAAACTTAATATTTCTCAATGTATTATACCTATTTTAAAAATAATCCGTGTAATAAAATAATTTTGAAAAAAAAATGAAATAATCTTCAAATGTAAAAGGTTTCCCATAATAATAATCTTAAAATAATAATTCATATGTGTCGAATGATAGATAAAAACGATATAATGATTCTGTTTACGCATCATAACACAACAATTAATATTTTTAAGACTAATTTTTACTACAAATTCACACATAAAACTAATATTTATACATCATGTTATTCTACGAATTTAAAACCAAAAGCAGTTTGACATTTTATTTATACTTTCATATCTCCAATATGTATAGCTCAGCATTTTTAAAATGTGGTATTTAAAGGGACCACATTTTCGGCATTAGTTATTGGATAAAGTTATGTCAGGTGAAAAGTAAATGTTATTTTTTTTTCTCCTTTAAAAAATACCAAAAGCTTCCAGGACGTTTATTTTTCGTAATATATCACTCTGAAAAGAAATTTTTCTTTTTTCTTTTCTCACCACATCTGATTTATGAAGGATTGAAGGACATAAAGCATAGGTACCACTATTGTAATTTATTCCAGAGCACTTTTAGCTCCGCCTTTATTTCGCGCCATTATATTTAAAACACAATTTTTTTTCAATATAAAACTATGATAAAATAAGAATAAAATACTCAAAGTAAAAGTGGTATAAAATAAAGACGAGGCCAAAAAAAAAAAAAAAAAAAAAAAAAAAAAAAAAGCTCCAGAATAGATGACAATGATGGGATCTCTGCATAAAGCAGTAAAAAAAAAACAAACCAAAAATTACTTTTAAATATTTAATTGATCGTAGAAATAGAAACTTTTGCATATTGGAAGAAAATATTTAAAGCACCCTCTTTCAATATCTCTTTAACAGGTAAAATGCTTTGAGTTTTTAAAAACCGTCATCTGTTTAAAAATAAAGATAATTTGCTTTTAATTTATTACTGATGACGTATTATAATATATTATGAAAGTTTTTGTGTAGCAAACTATTCAAATGTTTAAGCTATTTACCCAAGCTTGGTATCTAAGGATTTCAATTGTCTGAAGAAAGAAAATTATTCGCATTCATTTAATCAACATACAGAGAATAGTACACTCCCGTTTATCCGCGGAATCGAGAGGCACGAGTTTCGCGGATAATGCAAATCGCGAAATCTGAACTCTTCCTATTTTAGTCTACGTAACCTGCCATGCCGTATTAAACCCGAAGATGAAGGATTTAAAAAGACAGTATTTTATTAATTTTACATAAACGAATAAATAATAATAAGTGTAAAGGAAAAGTTAACATAAAATTTACCCATACATGCATGTCAACCCCCTAATTAATATTCCGTAGTATTGTTTGTACCCACCCCTCTTTCTACATAAGTAAATTTTTAGAGTATTTTTATTTCAATTGTAATTAGGATTAAATAAAATTATTTTCATTGTCATTTAGCATCCCTCGTAACATTTATACTTTATTCCCGAGTAATGTTAATGTATCCGCTTTTTTTTTTTTTTTTTTTTTTTAGTTTTTCTTCACACCATTTTACTTGTAGAGATTTTTTTCTCCAATATGTAATTGCAATGAAATAAGGAGAAAAATTTTTCCTAAAAGTAGTGGTATGGAGAAAAAGAAAAATGCGGGTAGTAACAATATTCTGGAGTAAATAATTAGTATTACCAGGTATGGTTTTAATCTTAAATGAAAAAAAAATATATCTAGAAACTAGTAGCGTTTAAAATTGCATACAAAATGGCAACTATAAATTATATATGTTACAGTTAAAGCAGTAAACCGAGATATTATTAATAATAGCTGGATGTTATCAATAATAAATGCCTCTTTTGGTAAATGTGATTAATTAATCGAATTAATGTATTCACTGGTTTCTATTAATAATTACTAAATCAGTTTGGTGAATGCATGTCGTGCTCTAATATTCCGTAGTCATGTGGTCCCCACGTTTTTTTCACACCTTTCTTTTTTAAAATAGTTATCTTCTTTATTAATCGTAATTAAATTTGAAAGTAAATATCATACTAAAAATTAAGTGGTGTAGAGAAAGGGGCGGTACTAAATGTTTTACGGAATATCAATTAGAATGTTCGCAGGTAGGCGAATATGATTAAATTATGGACATTAATCACATTAACTGGTTATTAATAATAATTACCAATTAATCACATTGACCGTAACACACACACACACACATATGGATATACATATACACATATCGTAGTCATCACCAATATTTTTAAATCATAATCTGTCGTATTTATCTTCTCCAATTAAATAAATTGAATATTATTATAGAAAAATTCTGATATGAAATCTTTTGTAAAAACAGAGGAGTTCGTTATATATTGTATATTAAAATTTAAATTTAAAAATGAAAGTTGGCAAAAATCTTAACAGATTCGCGACAGCTGACGTGAATTCACGTCATTTGAAAATCTGGAACTCCGCCAGTGGGCGTTTCTTTAGGTTACACAGATTACATTATTTCTTAACATTATACCCAATACAATTTTTAATAAACTCAGATAATCAACCGTGGAAAGAAATCATATTTATTGAAATTTAATTTTTCCGACTGAGTGAAAAATTAAATTTCAATAAATATTATACCCGATATTCTCTTTTGTGCAATCAACGCATTACGGAAACGAATACTTTGATTAGAAAGAGTATAATCGTAATGTATATTAATTTATATTTTCTATATGAATATAGAAAACATATTTAAAATAATGTAATATAAAAGAATAACACCCGCAGGTGGGATTTACTGTCAAAAAGACAAAAACATTCGGTCGCGAAAGTGTTAAAAACTAAAGAAAGAAAAAAATACACTTTAATTAAGTAAGCGGGTTTACGTCGCACTAGAATTGCATTATGAAAAATTGGAAGTTGTCTACCTTAGAGTGATTCAAGACTTGCCATTACAATTTTGACCCTCCACGGATGGCTTCCCTATTTTGGTGACTCTCAAGGCACAAATTTAAAACTAACCCTTTTTTAAAGTCTGAGAATATGTTTTATTTATAATGCTTATTTCAGTAATACCAGGTTTTAAAACCACTAAGTTATTCTTCTTCTTTAATATATATAGATGTATATTAAAAATGCCGTAGTATGTAGAATATTAAAAGGAAATTTGGCGTTCGATTACTAAAACCAAGAAAACTTCAACGTCTTGAACGCCAAAGAGAAAAAAAACTGAAAAGCAGACAGCTGTTTCAGTAGCATTTAGCGTAGCGTCTTAAGTGTTCTTGAACTCCCTCATTTCTTTATGCACTGAAAACAATACGCTAAATGCTACCAAAACAACTGTCTGTTTTTTTTTTTCTTTCTCTCTTTGGTGTTCAAGACGCTGAAGTTTTTCTTTTGCGTATAGTACATATTTTTTATTGACCAAGTTCATATCATAACAACAATAGATTAAGACATTACGTTATCCAATAGTGAAAAATTAATAACGTATTAAAAATAAAATAATTTTAGAGAGAAGAAAAAAAAAAAGAACCTGGAAAAAAAAATCTTATCACATTCATTTATAACAAAACATTCAAATAGTTTTATTATTATTATTATTATTATCATCAAATTCCTCAAAAATTTTTAACATTTTTATATATAAATCGACTTGCTCTATTAAGAAAAGTGTAAGTCTAACTTGAGAGAATGAGAACTACTTCATAACGGCATTATCATAATATTCTTTGAATTATCAATGACAATTTTCAAATACCTGGAATAAATTATGATTTATTTGAAAATCACCGAGTCGTGACATGGAATTTAACCAGTTTAACAAAAGTCCGGCTTGTTTATAATTATTGGAAATAACATAAATTCCTAGACTCATATTTATAATGCTGCCATTTCTCCGCATTGGCCTTTTTAAAGATATTTTTACAGGTTATTTATCACTTCACTTTTTTCTCCTACGTGAAATTTAGAGATATTTGACGTTTTTGTAACGTAACAGAAATTTTCACACCGATGTAACGAAGATGACGAGTGAGGGAATACGTTACACTAAGCATAAATCTTTTACGTTCCTTCATTAACGAAATTTTCAAGTCCTACGGAATATATTGCAGTTAATAATAATAATAATAATAATAATAATAATAATAATAACAATAATAATAATTGGTTTTCTAAAAAAATATATTTGTTACATGGGAATGCATTTATAATATAATCTAACTATAAGAAACTGTAGTAAATCATATACTGTAATTTAAGGGGAATAAGCCGCGTCTTATACATCGCTGTTCATACAATTTTAAAAGTTTAATTTTGGCACATGCGGTGTATCCGCATGTGCCAAAACCTCCAAAATCTAACCATCTTTGCCAAAATCTAACCATAGCCTCCTAAACTAGGTGCCTGTCGTTTGGCTCGAAGACTTGGCAACATTTGAAGTGGTAGACAGCGCCACCTGGTACAGACTTCGCGACTTTTTTATTCAACAGCCACCAAAAATTTTTAAAAGTGGGTTATGATATACATAAAAGGCGAATAGAATCAGAAAAAAACATTGATTATGTTATATATTACTTCTTAAAATTATTGGTGTCAGTTGAATAAAAAAGTACTGTACCAGGTGGCGCTGCTTACCGCTTCGACTATTGCCAAGTTCCCGAGCCACGCGACAGTCATCTAGTTTAGGAGGCTATGATCTAACGGAGCGGCGTATCTAGCTTTTTTCTTTCCTTCCTTCTCTCTTTCTTTCGTTCTTTTTTTTTTTTTTTTTTTTAGCAGCGCTTGAATAACCACCGTCGGTCACAAATTCACTTCGGACAATTTTACTTCATGAACGCTACGTGAGCACAGACGGCTTGTAAAAAGAAAAGTAATAAAAACACTTTCTGTTATTATCGTTTAAAGGCGAAAATTTCCCATTCCTTTAAAAAAAAAAAAAAAAAGGGGGAAGGGCTTTAACAATAATTCCCTTTCAGAAATTTAATTCATCAACCTGGAAATTAATTTTTGATAGAATGGAGTAGAAGGCTGATTTTTACCAACTATGTGAAGAAGTGCCGAGCTGGTTATCAGCCAGGGTAGCTCAGTGGTTAGAGCATCCGCGCGTTAAGCGGAAGGCCCGGAGTTCGATTCCCGGCTCTGGTATTTTTCACATAGTTGGTAAAAATCAGCCTTCTACTCCATTCTATCAAAAATTAATAATTCCCTTTGATTGAAAATTAATACAGTATGTAAAAATTTTTATCTTACAATACAACTAAAATCCAAGACGAGTAATTTAAACTGATTATGCACCCCAGGATGATATTTTTCTATAATACTGAAAGAATATCTAAAAGAATATCAAAATATGTGTTACATAGATCATGGGATTAAGTAGACTTTAAAATTAAACATTTAAGTTATTCGCCAAAGGTGGGTAGAATTTTTCGCAATGTTTTCAGATGATTGTTTAAATTAAATAAACTTCTCTTTGAATATTCTGAAAAACACTTTAAAGTCAACTGATTTTGTAAAGATACCATTTTAATTTCAATTATTTAATCGCATACATATACTGAAATGTGTGATATTTTTACTCTTCCCCTGAAATGGAAATTTTACCTCTTACAAACAAAATTTAAGCGTTTTTAACAGACCAAGCCTAAATATGCAATATATTTTTGTGAATTTCTCTACAAAAATCTGAGATCATTTTGCCAAAGTTTAATTTACTTTTTTTGCTTTTAAAAACTGTGTAATTTATTCCTCATTTTTTCTACAAGTAAGTGTCAGTTTGTTGCAAATAGGTAAAATTTAATTAGACAAAAAAATCTGAAATAACACCTCAAGTAGAAAAAGCTCACAACAATTGTTTCTGGCCGAAATAACAACAGATCAGTTGTCGGCTATATAGGTAAGCATACGTGCTACAAAATGGTAACACACGAAAGTGGGCTACTTCGACTTTGAAATTTGAGGGACGGAAGAACTTGCGATCTAGGTCACACACAGAGCCTGATTAAGGGGGAAGCACACATTATCTCCACTCTCACCGGAATATTTTTACAATTATTTTTTACTTCATGTCATAGAAATTCCACGCTTTGACGAGGAAATATTTTTTTATAAAAAATGAACGGTGTTAAACAATCCAATTTACTCACCGTTATTAGACACCAGAATTCTTTTAAAATAATTTTTAATGAGAATTTTCTGTTTATTATAGAGGAAAGTATTTGTTAAAATAACGGTGTAAGTATAAATAATGTGTGCTTTCCCCTTAATCAGGCTCTGGTCACACATCTTTCCCTACATGAAGACAGAACAGGATAGGATGTCCTAAAAATCAATTTGATAGCCAATGGAAACAGGTAATATATAAAAAAAAAAAATGCAAATAGGGTTCTGGAACTAAAACAGAAATAGGAAGCACGTTACATATAATAAGTAAGAAAGTTAAGGATAGCATTACAAAACTCGTCAGAAAATTAAGAATGGTAAGAACATGTTAGGTTAATTTCTTTAGGAAATCAATCCATTGTAATCCTTTCGTTTATCTTCTGCCTATATATATATAAGGAAACTTTTGTTATCACGATAACTGCCGGAATAATAGTACAAATCGAACCACATTTGGGCAGCGAACTTATCTTATAAATATCTTAGCTGAGTTCGTTAACTAAGTTGCCCCGCCTTTTTATTTTCAATTGTCAGCCACATGAAAATTTCAAATCCACATTGTGAAAAGCGTATATAACACTTTCCGATCTAAGTTACACAATCGTGTAGGTTAGACATTTACATATCCACATACATTTTGTCATCTACAGCAGTCGTATGTAACAAAACCAGGAAATAAACGATCTGACCGATTTCCAGGAAGTAAAAAGTACCATTTTCAATTAACAAATGGTGGTTGTACTCCATGCTTTTCTTTCAGCCGGCAAACACAGTAGAATATAATGTTTTAAGGTAAAAAAATTCCGATCGGAAAGGGTTAAAGCGGGATTCACTTGAATTTTGATGTAAATATAGATCACATAAAGGTCTCAACCAAGTTTAATGATGAACTTTATCCGTCATTTTTCACAAAGTGACAGATATCTTAAATTAAGCGGGGGCACTTAAAATCGGGCTACAACGTAAAAATTTAACATCACGATAACTTCCGAAATAATACTCCAAATCGTACTATTTTAAAACAATGAATGTTTCTTACAAATATCTTGAAAGAGTTTGTTAGCCAAGTTGTTTTGCCACTTTGCTTTCGAGTGCAGACCGCTTAAAAATTTCAAATTCACATTGTAAAAAGCGTATTATAAGGGTTGCAATAAGGGTTGCAATGTAAGGGTTGCAATGTAGTTCATTAATGAACTTTATTCGCCATTTTTAACAAAGTGGCGGATATCTTAAACTAAGCCGAGCCACTTGAAATCAGGCCACTACTTGAAAATTTCTAATCACAATGACTTCCGAAAAAATTTTGTCAACTGAAACAAATTTGGACAGTGAACTTAGCTTATAAATATCGTGGATGAGTTTGTTAGCCAAGTTGCTCGGTCATTTTATTTTCAAGTGGTGACCGATTGAAATTTTCATATTCACATTCTAAAAATCGTATTTAATCCCGCATTTACTTGAATTTTCATGTATACATAAACCACATAAAGGGCTCAACCAAGTTTATTAATGAACTTTATCCGTCATTTTTAACAAAGTGCGGATGTGATAAACTAAGGGGAACAACTTCAAATCAGGCTACCACTTGAAAAATTTATAACCATGATAACTTTTTAAGTATTGGTTCAATTCAAACCAAAGTTGGACAGTGAACTTACCATATAAATAACTTGGCTGAGTTTTCTGAGCCACTAGATGCGACATTTTGTTTCCAAGTTGCGGCCACTTGAAATCAGACTGCCTCTTGAAAATGTACTATCTCGATAACTTTAAAAATACTAAACTGATTCAAGCAAAAATTGGATTGCTAATTTACGGTTCGAATATCTTGGATACGTTCGTTTGGTAACTTGCTTCTCCATTTTAATTCCAAGTGGCAGACACTTGAAAATTTATCATTATGATAATTTTTGAACTCAATACTGAACTTTTGAACTTATGATAACTTTTGAAACTAAATCAATTTGTATCAAATATTGGTAGTGGCTTTGTCATTTAAATATCTGAGATAATTTCGCTAGTCATCTCACTCCGCATTTTAGTTTCCACCTGTTGACCACTTGAAACCACGGTGCCACTTGTAAATTTCTTATCACAATATTATTTTAAATATTGCATTAATTTGAACGAAACTTGGACAAGGATCTTATCATATTACAAATATCTTGGATGGTTTCGTTGGGTAAAGTTCTTCGCCATTTTGTTTCCAAGTTGCATCCACTTAGGCTACCACTTGAAAATTTATCATAAGAACATTTGAAATACCGCACTGATTCGAACCAAAGTTGGACAGTGATCTTATGCTTTAAATATCTTGGATGAATTTGCTGTGTAAGTTGTTGCGTTCATCGTTTCTATGTGGCGGCCACTTGAAAAATTATTACGATAACTTTTGAAATATTTAACCATTTCGAACCATAGTTGAAAAAGGGATTTATTATTTAGATATCTATGATTTCGATGGGCAAGTTCCCCTGCAATTTTGTTTCCTAGTAGCGACCACTGATAATTTGTTATCACGATAACTTTTGAAATACTGAATTTATTTGAACCAAAGTTAGACAATGGACTTATTTTACAAATATATTAGATAAGTTCACAGAGTAACTTGCTTGGTCATTTTAATCCAAGTGGCGGCCAATTAAGTTTTCAGTACCGAAAACGTTTGAAATTCTGAATTAATTAGAACTAAATTTGTATATATTTGTATATTGATATATTTGTTTGCCAACTTGGCCCACCATCTTGTTTCCAAGTGCTAGTCACTTAAAAGTTTTAAATTCACATAAAGAGTGTTTATGAATTGATTTGCTTAAAACTTTATATGTACAAAGACCACATCAATATTTTTACCAAGTCCATTAATAATTGGTGGCTACTTGATAATAATAATAATAATAATAATAATAACCTATCTTTCCGAATGAGTCTGAAGGACTTATTTGAATTTGAAGAATAAATTTAATAATTTTTAGTTTTTGATGATAGTACGTTGTCAATCAAGCTATTATAAAATAAATAAAAACTAAAATGAAAATAAATATTGGTTTATTAAATAGAAAAACATAAAAATTCAAAATTTCAAATTAAATTAAATTAAAATAAATAATACACAGGAAAAAAAAAAAACAATGAGCAAAAGAAAATTTTGTGTGTAATTTTTAAGCATAAGACAGCAAATATATATCACTGACAAAATTTTTCGAGTTTATAAAGATGTAGAGTGCTTAATGAAAATCAAAATGGGAAATGGACATAAACGAAAAAATAATGTTAGCTTTAGCTAAATCAAAACAATGACAATGAAACAAGCAGCAGAAAGCAATGAAAATGAAAATGTCTTTTTTTTTTTTTTTTTTTTTTGAGGATGTTTTCTGGATGTCAAAATGTCACGCCTGTAGACATTCCAAGGATGTATTTTAACCCTCGCTTTCCCAAGATGAGATCGTTTAAATTTAGTTAAGGTCGTGCATCAGTCAAATATCTTCCTTTCTCCATTCCCATGTTATCCAATGATATTTTCGTTGCTTCGTTTTATAAAAATATCTCACTCAAAAATAAAATTTTTCGAATTCTCTTTTTTGAATATTACTCTTTGAACAGGTCAACTTTTAGCTTAGTGAGCAATTTTTCAAAATAAATAAATAAATAAATAAATAAAAATAAATAAATAAATAAATATTTTATTTCAATTAGTAAATTTAGGACTCTAAGTTTGGATCTCTAAGTGAAATATTTAAATTTATTTTTTCGGAAAATTGCTCATTAAGCAAAAAGACGACCTGTTCAAAGAGTAATATTCAAAAAGCAGAATTCGAAAAACTTCATTTTTGAATGAGATATTATAAAACCAAGCAATGAAAATCCCATTGGATAACATGGGAATGGAGAAAGGAAGCTATCTGACTGATGTACAGCCTTAAGCCAACCTCATTCAAAAAATGGATGGTTTCGCGGGGCAAAGTTCTTCGCCATTTTGTTTCTAATTTGCATCAACTTAGGCTACCACTTGAAAATTTATCATAAGAAGAACATTTGAAATACCGCACTGATTCGAACCAAAGTTGGACAGTGATCTTATGCTTTAAATATCTTGGATGAATTTGCTGTGTAAGTTGTTGCGTTCATTGTTTCTATGTGGCGCTTGAAAAATTATTACGATAACTTTTGAAATATTTAACCATTTCAAAACATAGTTGAAAAAGGGATTTATCATTTAGATATCTATGATTTCGATGGTCAAGTTCCCCTGCAATTTTGTTTCCTAGTAGCGACCACTGATAATTTGTTATCACGATAACTTTTGAAATACTGAATTTATTTGAACCAAAGTTAGACAATGGACTTTTCTTACAAATATATTAGATAAGTTCACAGAGTAACTTGCTTGGTCATTTTAATCCAAGTGGCGGCCACTTAAGTTTTCAGTACAAAAACGTTTGAAATTCTGAATTAATTAGAACTAAATTTGTATATTTGTATATTGATATATTTGTTTGCCAACTTGGCCCACCATCTTGTTTCCAAGTGCTAGTCATTTAAAAGTATTAAATTCACATAAAGAGTGTTTATGAATTGATTTGCTTAAAACTTTATTCGAAAAACTTCATTTTTGAATGAGATATTATAAAACCAAGCAATGGAAATCCCATTGGATAACATGGGAATGGAGAAAGGGGGCTATCTGACTGATGTACAGCCTTAAGCCAACCTCATTCAAAAAATGCGCTAATTCGCCAGAGATAGCAAACGTAACCAGTAGAATGTTGCACGATGATTTGTTCTTAACGATACAAAAAAGGCGTGGTGCTGATGATTTTCGCCAAACGTACCAAGCGGCACCTGAAAGCAATTTTTCTGCAGTAACGCCTTGATCTTGGGAAAGCGAGGGTTAATGATTCTTATCAGACATTTATAGGAGGAGTGTAGACATCCTCTGGATGTCTACTGACATCCTTTAACTATCCAGAGGATATCATATTCGTGATAACCTGACATCCTGTGGAGGACAAAAATTTATCAACAAAATTTAGAAAATGATTCTCTAAATAAGCTTCGACTTCATACTGAAACGGAAATAAAATTGAAATCTTTCAATACAAACGCCTGCTTTTACATAGCTTAAATATTAATACTAACACGAGGCAAAATTTATTAATCAAAACGTTGTGAATTGACGTCTAAAAAAAATGAAAACACTTATTTAATCTACCAATTTTTTCGAAAAAATAAGCGCGTATTACATTCTACCTTTAACCTTGAAATATAAAGGCGGTCAAACGTAACACTTATTTTCTTCTCCCACGAAAGATTGCACGTGGGTCGACTGTGCATGCGCGTTCAATCACCATATCCGCGAGCTTTACGGTGGACAAGAAAGGTTGGATAATCAATTTACTGCAATTGTAACTTAGGAAAATAACGTCTACATAGTACGTTGGGTACACGACAAAAAAATCCAAAAAGCTGCACTTTTTGATTGGAATATGCCACCTTCTGTGGTCAAAGTTCATGCCAAAATATAAATTTCCAGATAGAGAGCCACTTGAAAATCCGTGTAGAACACCCTCATGGCGGCCATTAAAGATGGCCGCCGTCAGCTGCCATATAGGGGCACTAATTGTTTTATATCTGAACTCCTAATCATCCGATTTCAATTTTCTTTCTTTTGTGTTTCTTTCTTACCTTGTGAATAAGATACATTTTAACTTCTGTATATTTATCTATGTATATTATATGGTGTGACACTCACACTACTTATAATACGTTGGGTACACGACGAAAGAAGCCAAAAAGCTGCATTTTTTGATTGGAAAATGCCACCTTCTGGTGTCATAGTTGATGCCAAAATATAAATTTTCAGATAGGGAGCCGCTTAAAAATCCGTGCAGAACACCCCGACAGCGGCCATTAAAGATGGCCGCCGTCATCTCCATATAGGCGCACTAATTGTTTTTGTTTATGAATCCTAATGGTCCGGTTTCGATTTTCTTTACATATATTTCACAAGATATATATATATATATATATATATATATATATATATATATTAAATATATCTTACGAATAGGATACTTTTTTATTCCTATACATTTATTTATGTACATTAAAGACTATGGGCATTTTGGAAAAACCTGAAATTTCATTTTTTTCATGATTTTTATTAACAAATAAGTTTTTAATTGAGCTCAATATTACTTTCTTCACAACAAAGGGTTTATGTGTGTGGAGTTCTGCGTATTTATCTTCTTTTTACAAACAAGCGTAACTCAAAATTACTAATTTTTCAGATACAATCCATAAATTCCTTATAATAACTAGGCAGCCAATAAGGTTTGATTTATGCATCTTTGTATGCCATAGATGCCATCTTAGGGTTTTTTTTTTTTTTTTTTTTTTTTTTTTTTTTTTTTTAAGGCTTTAATCAAAATCGTGATTTTTTTATGTACAGTAAAAGTTAAATTTTCAAAGTAAACTATATTTATTCCAGTAGATTCAGTGTCAGTATATGTATATATATATATTAATGCGACTAATATAAATTTAATAAATGAACATTTCTTTGCTTATGAAAGCATATGTTTAGGAATCTTTATAATGCACTTATCTATGTGTATAAAACACCCTAAACTGATTTTGTAAGATATAATTTATCTGTATAATTCAGATAACTTTTATTTTAAATATAACATTTACATAATTTATTCCTAATTGAATATTATGTTTCTGAAGTATGTAACTTCTTGATAAGTTCAGTTTTAAATATGTATATATTATTTTGCACTGAAATATATCTTGTCATCAATATCGACTGGTTTTGAAAATTTTAGTGTATATTTGATTGTAATGTATTTTCAGTTAATACATGGTATGGTAGAATAATGATACTGTATTAATATTTTTTAAACTCTACTATTAAAACTCTTTTGTAATGTTAGTAATTTTTTTTATTTGTTCCATTGCATGCTTCAGCATTGCCGGAGAATAAGAACTTTCATTAAATAGGGGTAAAAGAGAACAACGAGATAATTCAAACGATGAAGACTCTGTCCTTGAAGCATGGAAAGCTGACCAAGAAATATCTAAATTTCCATCTGTTCTATCAGTAATAATATTATCTAACCATTCCTGTTCCATTTTCCACTCAGAACCAAATTCTGAAATTGACATTTCGGAAGAGATGGTCTGGTTTGCTTTTGGAACAGTTGGCTCCTTCGAGGGCAGTATTAAAGGCTTAACAATACTATAGCTATCTGGAAGCTCTGGCACTTTTCTGTTATTTTGATCAATACAAGAAGAGCTTGTAGCAATTTCACGAGGCTTACCAACTTCTCCTTTCGCAGGGATTTGAAAGATAGATATCGCTGTTCCATGAAACGATGATTCAGATGTTGTGCTACTGTAATTATGATCTATGTTGTCGTACGCACCAATGACAAAAAGACCGTGAAGCAAGTTTGAGAGGCATACGACACCTTCTTCTTGAGCTCTGAGTATCTCCAAGTAAGCAAGATTTGCTGTTATCTCTCTAATTCTATTTGGTGATATTGAGAGGCCTCTTTCATGCATGCCTTCAATTATTGTATGTTTTCGTGTTCTTCCAAAAACAGACAGGCCGAGATATAATGGAATAGGTGGTTCATGACTTTTCTTATGGCGAATAATGTTGCCTTTAGGAATACGTTCACTGTGGTTAAAAACTATTAATTGGCTAATAGTTAAAGCAGGTTGAGTTACTTTAGTTGCATTAGGTGCTGAAGTGCAACCGTGAAGTAGATAACACACTGGAGCCAGAAGTTCTGGAGGGACGCTTGAAATTTGTCGATCATCATTCAAGTGACCATCAAAAATAACTTTCTTCTGGGCTATTACTTTTCTAATTCGTTTGATAAATCTTTCGCATGCAACAGCATCATCATCAAGATTTTCAGACTGGACATTTTGGAATTTGTTAGCACCATCTCGATACAAGATGTAATCTCTACCAGAAATCTGAGCTTTGAGTTCTGGGAATTGGTCGAGAATTCTCTTACGTAACCGAGTAGAGTGTGTATTTGGAAGGTCTTTACTTTCCATGTCCAGAAGATTTGCTAAGTTATTTGCATAAAGAGTGTTAAGATGAGACATTTTGAAAACAATTTCAGTGTTTACAGCTTCAGATGCCTGGATTTTCTCTCTTATGAATCCTGCAACGGAAGCAAAAGCCATACATTTACAGATAGGGCTGACCTCTTCTTTTTTTACTTCACTTGTTGGGCGTAGAGAATTCGTTAAGTTTATGTAGCATTTTGAGTGATACTTTGCTTCTTTAGCAACTAAATCTCCACCCTCGAGGAATGCTTTCATTTTAACATTATTCGTAATTTCGGCTCATTTCTTAAGTTTATCGTCTTGTAAAGAAGCAACTTTATACAAAGACCTCCGAGCCGTGCGCTTTCCATTGCATATGAAACAAATTTCATCTTTCATCTTAATAGATAATGCTGTACGGACACCAGACCTTGTCTTTTTTTCATTTGGTTCTATTAAAGACTGTGGACTACCCTGAGATGACGTACTGGGCACGGACGAAGAATGTTTGCGTTTCTTTGCCCTGTCAAGTTTTGTTTTGTTAAAGTTAAGGGCACACATTTTGTGCCACTTTGCTTTATTTTTTCTAAATGTTTCTTCTATTCCTTCTCCTTCATTTAAATTGTTTAAATTCAAACCAAAGGGCACTGAACCGATATTCTGAAATTCCATTAAATTTTCTGCAAGCGTCCTGTAGCCAGCACCAACAAGTGATTTAGAAATATGTGTGGCAGGGCAAGTCAGTTCTTCATCTCTATGTTTTTGACATATACAACATTTTGTCCAATCTATGCCACAGAGAGGAAATTCTGATTTAAAATCTGCCAACCGCAAATGTACTGAAGCCATTTTCAAAAAAAATTCAAAAGAGTTCAATCTGAAACAAAGAAAGTTCAGTGTTTAAAATGAGAATAACGTTATAATGGAATCCGCTTGCGTCACTCGAAAAAACTGCCGTTTTTCATGATAAAAATATTTCAAGAGTACGTCAGAAATCAATAAATTATAAAAATATCTCCTAAAAAATTGATTTTTAAAAAATTGCGTGGAATTTTAAGCATGTAGAGGTAAATGTAATAAGACAAAATGTGCCCTCTACATGCAAACTAAAAAATAAAAAATAAATAAAATAAAAATCCGATCATTAAAAGTTGAAATACAAAGAAAAATTGGTGCGCCTATATGGCGGATGATGGTGTCCAACTATGGCCACCATCGGGGTGTTCAGTGATGCCAGATGGTCGAAAATTATTTCCCCAAATAGGTCTTAAAATTTCCCCAAATCAGGGGTTTTTTTTCGAAAAAATCCCCAACTTAATTTCTGCTAAAAAGGGAAAATAAAAATTTTTTCAAAAAGAAATATCAAGCAGATTTAAGTGGATTTAAGCGCAGATTTTTCCCCAAATGAAAGCAATTTTTGAAAAAATTCCCCAAATCACAATAAAGCTATTGAAAATCCCTGATCGTAGGGATAAATCATTACGTTGCCAACATTGACAGAAAGTTGAAGAACTCCCCAGATTTGTCCCCAAAAATTTTAGAATTCCCCAAAAAAGTCCCCACAAACATTCGGTCCCCAAAATTGTCCCCAGAAGCTTCAAAAATCCCCAATCTGGCATCACTGGGGGTGTTTTGCACGGATTTTCAAGTGGCTCCCTATCTAGAAAGTTATCTTCTGGCATCTACTATTACCACAGAAAGTGGCATATTCCAATCAAAAAGTGCAGCTTTTTGAATTTTTTTGTCGTGTACCCAACGTACTATAAGTAGTGTGAGTGTCACACCATATAATATACATAGATAAATGCATAGAATTTAAAAAGTATTTTATTCACAAGGTATTAAAAAAAAGAAAATTGAAATCGGATCATTAGGAGTTCAGATACAAAACAATTAGCGCCCCTATATGGCAGTTGACGGCAGCCATCTTTAACGGTCGCCATCGCGGTGTTCTACACGGATTTTCAAGTGGCTCCCTATCCAGAAAATTATCTTTTGGCATCTACTATGGCTACAGAAAGTGGCATATTCCAATCAAAAAGTGCAGGTTTTTTTTGTGTACCCAACGTTCTAACAGGCGGACTTTACTGTCAAAAAGACAAAAATGTGCGGTCGTGAAAGTTTTAAGAACAGGGTGATATTGTGTGGACATGGGCGTGGCTCTCCAATGTTATGTTTTCCTAAAAAAATTTCACGTGCTAATGTTTACATAAATAAATCAATTCTATTTTTATATAAGTAATTTGTCGCAATTATGAAGGTTTTCATGATATACATTTCATGTATATGAAGGTTTTCATGTCATAATACAAATATCGTTTATGATTTTGAAAAATAATGAGGCGTGCAAGATTTAAAAATTTACAGTAGGCGGAGTTAGTACTACGCAGCAGCCTAAAACATTTTAGACATCAGTTCCTTTGCAATTCCGAATCTTTGTGATACTCTGTACCTCCTCCCCAAGTTTGTGTCATGGCTTCGGAATCACCTTGTATGTATAAAATATACAAGATTAACACATTTAATAAGAAGAGTAGTAAGGTATATTTTGCATATAAATATAGAAACATTTTTTCTACGATTATACATATTATTTTTGTCTACTTGTAGTATTTTATATGTAAGTAAATGCGAATAACTCCTTTTTTTTTCTTTTTACCATATGGATAATATTATTAACTAAAATAATTGATAATGTAACTTTGAAAATTTTGTCTAATTGATGATTTACTAGAAAAAGTACTTCATTCAAATGCTTTCACACCCAAAGCACAGTGTTAAGAAATTATTAATATTATTTTTGAAAAGTTTCATTGTCTTTAATCAAAGAAAGTTTCATGTATTTCAAAAAGTTTTAAGTATTAAATTCCGATACGGTATTTCAACAATTAAATCCCAGGATCATACAAAATGTAAATATATATTTTATTACCGGAAAAATTACTTTATTTATTAAATACATATAATATTAAAATTCAGAGGATTTTTGTATTAACGTCCTGGGGATTGATATTCACGTACGCAAACTACTCGTCTGAGTGGCTTGTCGTATCTATAGATGTAGTAATAAGCCATTCTAATGGCTGCTTTTCACCGAGTTAATCACACACAGGAATACACACGGATAATTTAGTAAATAAAATTTATGAATAATTTATTTACTAAAGGTGAATGAAAAACTCCAGATACAGTTTAAAATTCATTTTTCTTTTTATTCATTTTTTCAATACTCTGTAATGGCTGATTTTAGAACTTTTTTTCGGCATTAAAATTTTTTGCTCGATAACATGGGGATGATAATCTATATATATTACTATATCTATTGTTGTATCCCGTATACCACAGACAACTCTCTCAAATTCCTGCGGATGGCCAAGGAATAAATTAATAAGGCCTTTGGCGTGTACTTTGCAGTGGTCGGAAGCGCCCCTGGCGTAGGAAAAAGAAATCTGTACAACACTACAGTGTTTAGCAGCGGGATTTTTAAAGGAATATTTTGATTCTTGTTTTTCTGGTTTTGAATTCTAAGAATACGATTATAAGCTAAGTATTTCTGATTATTTTAAGCTTATTTTTGTAAAACTTTATGCGTTATTTTATGCAGTCTTCACTGCTGATTTACGGTTCTCTTCAGAACAATATTATAGCTTTCGCTATTTCAGTTTCAAATTCGAAGAACTATATGATGAAAAGGTAAGTAGCATCAATCTTTTTATACTTGTTTTTATTTTACTGTATGCTATATTTATTCAAATTTTTACTGCTGATTTTCTTTACTTCTTTTTTGAATCAGATTTTATATAAAGTGGCCATACTTGCCAACATCATAATTAATATTCCATAGTGTTGCTAGTCCCGCCCTTTTTACCACACCAGTAAATTTTTAGAGCAATATTCTATAAACGCAATTACGATTTAAACAAGGAAAAAAATTACTCTAAAGAGATACTGGTGTGGAAAAGGAGGCGGGGCTTACAATACTACGGAATATTAATTAGTATGTTGGCAAGTATGAAAGTGACAATAATTTTGAGAAAAACAGAATGTCTTCTGTGTACTTCGTCGTGTGTTCTATTGCTGTGTTTTCCGAAAGACCCAAAATGACGAGTGTATTTTATAAGCTTAGTATATATATATATATATATAAATGTGTATATACGTTACACATGAACACATTTTTGGGGGGGATTTTATTAAATATTAATATTGCTTTTCTCCAATATTCTATTCTACAAACTGTGTCAATTCTTCAGCAATATTTTTATTTATTTAATTTTTCTGTTTTCCTTTAAACGTTTTATTGCTAAATTTTATTTGTTATGCTATTATGGTGTTTTATTTTATTTATTTATTTAATATATCATTTTTTCTGCAGGTACATTATTTCAGGCTTATACTACATTGTGTGTCCTTAATTTTAGACTCGTAATTTGTTTTAGCTTTATGTATAATTCGTGCAAGATTTTTTTAAACACTTTTAAAAGTACTTTAAACTGTTCATTAATGTAGTCACTGAAATTCTATTTCAAAAACGAATATTTCAATTTTTCATTACCACACCATACGATATAGTAAACTAGTATGATGTGGCCACCATATGACTTTCTTCTATATAATTTTACACAAAATGTATTCAATACAAATTGTTTATTAAAACATCAAACTATTTTTCATTATAAATGCAGAAGATTTTTATCTGACAGAATTATATCACTAAATGCCGAAAGAAAATCATTTTTTTGCAATTATCGGAAGAAATGCGATATTTTTTTTCCTAAGTTTTTTTTTTCCGTTAAAAGTAAAAAAAAAAAAAAAAAAAAAAAATCGATATCTTTATTTCAAATTATCACAGATCTATAGTTCAACCATTCGTTTTAAACTTATTGATGAGACCTTTCGAAAGATACCCATATTGAAAATTTTCTCCCCCCAGGGGGGCGGGGGAAGCGATGCCCCCACATGCACAATTTTTTTCCCTAGTTAACTACTACTATTATCAATAATTCATATTAATTTTACTATCACACGATTAAAATAAGTCTCATAATGTACATTTATACGAAATTTTGTCCTATACCGCCATGTTAAAAATTTAGAAAAAAATGCGATGACAGCGCCTCCTGTTGAGCAGTTGTTCCGAAAATCTAATTAGCACCTGTTTATGTCAGGGTCCAACTAAATACCAAGTTTGGTTAAATTTCGTTCATTGGTTCGTGAGATACAGCGTCCATAAAATTCGTGATAAAGACACACAGGCTGACAGACATTTTCTAAAAACAGTCAAATCGTATTCAGGACATCTTAAATCGTGTAAATCCATCGAAAACTGGAGTTCGAAAATTTTCACGAATCCAACACTTTCTCTATATGTACATATAGAGAAAAAAGTAAAAAACTGGGCAGAAAGACGAAAAGTGATTAATATATATATATATATATATATATATATTGGAATTTGGCGGGGCGAGATCAAAATTGTTAGTTGGCAAGGTGAGTCGCGCGAGGTCCCCTTCTATTTTTCTATCGAAAATTTCATTGGGTCGAAAAGTGAAATCGGACAAGCATGAAAATGTAAAGAAGATTGCTATTCCTATTTTTACTGTTCCCTATTCATACACATTTAATAAATATCAGTGTAAATCAAACTGTTGCCATGTTTAATGAAATAATGCAAAATTTAGCTCTGAAAAGGTTTTTGGAAACATCGCCAAACTTGGGAATAACTAGAGTAATTAACAAAATTCGCAATGGTATTTCGTAATAATATTTTAGAATATTCTGTAAATAAATTTTAAACCTCAGCAAGAATTATCATTCATTCACGGACAACACTCACGGAACCCATAATTTGCAGCAACTCTGGTATCAAGAATTAGGTTGCCAACTGAGTTGTCAAAATTAGATTTAGACTTTATGATTTTTACCATGTTTTTTTTAACTTCGATTTTTGTTTGTTTGTTTGTTTGTCCAGTACCAATCTTGCAATCGATTTTTAACTAGCTTCTCGACTAGCTAGGTATTTGAAACTTTCAGGACAGCTCAGAACACGGTGACAATACATTTTTTTTAGTTCTTTTAGTCAACTGTTTCAGGTCCCGCAAATAGATTCCGAATCTTTAATCAATCCCGAATGGTCTTTAATCAGGTCCCGCTGAAAACAAAATTTTCTGATATAGAAAAAAAAAAAAAAAAAAAAAAGAGGAATAATTTGAGAGCAAAATGGAAGAACAAGAAATTGATAAGAAAATTTAGGAAGGAGCTTGTTGAGAGATTTGAAAATGAATTGCAAAAGAAAAATGAGAGTCTAGAAGAAAAGTTATCATCGATGTCTCATGGAGATGAAACAAAATATGATAAAGAACAGAACTGAGAATTAATAAAACATTCTACAAATGAGGGCAGATCATCTTAGCAAGTGCGTAGTTATAATGCCAAGTATGATGTTGCCAGGAATACTTACAACTGTTAGGGTGAAAAAAGTAACATTATTTCTGCAAAGGCAGCTTTTTGAGGATATATCATGTATTTATTTGTTGTTAATTTAAGCTTTTAAATACTTCTTTCAACCTCCTAATTCATACTATATTTCAACGATTGTTGATTTCGCACTAATTGCAATGTAAGTAATTTATGTACAGCTGCACCTCTGTAACCATTCGCCTCTTTTTGAAGGCCACTTCTCTTAAAGTCTAGTATTTTCTCGTTCCAAATTTTGCCCTGATGATTTAATGCTATTTTACATTTATTAAAGACCCATGAATTGTTCAACAGATTATTATTTTTAATATTGTCTTATTATGATTATCTCATTCTTCTAAAATTACATTGAATGTTCAAATAATACCCCTTAGGACAACAAAAAACTGAAAAAATCTGCTCTTATTTCTGTCAAACTCACAAGATAACTAGTTTAAATTAATAAATAGAATTTTATTCTTTAGAGGAATGGTTAAAAAATATGATTTATGCAATAAATAAAATCTCAGAAAACAATAATATTCACAAAAATCTTTTAAAACCAAAAGAAATTACAGTATAACTACATTTCCCACGTCTAGCGGTGAGGGCGATTCCAAAGGTTTGGAGGAGCGCTAAAATGACCGAGAAGTTGGTATTTGGTAAACATCAAGTCATTCGGTGTTCCGTCATCGCTTATTTTCTCTCAACGACAAGGCTTTTACTGAGCTCAGGGTTACTGTTTTAACACTGAGCTTAGGGGCGTAGGAAAGGCAGGGACATAGGGGGCTCAAGTCCCCCTCCCATTCGTTATTACAAAATTTCCTTTTAAAGGCAAATGAAAGAATCACCCATTTAAAAGCCAAATTAAAATATTATAAATGTTCTTAATTAACGATATTTTGTAATTAATACTAATAATTAGTGAATATTAATTGATAATTAATTTTTAATTGAATTTCTTGATAATAATATCAAGTCATTTTTAAAATGAAATATTTTGAACCCCCTCCCATGATTTTTGAATTGCTACACCCCTGACTGAACTCGATGAGTTCGGACTTCACAGTGTCTCATATGGTCGTAAAAAATGTGGTTAAAGAAAACTCAATGATTTATTACATACTTGCCAACACACTAATTAATATTCCGTAGTATTGTTTGCCCCGCCTTCTTTTTTCAAACAGCTATCTTTTGAGTGTATTTTTCTTATTATTTAATCGTAATTGAATTTGGAGAATATTTTTCTAAAAATTTATTGGTGTAAAAAAAAAAGGGAAGCACTAACAACATTAAGGAATATTAATTAGGATGTTGACAAGTATGTTTATTATCAAATTGTATAGACAAATAATATAAATTTGAGTATTTTCAACCACTTAAGTAAAGAAAAGACCAAATTTCCGTCGAACAGTAGGTAGCTCTTTCAGGAAGGTTTCATTGTATTTATTTTAGATTAATTTGAATTATATACTAGAGTAATTGCTTTGCTTTTTTAATGTAGTCTGTTATAATCAAAGATATCATCTGTAATTCTTCATACATTCCACAAGAGTGTACATCGCTAGTCTTCACCAGTTCTTCTGTACATCGCAGTACATTGTTTAGGTCAAGTCAACACTTATAAGTATCCTCCTTTTATTGCATTTTATTTATTTCATTTTTTGGATAAACTTTCTCTCTGAAGTTGAAACTTACCATTTTAAAACATAATTTAATTTAATATTGAAGTATTGTCTTTATATGAAATTAGAATATTTTTTTGTTTTACAGACACTGTAGAGTTTTATAGTATAGGCAAGTTCTGTTTCAGACATTGGTGAAATTTTTATTGAAAAATCATACTTGGCAACATCCTAATTAATATTCCGTAGTGTTGTTAGTCCCGCCCTATTTTTCACACCAATAAATTTTTAGAGAAATATTCTCCAAATTCAGTTACGATTAAATAAGAAGACAAATACACTAAAAAGATAGTGGTGTAAAAAAGAAAGCGGGGCTAACAATACTACGGGATATTAATTAGCACGTTGGCAAATATTATATGAAGACATATTTTTTGATCCAACGATATTTTTCTAATAAAATGTTTTATGACGTTAAACATTTTCTGACACTGAGCTGAAGAACAACTGGAGCAAATGCTTCCAATACTTTTACACAGTGTTCGTGCGTGCCAGTTTTTCTTCAATCGTTCGCCTCCTTGCATGGCAAGCAACATTTGTCGGGTCGTCTATTACTATTATAATCTTTAAATAATTAAAATTTAAAATTGTAATGTCATGTTTAGCATATGGTTGTTCGAACAGACAACCTTTACACAATTTTACTTTGAAATATAAATATATCAAATGCTTTTTGACATGCAACACTCGAAAGACAAACCTTCAAAAAACGGCACGCGAAAACTGGTCTAGCATTTCCTCCAGTTGTTCTTCAGCTCAGTGTTTTCTGAATGTAGAAGCATAAAAAACTACATAGTAATTGATATTTATTCTATAGATTCGAGACTAGTGCAGCGCGAGGCCGTAGGCAGTTGCCCACGTCGCCCTCGCATGCCCCGCCTCTGCCATTGGAATATGAATTCTAAAGCTATGAATTCTATTTAAGCCATTACCAGATTTGTTGTTTTGTCAACTTCTTTGTAAAATGTCCAGGACGCTGAGAAAAAAAAAAAAAAAAAAAAAAAAAAAAAAACACTAAAAACTGGACAAAATACAATCGATTGATTTGTATATGTTCAATGCATAAAATTATTCGTTAAAGCAATATATTTTACTTTTACTTTTGAATTAGCAATAGAAATATTTTATTAAAAAATTAATGATTTGATTAATAAAAAGTGTGGTTTCATTTTAATCACAGTCAATAATATGTATATATATATATATATATATATATAAAGAAAATGCTAATTACATTAGTTACATACAGTTTGCAAATGTCATTTTGTATTTTATTTAGCACTAGCAGGTTCGCTGGTTACTATATTTAAATGAAATTTCAAAAAAATTTGATCAGTATTTGTTTTTTACATCACATTATTAAATGTATGTATATATATATATATATATATATATATATATATATTGAAATAGATCTAAACCTAGCTTCGGGTGCCTACGACAGCTTTGTTTTATGCCCTCACAGCATCAAGTCTAGATTCCCACTGCCTGCAGAATGGTTTTTCCCGGGCACTGTAATGTGGCTATTTATTGACGACAGCTGGATCTGCTATTATTTAAGAACTATGATTTTAAAGATGACTGTATCTTAGCATCTATTAAATATTTTAATTTTTGAACCATATATTTTATAACCCCTGCTATTTACGGTATATTACAACTTGATCCAGACCAATATAATGAAATAAAATAAGATTACTTTTAAAAGGAATTAAATACATAAAAAACAAATAAATTTCAATCAGTTTAACCATTTCTACTATATGCCATGTATTTTCCCCTATAAATTCTATAAATAAATAAAGATTTTTTTTCAAGAATTAATTAATAAAATAAAAAATAAAAAGTTGCTATATTATATAAATTATACATGAACATAACTGTTAAAAATAAGTTTTTAAATTTTAAATTTAATATACTTAATTTTTTCTACTGCATTACCATTTTTTTTTCAATAAATATAATAAATTAAAAAGAGAAAATAAATTCGCCTTTAAATGAATCTATTAAATAAAAAAGGAAAAGCGTAATAGCCGTTGTTAAGATACGCAGACGATTACAATGGAAGAATAAATTTATTAAAAAAGATACATAGAAGCCAATATTTAAAACTGAAGAAAAAAAAAGTAATAATAATTAAAAAAATCTGTATTTGAAATTCGAAAAAAAATCGATGAGGTGCAAACCTACAGAGTCCCAGGTACCCATATGCCAAGTTTTGTAACTCAGATATTAGTAGTGTGAGCGCCAGAACGCAGACAGACACGCACACACAGACATTTCTCTTTATTTATATAGAATTCCAATCTAGATTTAAAAAAAAAATATATATAGATTAAATGTTTTTATTAATTTATGTCAATGAGTCTTTTCAAATCATAGCTGTCACTTTTATGTAATATTTTACTTACAATACAAACTTGTTATTATTTTTATTATTATTATCTACGATTTTTAAAAACTGAAATTTTAATCTTCATTAATTTTATATTTTTATTTTAGTTTTGTAAACATATTATTAATTGTTCATAAGAATTCCAGATTATTAAAAAAAAAAGCCCAAATTTAAATTTTGCTTCCAAATATTTCTTTAATCATATAATAATGTAAATGTGTGTATATTATACATATTTATAACCAATTTGATAAATATGCAAAAAATTTCAACAGAAATAAAAATCTTGAGTAACTCCACTGGAATTTCCGAGTATTAAGTAATTCATCATCGTGCATTAAGTTGTTTAAATAAAATAAAATAAGAGAAGTTGTTGAGACAAAATTATAATAGGTGTTTAATTATTTTCCCCCAAATACTATGTTGTTTAATGTAACGTAATGTATCCAAATTCTTTTGTGCGTCCATGTAAATGAAATATAAGTGCTATTTTCACCAAAATCTATACAGTTCATGTGACATAGACGTGTAACATATACCTAAATTTAAAGCTTAATAGAATGAGGCATTTAGACGCTATCGCACTTTAAAAATTTTTAGGCTGTAGTGTTAAAGAATTTTTTGTTGTGTCTATATAAATGGTTCACCAAAATAAATTTTACACTTCGCTCGACGGTGACCTATAATATTTGTATAAATGTTCAGTTGAATTGAATAAGGTACAGTCGGTAACAAAAGTATCCGAACACTAGCAAAAATTCCTACATAAAAAAAGTAGAGTTAATACTGTTTTGCTTAATAAATCCTTGTCGAATCCTGTTCTTAGTCAGTCTAAGAACATGATTCGACAAGGATTTATTTAACAAAACAGTATTAACTCTACATAGGAATTTTTGCTAGTGTTCGGATACTTTTGTTACCGACTGTATTTAGATGCTATCGTACTTTAAATGATTTGAGCTCATAAGCCATAATGATAAATAATTTTTCTTTGTGTCCCTGTAAAAAAAATTATACGAGCTAGATTCTCCAAGAAGTATACAGCTCGTGCGACGGTAACCAATAACATACATACCAACTTTTAGCTCATTCAAACAAAATATTAAGATGCTATCGTGTTCACTCACATACGTACATACACATACATACATCAACATAAAAAATAGCAAAAAGGTACTCATGAGACTTTAAAACATATAGATACACCAACATTTCAAAGTCGAGTTTTTATCATGATTACAATATGTTCCTTACATATGCGATTTTACAATTAGCAAATAATTAGTTGTGGACGAAAGTGGATAAAATGATATTTTGTCCGGGACAATTTTAACTAGGTTTTTTCCAGCGGACTTTCTCACTATGGACTAACGAACAACCCAGGCCTGTATTTGCTTTTTTTTTTTTTGGATGTTCCATTGTTACTTTTGAGTACAATCTATCTGTAATAAAATAAAAAATAAAAAGTACGGATGTTCGAACCAATGAATATTAAGTAGTTTTGCTTTTCAGGTTTGCTAAAAAATTAATAAATTGAATGCCCGAAAGAAATTCAAAAGTAGGTAAGATTATCTGATTTTATATTATCAAGAGTGAATTATAATGAAATCTCTTTAAGTAATAGTGACTGGTTAGTTTATATGATAAAAATAATAAAAGCTTAAACTATTTTACATAGTTATAAAAAAGCAACGCCTAAAACTGGTGTTAAAAATGAATAAGTACAAAACCTCGAAGAAAGGCATACTTGCTAACATCCCAATTGATATTCCGTAGTGTTGTTAGTCCCGCCCTTATTTTTCACATCAATAAATTTTTAGAGAAATATTCTTCAAATTCAATTACGATTAAATAAGATGCAAAATACTCTAAAAATATACTGGTTGTGAAAAAGGAGGCGGGGCTAACAATACTACGGGATATTAATTAGTATGTAGGCAAGTATGCAAACATGATAAAAGAAAAGAACTCGCAATAATTGTGTCGGGCTGAAAAAAGACATGCAGCTTTGTCAGGCGAACAAAGTAGGCACGAGTGCTGCAAACAAAGCGGCA
This sequence comes from Salticus scenicus, assembly GCA_963930645.1. NCBI lineage: Eukaryota > Metazoa > Arthropoda > Arachnida > Araneae > Salticidae > Salticus > Salticus scenicus. The sequence goes on from OZ005659.1 coordinate 178,821,889, forward strand.
ACCTTTCATTTTATGGTATTTATTCAAAGTTTTGAACTTATTATTTTGAATGTTGTGTAGTTTTCAAATACTGTAAATAAAAATTTATTCGGTTATGTATAAAGTGAATGAACTCCAGATGCTGCAGTATTTGTTAATGTTAAAATTCAATATCTTGTAATTTATACTAATGTTTTATAAAAATCTTTACATTTGTTAATGTAATAGATAAAGCAGTAGCTTTTTTAAAATTTAATTACCCACTTGCAATACTTTAATGAAGACAAAACTGGTCATGTGATTTTTTTTTTTCGTCTTGCAAAAACTAATTTAATGATCTCTTATTGGATTAATGCAATTTTAAATTAATATCGTACAATAATTCAAACACAGCTTATGTTATGTTTTGTTTGAGACTCAAGCACTCTTACTATTTCTCAGAAATAGTAAAATTGTAGTTTTAGTTGATGAAGAATTTCTTCCACAAGTTTTTACTTTCTCTTAATTATATGTGGTAAAGAAAGTATTGTTTATGAATTAATTTTTTGAAACATTTAAAAGTTTTAAGGTTTCCTGAATCTTAAAATTAGGATTTGGATAATCGTGAGTTAATGTTTGTTCTAGTTTTAACTGGGAAAGTTTGAGGGGGAGGAGAGGTTAAAAGGCTGAAAAAATAACTTTTATTCCATTATATAAGTTTTTTTAATGCTTTTTGACTGATGATTGCCTAAAATGTTGCGCCAAAACAAAATAAAATAGTGATTTAGTAATGTTTAAAATTTTTAGACTTATTTCTTAAGAGTCTCGTAATTTTTCGTGCTGCATGTATCGTCATACACAGGAGTCGTAGTCTTCGCTAAGGCTCCTATATATACGAGCTGGCGCATCAGGCATTTTGCTGCCTTAGGGTTGCCACATGTACCCAGCGCGTTTCTCTGATAAACAAACGACAAACATTTTTTTAATCGCCTTACGTTACTTTGGAGTAACTTGTTTTATTATATTAAATAATTTTAGCTAAGTAAACTATGATATGGAAGTTTGTTTAGTTATAAACTGCTATAATCATTCAAGAAGTGAATATAAAGTGTTCACAGACCTTCTATTACAGTGTATTTGAGTTTTGGCGACATTTTGTAAAAGAAACAGAAACCGCCCTAACAACACATTTTACCTCAGTATATCCATAGGATAACCTCAGAATAAAATGACATCCTGAGAATGTACTGTGAAAAAAAATGTGTTTTTAGGAATATTATTGTTGCTTATTGCTCTTATCTTGACCGGATTAGCTTCAGATCAAGATTTCTTAAAATCATTCGGGAAGCGATAAGGACGCCAAGCGGGAGTGCTGTCCGCTTCGGAGGCAAAAAATGGCGGTGATGCGCCGGCCTATTATTTTATTTAGGGGCTCTAGTCTTCGCCTTTTTTTTTTCATGTTACTTTGAAAAAGGATAAATTTATGCTTTTATTTTTGCTACAAATATTTTTATACAATATTTTCTATACTCTTTAATCACAATATATAATTTAAAACACGATAAGGATCTCTCTAAGAAGAAAGTGGTGGCAAAAGAGGTGAAAATTTCTCGTTCTTGAAAGTGTCCTGAAAAAAGGCGGAGACAACGACTCCTTGTCATGCCTCACAAATTTTACGCTTTTGTGCTACAGTAAAAAAGAAAAACATAAAGTTTTTCTTTATTTGTTTTTTTATTTGTTTTTGTATCCACTCATTTAACACGTTCTCTTATTAAATAAAATAAATATTTCTATGAAAGATGTCTGGTAGCGGAAAAAGTGCAGCTATGGTTATTGCAGCTATGGTTATTGTTGCAGCTATGGTTATTGTTCGAACATTATTTATAATTTTTTCTGATGAGATCACATTTGAATAAACCGAATTATGCTGTTAAAAATTAAATTTTCGTAATTATGGCATCATTCCCATAACTGTAAATGCGAAGAAATTATTTTGAACTTCATTTTTATATATGCTTATATATCTGTAATTCTTTTGGTGTTTCCTGGACAATACATATGACTGCTTAGACTCATACGTCATCACATATATTTTTGTTACTCCCGCGCGTGCTTACTTTTAAAATATTGATATACATACTTGCCAACATCCAAATTAATATTCCGTAGGGTTGTTAATCCCGCTCTTTTTTTTTTTTTTTTTACACCAATAATTTTTTAGAGAAATATTCTCCAAATTCAATTACGATTAAATCAGAAGAAAAATACTCTAAAAAACTCTGGGGTGAAAAAGAAGGCAGGGCTAACAATACTACGGAATATCAATAAGGAAGTTGGCAAGTACTGATATATAATAACATAATTACTTATTTTTCTCATTTATCACCTCTCTTTCGTAAGAAGAAATATTCAATATTTTCCATTTTTATAAATGTAACTTTTATTATTTCTTTAATGTAATTTATAATAAATTTTTGTATCATGCATTTTTCAGTGTATGTAAATGATAATGTAATTCAAGAGAAAAGTGCTTATTACTTGTACCTGATCTCGAACTATTCCTCTTACACTAAAATTGTATACCTATATGTGATAGTAAAATTTTCATAATCATTATTAAAAGTTATGTCTTAATTGCAATGCATATAATATTCAATGAGAATTTTTCTTTTTTAATAAGGGCGTGTTATACCATAATTCCTCTTGGGGGGGGGGGGAGAGCATTATAAATTTCTAAATTCTTCTTTGACAGTACGGAAAAAATTCAGTTTATTTCTGTTTCTTCTAAATCTAAGGCGAACGAAAATTGAGTTTCCGATGGCCGAATGCAGCTTTGATTTATTTCAAGCTTTTATTAAATTTATTTATGAAAGATACGAAATTTTTAAAACAGTGTCTGTCAAATTGAAAAGCTTTTAAAAATAAATGTTTTTCAATCTCTTTTTAAATCTTTGGAGCTTAGAAAAGCTAGTAATGACATTAGTATACAACGAAGTTGAAAATTGTTCACTTAGTAATTTAATGAAGACTAGTTTTTATGTTTAAGTAAAAATGAAGGAAACGATTTTTTCCTATGGCATTTTAAAGTATTTAAAACTTAGTTTACATTGAACAGTCAATTTGACGGGAAATTGTATTATTTTCAAAATTAAATGCAGCATTGTTTTGTAATTTTTAAAACTTAGTTATTTTATGAATAAAACATTTTTAACCCCTTAAATTCTTATTCAATTTATTAAATACAAAACTGCATATTCCAGATATTTCTCAGATACCCAAATGATATATTTATTTAGAAGATGCATTTAGAGAAACGCATTATCAAAGCTATTTTCAAGAAAAAAAAAAAAAAAAAATAATAATAATTTTTTCGTCGTCTTATTCTATCTTAATCAAATTAGAAATTTTTTTTTTAAAAATTACATGAAGTACGAAAAGTGGCGGTATTAAAGTATTATGGGTTACCAATCAGAATGTTCGTAGGCGTGTGAATTTGATTGAATAATAGACAATAATCACATTAATTGGTTATTATTAATAATTACCACTTAATCACATTGACCGTAACACACACACACATATGTATATATTTATATATACACTCATATCATATTCAACACCAATATTTTAATAGAAATCTACCATATTTATCTTCTCTAATTAAATAAATTGAATATTATTATAGAATAACTCAGAAACGAAGTTTTTTGTAAAAACGGCGTAGTTGAATATGTAATATATTTAAATAAAAATTAAAAAGGAAAGCTGGCAAAAATCTTAAAAACAGAAGAAAATAATAATAATAATAATATCACATATTGTGAGTGAGCGGATTTTACGTTGCACTAGCGACGTACCGACGTATTTGGTGTACCGTCTTTAGTACATTCTATTTAATTTCTTTATGCACTGAAGACGGTACGCTAAATGCTACTGAAATAGCCATTTACTTTTCAGTTTTTTGTCGTTTGGTGTTTAAGATGTTGAAGTTTTCCTTGGATTATAGTATATAATTTATATTCGCAAATTTATATCATAACAAAGATAGTGTAAGAATTTTCGTTATCCGCTCGTGATAATTAATAATGTAAAAAAAAGAAAAATCATCAAAAAAAAAAAAAAAAAAAAATCTAACCACATTTATTTATAACTAAACATTGAAATAGTTTTTTTTTGTACATTTTTATCGAATTCCTGAAAAACATTTAAGTTTTTATACATAAATTGATTTCTTCCACTGAGAAAAGTGTAAGTCTAACATAGGAGAATGCACACTTGCCAACATGCTAATTAATATTCCATAGTACTTTTAGCTCCGCCTTCTTTGTCACACCAGTAGCTTTTTAGAATATTTTTCTTCTTATTTAATCGTAATTTAATTTTGAGAATATAACTCTAAAAATTTACTGGTGTGAAAAAGTAAATTTAGTTTAAAAGAGAGGAATCTATCATTTCTCTCGATGCTTTGGGCAGCAAAAAATTATTATGTTCATTACGATGCCTTCAGAAATTTAAAGATAAATTTTCCTGAAATCTTGAAGGATTCTCAGCAGCCCCTATTTTGAATGCAACTTTTTATATAAACCAATCTTTGCATTATTCTTTCAAAAATGTGTAACTGAAAAGGCTACAGTAAATGATAAAACATTAATGATAAACTGGACTAACAACACTACGGAATATTAATTAGGATGTTGTCAAATATGGGAGAATGATAAATTCTTCATAACGACATTACCATAACATTCTTATATTATCAATGACAATTTTCAAGTACCTGAAAATAATTATGATTTTTCTATAAATCACATTGCCGGGACATCACATTTAACCTGTGTAACTAAATTATGGCTGTTTATAATTATTAGAAATAACATAAATTCGGAGACTATACATACCATTACTCCGCATTTACGCTTTTTTTTTTTTTTTTTTTTTTTTTTTGACAGGTTATTTATTACTCCATTTTTTTCATATGTGAAACTTGATATTTGACATTTGTGTTTAACGTAAGTTGTGTTTAATGAAGTTTTCACACTGATGTGACGTAAATGAAGAGTGGGCGAATACGTTAAAACCAAGCATACACACTTTACGTTATTTCTTTATTTTCAAGTTCTGCGTAATATATTACAGTTAATAACAATAAATAGATATATAAGTATATAAAAAAAATCAATCAGTTTTCTAAAAAAAAAAAAAAAAAAAAAAAAAACATTTCTTGAATGTTAAGGCATTTATAATATAATCGGGCTGCAAAAAACTGTAGTAAATTATATATATATGTGTGTGTGTGTGTGTGTGCGTGTGTGTGTGTGTAAGCTATTTATGTTGTTAAGTAAGTAAATACCAGAGCTACTAACTTTTGTAATTTATTTCGAAGCATTTCATCTTACAGTCTACCCACTTTATTTGTATAATACTTTTCTCTAATATATAACAGCAATGAAATAAGAAAATAAATAACACTTAAAAGAAAGTGGTATGATAACAAGACGGGACTAACAAGGCTCCGGCAGGACTCGTACAGTCCTTATTTTTTGATACCAGTAAAATTTTATAACAATTTTTGTCATAAAAGAATATTATAATTAAAATGAAATTTTATTGCAAAAAAATTGTGATTGAAGAGTCCTATGAAATAAGGCGGACCCATACAAACCGTGTACTCTGGAATAAATTATTAAAAAAGAAAAACTAACGACAGTACCGAAATATTATTCGCTGATAAAAATTCTTAAAAACTTTTACCAAGAAATACTGTGATATGGATAAATTATTTTTTCTTATGTTATATCTAAAGGAACTTTTTTTGGCGTCTTCCGATAATCAGAACTTAAGAATAATTTAAACTTGTTAGATATTATGCATTAACATTTAAATCTACACAAAATCTAAACAAGTTTACAATAGCCTAAATATTACTTATCTACTATATTGATATGTCCACATTAAGGAATATTTAATTATGATTGAATTAAATAAATATTACTGTACGAAAATAAGAATAATGATTATTACCACCTGCTTAAAAAAATGAAATATCTCTCTATTTTCAATATATACAGTGAACTTCTGTATAAATGCGTTCCTGTAAAATACGAATTCTTGTAACACGACAAAACAATTGCCACTAATACTTAAAGAGCGCAATCTACAGTCCCGTACAACACATAAGATAAAATCAACGCATAAGATAAAAAGAGTTTCTGTTTTTTATTCAGAAAAGCAGATGTATACACTTATCTAATGTTTATAATAAACAAAAATGATGACAGTCTAGAAACAGCAGTTTAATAAAAATAATAGTAATGCATATACATTCAAAGATATGGGAGGAAAATAAATTTTTTCAATTAAATAATTTCCTCGTCTGAATGTTTTGTGAATCATTTTAAAGTCATCTCTCTTTGTGAAGATACCGCTTTATGTTGAGTTATTTAACCGCATTTCGATGCTGAAATATCTGATTTATCCCCATTCGGCTGAAATGGCAATTTTAAGTCTTAGCAACAGAATTTAAACAAAGAGAGGTAAGTTCAAACCACGTATTTAGTTTGCATCAAAACAACAAAAACTTTATATAACAAAGTATAAAATCTCTTTTAAAAACACTTATATAAAAATTTCTTTATTAAAACCAAGACACAAAACTTTTCGCTATTATCAAAAAAACATCATCAGGTGTACTTAAGTAACATAGTAGCCAGCAATATATAATTGAGAAGTTCAATACTGAGAACTTCAATACGGTATATATGAGAAGTTCAAATATGCGATTTTTATGTGGATTTTTACTCAAAATGTGAGACCGAAAGTTTAACTTACGTTTATTAAACGCAAAAAAACGGTTAAATTATACGCCATCTTTTGTACAAATATGACGTTATTTTGCTGAAAATATGTAAAAACACAATAAGATAAAAACTTTGAAATGACACCATAAACAGCAAAAGCTCACAACAGTTGTTTTGGATCAAACTTTTGGAATTTCGTTGTTTTGGAAAAGTGAAGCATTTATTTTCTTCTTGAGAAAATTTACATTTAATTCCGGAAATTCATACTTTTCACGTGACTGGTTGATGAAAGTTATTCTTATGAAGGTCAAAAGATGAAAATAATGATGAGTTGTTTATATTTTATATGCGTCACTTTATTTTTATTAGTAGTCAACAGCCGCGTGGTGAGTGCACCCTCTTAGTCTTAGGGCCAAATTTTACAAGAAAAAATAGTTTTAAATTTAGATAATAGACAGCGGTTTGCTGCCTTAAGCCTATTCAAATGAGTGAAATGCAAAAAAGTTCTGCTTAAATGATATCTGTCGTTAGAAAAATCATGTTAACATTACGTCAACAGTTGAAAAAATTTTCCCTGATTCTTCCACAAGTGTTTTTCTTTCAGAAATTTTAGTTAGTAAGTTTGCACGATTAATTAAATAAAAATTATTATATAAACATATTGGTGGAAGAATGAGAGAAAAGGGTTCGACTGTCGACACCCTGTAATAGTGACCAAGCCACGGTACAACAAAAAACGAGCTTTAGTTGCTTTTATTGAAAAGTCTTTATGCATCTTATTTATTTGCATTTGCCTTAAAAACTTTTAAACTATTTCCTTTTTGATGGTTACAGGATGTCGACATTTGAAATTTTTTCCCTGATTCTTCCACCAGTACATCTATATAATATTTTTTTTTACGTGTGCTAACTTACCACTAAGATTTCCGAAAGAAAAATACTAGTAGATGAATCAAGGAAAAAATTTCGACTATCGATGCCCTGTGTTAACCATTTCAGGGGCAAACAAATTTTCATAATTTAAATTCAACAGCCGCCCTTTCATTTATAAACTTCACCAAAAATAATAAAAGACAAGAAATAAATGGAGTTAATCGTCAAAGTTCTAAGAAGAAAATATATAAAATATTTTCAGGGACAGTTTTTCGCAATTTTGAATTAAAATTTGTGGATGCACTATGCAAAGACAGCCACACCGCGCCTGAAAGGGTTAACCTCAGCAATGATCCAATGTATGTATATATACATTGTATTACTGTTTGTGATGTATCGTAGTATATTTTTAACAAACATCGGTACAAAATACTTATTTAAAACTTAGCTGAATATATATATATATATATATATATATATATATATATCCGTTTGATTTAGAGACATATCATCATTTGTAACTGAAAAACTTTTGAAATATTTATAAATCTTATCTTTTTCACGTATATAAATTTTACTTATTTATTTTCTTTAATTTTATATTTGTTACATCAGATACATATATTTATACACTTTGTATTGAAAGGCATAAAAATCCCATACATATATTTATTTTAAGGAAAAAAATTCAATCATATACCTCCCATCCCCCCCGTAATTCCGGTTAATGCCACTAAAATGTGTTAAATCTGCCATCTCTGGAAATAAATATCTTCGAAAAGTGAAACTTGTTGTATTGGGGTTGATTTATTGAAAGGTCTGTAAGGATTTCCAAAATGTTTACGCGACCGGAGGTAAAGAAATACAATCTTGATTTTATATGTTTAGCTAACAAAAGAGAGTGTTTTATTTCACACAGATATTAAAAAGAAAATTCTGAGGAAAAGTTTATTATATAATATATATGGTATTCTTTTTTTTTTCAGTATTTCACAAACACTTTGAATAATAATACAAATTCATATTGACTTATGATTGACAAGAAATTAAAAAATGTGTAAGCTTAAATAAAATAGTGTTGTTTCTTTTGATTAATATGTTTTGAAACAAAAAAATTAGTAATGTGTAAAACAGAATTTTATTTAACATTTAAGAAATTACATTTCTTATATCCCGATTTAAGATTTTATTTCGAGACTACTACGCAATCCAAAGATGTAAGAAATTACACTATTCCATTTCCATTCCTGCCAACATCCTAATTATGAACCGGGAGACTTTTACTACACGCCCTTTTATCTTCACCAGTATATTTTTACAGTAATTTTCTCCAAATTTAATTAATATTAAATAAGAAGAAAAATACTCTAAAAATATACTGGTGTGGAAAAAGGGGGTATATGCAAAATCTTTCGGTTCATAATTAGGATTTTGGCAGGTATGTATCTCCCATTAAATTTAACCATAAAATGCTTCGACAACATACTCAATTTTGCCTTCTAAAACACACTTTTTCAATAATACTGAAGTTTTAATCCTTAATATTACCAATAAATTACATACTGATAGTATTATTAAATCAATTTCCATCATGGAAAGGCATACTTGCCAACATATTAATTAGTAATCCGTAAAATTGTCAGTCCCGCCCTTTTTTTCACACCAGTAATTTTTTAAAATAATATTCCTCAAATGCAATTACGATTAAATAAGAAGAAAAATATTCTAAAATTATATTGGTGTGAAAAAGAAGGCGGGGCTAACAATTTTACTGAATACTAATTAGTATGTTGGCAAGTATGTGTAATGCAAAACTAGTGCTGAAATTTATTACATGGAAAAGTATGTGCATCTTTAAATTGATTTTTTAAAAATCAGGCATTTAAGGGTTAAACAATCACTTTTTAAATAAAAATTTACCAAAAAAAAAAAGTTTTTTTTTTTTTTTTTTTCACATACTTTATTTTTATTATTTAAAGACTGCTTCGTTATCATTTTATTTTAAACAGTTTTTGTATTCAACGCTCCACTCATTTGTATCAGAAGCGTTATAACATATCTGATAACATTTATTTTTAATTTCCGAGTTATATTAACCTACCTTTTTTTTTTTCAGTCTAGTCGATGTAAATAGAATAAGTTTTATCGAAGTTGCCAGATTGCTTTTTTGAAAAGTACAATTCTCGGGAGAAATAGAAATAGGTAACCAAGGAGGATACAATATTTCTCCCACTTGAAAAATACAGTGCCGACTCAACCCTTAAGATAAAATATGATCTTGTAGGTATGCTGGTTGATGCCTCAATCTAGTAGATCTTCGCACAGGTGTTGAATGAATCTGTGGTTGATCTGTGGCTGGATATGTGTTCAACTCATTTCCTTGAGGATTGATAACTTGGTAATATTCAAGGTCATGATTTGTGTTATAGATGGATTTCTGATGTGGGATTAATGGCGATGCTATATTTTCCCTTTAAACATATGATTTCTATAGTTGATTAATGTGTCTATTGATTTCCCTGCCTTCATCTAATTTAACTATATATATTAACAATTTATTAATATTTCTTTTTAAAATATTTATTCAGTACACAATGTAGAGAAATTTGAGCAAAATCCTGTACTTTTTTTCCCCAAAAAGTGTCAAATATATATGTGCGTATATATATCAATACAAAAAAACCCTTATCGGGTTAAAAGTTTGTGACGCAGCTACTTTATGGCAATAAGAAACTGAAATATAGGTCTTAAAAATAATGAAATCAAATTTTGAGTGACGCTTTGGTGTTAATTAAAATATACATATATTTTCTTATTTTGCTATTTACTTTCTTCTTGTATTTATATTTACAGTGCAAACAAACAATATTTTCAACAAACAGATTTATAAAATTTACTCACTGATGCTTTTTCATCCGCATCTCAAATTCAAAATAAGAATTTTAAAAGGAATATGAAAATTCCAGCGACACCTCGGTGCTACTTTAAAAGATTTGTTTAATTCCATTACAATTATTTTTCTTTTGTCTTATAAAGAATATTTACACATTGAAACTATGCTTTAATTTTTCAAATATAATATCAAATAATCTCTCTTACACTGAGTTTACAATATAAATTGAATCTGCTTATTTCAAAAATTGATTTCTATTTTACGTTACGCTACAAAAAACTGCAAGTAAAATTTGAGCATTTCTTTTTCTTTGCATCATACTATCCTTTAGCAGGCATTTTCACTTAATTAGGCTACTACGACACAAAATAGCATTTACAAAAATTTCTAAAAAATTTTGGTGGCTGTTTAATAAAAAGGTCGCGCAATATGGCAACACTGCGCGAAAGTGTTCCTCTGACGTAGATTCTGTAAAATCTGTAACTCCACCAATGGGCGTTTCTTTTGCAATTTGTATGTCATTTATTTTTTAAAAATATACACAATATTCATTTTTGTATAACTAATATACTATGGATATAAATACTTTGATTAGAAAGAGCATACCCTCCAACACCCTAATTAATATTCCATAGTATTGTTAGTCCAGCCCTTTTCCCCCTACCAATAAATTTTTAGAGTAATATTCTCCAAATACAATTGCGATTAAATAAGAAAAAAAATACTCTAAAAATATACTGGTGTGATAGAGAAGGCGGGAGCAACAATACTACGGAATATTAATTAGTATGTTGGATGATATGAGAAAGAGTGAAATTATAATGTATATCCAATTGTAATATGAATCTGAATATAAAAATTTTGTTCTGAAATATTGTAACTTGAGAGAATAACGTCCACAAGCGGTTCTTACTGTCAAAAATACAAAAACATGCGGTCGCAAAACTGCTAACACTCCTGTACGTAAATTACCCACAGTATTAAACCACGCCTCCTTTATATATATATTAGAGAACTCGAACGAATCAGTTAGCATCATACTACCTAAAATGTGTTAAAATATATCATGTGAATAAAAATGCTTATCATTCATTAGCCTGTTTTTTTTTTTTTTTTTTTTTTTTTTTTTAAGTGTCTTGGTTTTAATAAAACCTGGAAACTTTTAGGTGTATTTTTAAACAATTACACCAAATTTAAGGGGCTAAAAATTCCTCTATCTCTTTATGGTAGTATTTTTAACATTTTTAATTGTAACATTTGTTTAATAACTTCGAAGATTGAGTCTATTATACAAGTAAATTTCATATCTTAAAATTATATTATTGAATAAAAAATCCACCTGATCCGGTAACATTGTTTATGACTGGCATTGCTAAGTTATTCGAAATCATCTTGATGTATCCTACCCCTCCTAAAAGTTTGTGCGTCTAATTTTGAATCACTTTATATATACACACTGCACACACTGCGACTGATTATATCTATTTCGACAAAGAGTTCGTCGAGACCTCTTATTTTTTAGTTACCAGTAAAATTTTATAGCAATTCTTTTCATAAAGTAAGCTAATAATATTAAGTGAAATTCTAATATATAAAAATTCTTGTGTAAGAAACTTTACAATGATGGGGGGGGGGGGGGGGAGATAGAATACTGAAATATTATGTTTGTAAATGTGTAATGTACATTTTTTTTTCATATGAATAATATTAATTAACCAAACCAATATAACTGAAAAGCTAACAGTTGAAAATGTTTGACGAATTAATTATTAACTGCTCCGGGCGTATACATAGATGCGAATATTTTAATTTATTCCTGAGTACTTTAAGCCCCGCCTTTATTTCGCACCACTTTATTTTTATAATATTTTTTTAAATTTATAAATACGTTCAAATAAGGAAATGTATCCTTAACCCCTTAACGGTTGCATATTTTTCAAAGACACGCCCATAAAGTCCACATTTTTGTCTAATTTAAAAAAAAAAAAAAAAGATTAAAAATAAATATATGAATAATATATAAATTTATTCTATGCACATTTTCAAGTACATTATATATAGTTTGGTACTGGCTGTTTGGTACTACCCTAAAATGTTACAGGAAAAATACATTTGGGGCGTGGTCACTGCCCGTGAATATCACAGGAAGGAGCATGAAGGGGTTAAAATATAAGTGGAATGCTAAAAAGGCTGGGCTAAAAATACTCCGGAATAAATTAAAATGTTGGCATCTATGCGTATATATACGCTTTTGGCCATATTTTGTGTTCCGCTAATACCAATGAAACTATTCTCGAGGGTTTTAAATGCAATAAAATGAACTTTACAGTGTTTTGAAACTATTTACCTTTTTTAGAGAAGAGGGGTAGTGAGGGGCAATGAAACGAGAATGTTTCTGGGACCGTAAACGCATAAATATGCGCGTCCACATTAAAAACAATGGCACTGTGAAGAGAATCTTGTAAGTTTTCCTTTGCAGGTATGGGATTAAAAGAATATTTATTTCCCTCTGATGCTTTTGTACCCAAAACAAATCGTTATTTAAAATATCGATATTATTGGTGAAAAGTTTCATAGTCTTTTATAAAAGAAAGTTATAAATTTAATTATTTTTCCGATAGTGTATTTCTAAAAGTTGATAAACTACACAAATACAAATATGTAAATACCTTTAAAAAAAAAAAAAATAAATTTATTTTATATATATATATATATATATACCGGAAAAAATACTGCGTTATTTGTTTTTATAAAATACTAAGAACTTTCAGCACTTGCTCTTATATTTTGAAGGTAATCCTTTTCACGTACTCAAGTTGCTTCTTGGAGCAGCTGAGATAAATTGGTCAATGAATGTATTTCTGGAAGTAGTCGGCCCATCGCTGTAGAATTTTGAATTTCCATCAAAGAAGTAATTGAAATCTCATGAACAGAATCCTCAAAGGAAAAGTGTCTATTTTAATTAATTTTTGTTTTTTATTGTGGAATTTAAAATTTTTAACTACTGATTGAACTTACTTCTTACAAGATTCAGTTTTGAAGAATATTAATTTGTAAAATAAGAGACAATAATACTCTGGAAAATGGAATACACATTATCTTAAAAGACAAGAAAATTTTTAGAATTTTTAAAGAGCATTTATTTTATATAGTTACACATTTAGTGGTGATTTGGTTGAACACTAGTAACTCATTTTTTAAAACAGTGTTCTATTTGCATAATGATTTTTTTTTTTTTTTTTTTTTTTTTTTTTTTAACGATAATTTTATAAAATTACTTATTTTTATATTGTTGCTAATGAGAATTTTTTAAATATTCCTTTTTTAATTGTCGTGTAAAATATTTTAGTTCTAAGATTTCATAGAATACAGTTACAGAATTCTTGTTATTTTTTTTTTTTTTTTCAGAATTTCTAAGAAACTTGAATGCTATCTATTTTAAATCAAACAAGCATGATTTTTTTTTTTTAATTAAATTTTATCTTAATTCTTATTATTTAATTTAATGATGGTACTACTGTATTTCTATTTTCTACGTATTACTTATTAGCATAGCCCCGGTTCGGGAACGAAAAGAATTCCGAATGCGGAAAAAATTTCAAAATCAAACTCGAAATGTACAAAACTCGGCCTGTTGCTGCTTCCGTGCCGATAGATCAAAGTTTGTTAACGAAACCATTTTTTAATTCATGAAATCAATGAAGGTAGTGAATCAACGAAGGCTTTTCTCGCTTCTCTGGTCCCTATATTTAAAGGAAACTCTTTTCTAAATCGCTTTACTAACAAAAATACAATTTAAAGAAATCATGAAATTACTATAAACCCGCTTTGGTTTCCCGCTGCCCTACTGCCTGTGACAGTAGCTTACCAGTGGGCTTCCAATGTAGTGCTTAACAGACGACAGTTTCGAAACGGACAGTATCGAAAAAATTGAAGTAGTCATTTTATATTTGAATCCCAGTTACATATGAACAAGACTATACGTGGTGTACATAATATTTTCTTTCATGTTATTTTCTATATTTATTTAATTTATTCGATCAACCATAAAATGACAACAATTTCACACCAAATATAATATTATAATGTGCTATGATTGGCTACGTTTGTCGCATGATACAATTAATTTTTGTGGTTATAATAGCAGTTGAGTTAGTAACATAGTAGATGGTATATAGAAAAATAAATAAAGAAATATGTAAACCTGATCATGGTACAGCCTTGATGTAGCTCACCTTGGCGACTTTTGAATTTTTATCGTCACTTTAGACAAAAATACATAATTTATGTTATTATTATTATTATTATTTGTTTTTTTTTTTTCTTTTCGTTTTTTTTCCCTTTCTTTTCTGTTTTTCAATATTTTATAATTTATTTATATTTTTTACGTGCTACTTGGCTTAAAGTGGCTTTTACGAAAGTGGAGTCCTTTGCGAAAAGTGTCCGAGCTATTTCAGCATGAAAATTAAAAAAATTACCCAGGATTATCAATAAGTAAAGCTCTTTAATGTAATGCTGAATTAGCTTTCAAGCCAAGCGCGATTCATCCGGGCCAGAAACATACTATTTAAACAAAAGGGGGGAAATCTAAAATTGAGGTATATTATTATTTTTATTATTAATATTATTATTTTTCTTTTTTTTTTCTCCATTTTCACATTTACATTTTTTATGTGCAGGATTAATGTCAATTAATCCTGCAATCAATTAATCCAATTTAATGTCAATTAATTTTGATAAATAACTTGATCCGCCATGTTCTTTGAAAATGGCATTAACTTTAAAGCTTCTCATTACAATAATTTTCGAAATGTAGAATCGATTTTAATTAAAATTGAACGAAACACTAATAATAGAAATATATTGATTGCATTTGTTGATCAACGAATTTTCTAGCTTTTTTTCTCAGCCATTTCCTAGTGAAGGGCATTTTAAATTTTCAGATTCGTATTGAAAACGTATTCATAAAGAGATTGGCTTAAAACTAGATATGGTCATATATAAGAGAAGAGATGCAGAGATCTCAAGTTTATCAATCCACTAGATTCACCCTGGTGATTAAAAATAGCAGACTCTGGAAATTACGCGCCGAGAGAAATTTTGTCATCATGTCATCAGGGGTCGTAGTCTTCACCTTTTTTTAAGGAATTTTTCAAAGGCGAGAAATTTTCGATCTTTTGCCACCTTTTTTTGCATAGAGAAATCTTTATTGTGTTTTTAAAGCGATTAGCATACCTGCCAATATTTTTATTTTTTCCGGAGTATTTTTACCCCCGACTTGTTTTTAAAAAGTATTTTCTTCTAATTTTATAAATGTTATATACATTGGAGAAAATTTTTCTACAAATAAAGTGGTGCGAAATAAAGGCGGTGCTAAAAGTACTCCGGAATAAATTAAAATATTGGCAGCTATGGAATTGTCGTGATTAAACAGTCTAGAATATTTTGTATAAAAATGGTGGTCGCAAAAAAGGAATAAATTTCTCATTTTTCAAAGTGTCCTGGGAAAAAAAAAAAAGAAAAAAAGGCGGAGACTACGACCCCTGATGTCATATGATTACACTTAACATAGTTGCCAACATTTTAATTTATTCCACCATATTTTTAGCCCAGCATTTATTTCGTAACTGTTTATCTTCTCCTGTATATAACTGCAATAAAAGAAAAAAAAAATGTGTTTAAAAAAAAGCTGGTATAAATTAAAGGAGGAGCATAAAATGCTTTAGAATAAACTAAAATGTTAGCAACCCTTAGGAATCAATCCCAGACTATCGCCAATTCGATATTGTTATTATATTCGTAATTATATCCTACACAAAACTCAACCTTAACCGAAAAATTTGGATAGAAAAACTATTTCAGAGAGTAAATGCAATTCTATTACAGCATAAATTACCTGGGGCAGCCAGGACCGGTACTTTCAAAGCAGAGGTCGCCAAAATATTCACCTTAGTGAAGATTGTATTGATAATTTGTGAACTAGTGGTCAACTATCATGATTTAGTAATAACAGGATGCTCTCTAAATAATAATAATAATAAAATCATTTTTCATAATATGAAACATATTTTTACAATAAATTTATGTAAATCTATTAGCAGTGCTGTTAAATTTACAATACTTACTTGTCAATGCATTGTTAAAATTAAAGAATCTCTTCAATTAATTATAAAATAAAATCAATAAGTTAATATAAATTTAATCATGAGTTTAAAGCTATTCGAAAATTACCAGAATAAAGCGAGATAATTTCTTTAAGAAACTTACTTTTTTAATATATATATATATAAGCAGAATTTCCTTTTAGGCTTAACCACCCAAAAAAAAAAGAAAAAAAAAATGGAGATTTATACGTTTTATACAATTTCTTTCTTTCTTTTTTTTTTTTTTTGAGACAGATTTTATAATGTCTGCAAATATTGAACTTTGCTCCTGGCAAATTTCTTCGACAGCGATCTCCTTAAAAGATTTTTTTGCGCCCTATTTTGTAATTGAAATTTTCAAAAAAGCAGAAAGATAATATTAATAGTAGTATCGATAAGTTTGTGTTTTGACGTTATTATTATATTTGATCGAAAAAAATAGCTAAAATAAAAAAAGAAATGTTATTAAATAAACATTAATGTAACACAATTTCTTTTTAATGATAATTAAAGCTTAGTTATACAATCTGAAAAATTTTATTAAAATTTGAAGAATTGACCGTGAACTTATATGGCTAGCTCTTTTCTATGAAAATGTCTCGTTTCCATATTTCTAACAAAGCCCGGCATAATTTAAAGTATTATCGGTTTATTAACCACTTCACTGGCCACAGTAGTGTGTGGAAGGCTAAATCCCCCCCCCCCCCCCCCGAGTTATCTCGGGATAACCGGTGAAGTGGTCTCTCCCCTTATGTATAACTATAGAAAAGAAATCTTTGCAGCTTTACGGACATAACTTTATTTTTACGGCCAGGGACTGAAAAAATTATAACGTTTACTCATTCGCAAAAAGTGATCATATTTCTTACAGTGATACCGTATGAATTATACATGTGTAAAGTTTTCACGAAAATCGGGAAATTTTAGCAGCTATGTGTAATATATATAGCATAATAATATCAGAACCCCCAAAACTAGACAGACACCTTCCGCATGGCTTGGAAACTTGGCAACAGTTCACCGGTAGACAGCACCATCTGGTACAGATTGCTCGACTTTTATATTCAATTTCCACCAATAATTTTAATAAGTGATATATAATATATATAATCGAACTTTCTTTGATTTAGTTAGGAAGATAGGATTGAATTTATGGGAGGCACCTGTGACAGCGTCACGCATCCTCCATTACCTAAAGGTTCAGCTTAACGGATTGAGAGTCCCGAAAATCAATTTTACTGCAATGGAGAGAGGTGGGGGGGATACATGCCAAAATTAAAAAACAGTAACAAAGGAATTTTAGAGCTTATGGAAAAGGAAAACACAATAATCTCTTTTATGTATATCAAATCCCATTTTTAAAATTTTTTGGTGGCTGTTGAATAAAAATGTCTGGCAATCTGTACCAGGTGGCGCTCTCTACCGCTTGCACTGTTGCTAAGTTTCTGAGCCACGCGAAGGCATCTAGTTTAGTTGGCTAAGATAATATACTAAATAATAAAATTTATTTGAATTAATCTGAAAATTAATAGCAATATTTCTTTCCTTTGAAACATCAAATAAACAAAAACCCTCTTAAAATATTTGTAAATGTTCAGTTAAAATATAACTTTACATAAAAATGTACAAAATAAATTCTGTAAAGCATAAGAAGTTCTTAAATAGCATATATATTTATTCAGTAATCTAAGTATCACAGTTTCTATTGCAATAAATAAAAACGAAATATTAATTAAAACTGTTTGCGTAAACAGCCATTCCAGTAGATCACAGACTCATATTGATATTATAAAATTCTAATTTATTTGCTGAAAAGCTTGTATAATTAAATGGGAAGCAGTGGTATTAAATCTGAATGCCTTATAAAGGGAAATGCATAAATGATTGCTATTCATAATCGGAATTTCAGAGATAGAATGTCTAAAATTTCAGACAGCAGATTTCCAATTTAATTTTGAGGTTAAAGCTAGTTATTCTTAAATTTTAAGCTTATTAAACATTTTGATCCCATATTATAATAAAGCTTCCTCTTCATTTTCTTTTATTTATGTTGAACATTCATACAGTATCAATTTTTTTTTTCAGTAAACCACTATTAAACGATAATAAAGAGTGAAAACCTAATAGTAACATTTTTAGAATTATTAAATAAGTAGACCTGCTAACTATGCTAGTTTATCCGTAATGGTATTATGCCCTGCCTTTTTTTCACACCAGAATAGCTGTAGAGTAATATTCAGTAATATGTTCTCATGATTAATTAAGAACACTGTTGCTCTAGAACTGTTCTGGTGAGATAAAAAGGCGTGGCTTAATACCATTACGGATAAACTAGCATAGTTAGCAGGTCTAAATAAGCAATTAAGAATTACTCCTCAACAATAACAGCGTTGCAAAATTTAGGGAGATTTTTGTTCAATAATTACTCATAATTTTGAAGAATGACATTTGATATACATGATAGACTATTAATCTTCACAGAAATTAGGCAAATGTTGTAATTAAATATTAGTGATAGACATTGAATAAAAAGGTGTCTAAATTTTGCAACACAGCTCCTCAAACTAAAAATACTGCTAATTACAGTTTAACAGGAGCTGTACAATTTTTTAGAACGGTTACTACAATACCATAGCTGGTAAATTTAAAGTGCTGTTCTCTCGAATAAATTATGATCTCAAGCTTTAATGAATCAAGCATGTTATTTCTAGGCAATTACATTACTTAAATTTTATTTATCTTACTTATTTCTATATAAATTTTCTTTGGACAGTGCATTTGAATTTTAAATAAATGGATTGTTTAGAATTCATTAAAAGGAAATTTAACGGTTATTTTCAATGAGAATATTTTTAAAGAATAGGGTTTTATCATGTTATCCTGAGTCATTATTCAATGATTTCTATATATGAGGAACTCAACTGCTACTTGGAGTCACATACTCGCCAACATCCGAATTAAAATTTCGTAGTGTTGATAAGTCCCGCCTTTTTTTTCACACCAATAAATTTTTAGAGTAATATTCTCCAAATGCATTACTTTTAAATAAGAATAAAAATACTCTAAAAAGATACTGGTGTGAAAAAGAAGGCGGGGCTAACAATACTACGGAATATTAATTAGTATGTTGGCAAATATGGAGTCAGATTTGCAGAAAGATATATGAATTTAAAGTAATAATCGGATATCAATTAGTAATGAAAATAAATTTATTCAAAACGTGTATTCAGTAGTGAACGCTGAAACGCAGATGATTAACTACGTTAGTTAAATCAGATAATGAAAAACTAGATTTTTTATTCATATATGACGTCTGAAATAATTTTCTTATTCATTTATTAAATGATAAATTGATAATATCAATAAGGCAATTTGAAAAGGGATTAATTATCTTTCTTTATCTTCGTATATAGTTAAAATACTTATTCACCAGAAATTTTAATTAAAAGACAAATTTATATTTGTATACTGTAGTGATTTCTAATAAACATATATTTTTCTATTAATTAAAATTTCTGGTGTAAAACTCATTTTTCTCACCTGTCGGTTATACGTTAAACATTCTGTAGATATAAGTGTATTATATATATCTTTACAGATAAGATTTAATCATTACATATAAAAAAGATTTAGGAAAATGTATTGTATGGTATACATAATTAGAGATTTTAATAGCTTTATTAATGTTTTACTTCTTTTGAGAACGAAAGTATAGAAAATAGTATTTAAAAAAAAAAAAAAAAAAGCAAATTGTGTGAAAGCAAAGCACGACATTATCAATTTGGAAAATTTAAACAAAAATTGATTTTGTTTACTTATCGAACGACGTATAACATCGTGATTAGATGTTTAAATATATATCAAAAGTCTTCTAAAGGTCAGTAATGATTTTATTTTCTATACAGTTTGACAAAATAGTTTATTTGGACGTTCAACGTTCGAAATAATCGGGAAGAAATAAGAAATTATACATCTATTTACGTTTTCGAAAAATAAAAAGTAAAATTCTTATGTACTCGTTAAATGAAGTTCAGTTACAGTGGGTTATTCACGTATTAATAATTTCAGAAATGATTTTGATCGCAAACTGGTTAACCCTTTGCGGCGCAAGACAATTCGGATCATTTAAATTTTACTTCCACCGGAGTTCATGAACTAAATTACACTAAAAATAATTTTAAATTTTAAGGTTAAAAAAACCGGCCTTGTCTAATATGTTATAAACGCAAATTTTTGCTAAAAATTTTTCGGGATGAATTTTTGCAGCTGGATCTTAAATTTAGCGTCCTCGCAGCAAGCACAGCGCGCGTTAAGGGGTTAAACAGGGTAACCAAAAAGGTACCCTGATTTTGAGATATTTAATTTTACTGATCAGGCCTCTCAAGTCCGTATAGAATATTATATAACGATCAGTTTCTTTAAACAATCCCTATTTTCTCTTTTTTTTTTTTTTTTTTTTTTTGTTTCATTTCCCTGTCTCAGCTTGTCATTTCACGCCTTACCAGAAATTTACAGTTTAATATTTCAGTATTTTTATGTTAAAAAGAGTTTTGCTGAATATATTTTATTGCTTTGAAATATCACAGAAATAGAATAGCAACATCTTTTAAAAGAAAAAAAATAATTTGTTGAAATTGTTCTCTTTGCAGAAGATAACCATTAATGATACAAAAAAGGCAAAACACCAAAAGACAACCAAAACTGCGAAATTGTTTGCTATCTGTATTTTCTGATAACGCACTATTTTATCATAAAAAGTACTCTGAAAATAAATTATCCTATTAGTAGACTTAAACCATACTTGTCAACATCCTAATTAATATTCCAGAGTATTGTTAGTCCCGCCCTTTTCTGCACACCAGCAGATTTTTAGAGCAATATTTTCCAAATTCAATTACGAGTAAATACGAAGAAAAATATCCTTGTTAGTCCCGCCCTTTTTTCACACCAGCAATTATTTAGAGCAATATTCTCTAAATTCAGTTTCGATTAAATACGAAGATAAATACTCTGAAAAGATACTGGTGTGAAAAAGAAGGTGGGGCTACCAATACTACGGAATATTAATTAGTATGTTGGTAAATATGCTTAAACTCAAGAGAAATGATGCCAGATTTGGCGGAATTTTTATTCAATATTCACCAATAATTTTGAGGAGTGATATATGATATACATAATAGACTATCAATCTTCAAAGTAATTAGGCAAATGTTACAACTAAAAATTAGTGGTAACTATTGAATAAGAAATCCGCAAGATGTGGCAATACTGCTCAAGACAAGTCGTATTCCCTACCTCATTCTTTAATCCTATTTATTCTCTTTATTTTAATGCCGTGCTTTAAATTTCTTATATATATATATATATTACCATTTTGTATTGATTCCTTCTCAGATATTAGATCCTATTTTGCCTTATTTGGCTTGTTATATATATACACAAACACATGCATACATACATACATACATATATATATATGCGTGCGTATACGTATGTACGCATGCGTATGTACGTATGCAGGACTGCCGCAAGCGACAATTTTTTTTTTTTCCTTTTAGTCTTTACGTAGGGCCTGATTAAGGGGGAAGCTCGCTCATCACACATTATTTATACTTACACCGTTATTTTTTAACAAATACTTTCCTGCTAAAATAAACAGAAAATTTTCATTAAAAATTATTTTAAAAGAATTCTGGTGTCTAATACCGGTGAGTAAATTGGATTGTTTTACACCGTTCATTTTTTATAAAAAATATTTCCTCGTCAAAGCGTGGAATTTCTACGACATGAAGTAAAAAATAATTGTAAAAATATTCCGGTATGAGCGAGCTTCCCCCTTAATCAGGCCCTGTCTTTACGTACTACTATTTCAGAGAACTAAGATTTATAGTATGTTTACGCAGATAAACCTCTAATTTGCCTGCATAAATTTGTAATAAATTTTATATAATGGAAATAGTTTAACGAAAATAATTGAAAAAAAAAAAATTCTACACGTAATAGAATGCTATCCTTATCGTTTCTGCTTTCTTGTTATTAAATTTTCATTTTTAATAAGCTCAAAAATTTCGTTATTTTAAATTTCGTCATCTATACAGTTAGTCCTTTTAGTATTTATGCTCCTGTTTACCTTTAATACGGTCAATTTTAATTCTGATATCCTGAAACAGTAGTTATTGTTGCTGTTATATTGAGGTGGAAGATGCGTGGAATTCGCCACAGAAGTTTCCAAGTTACAAAATCTTTCAAACTAAATATTGTTAACCCTTTGCGGCGCAAGACAATTCTGATCAATTAAATTATACTGCCACCGGAATTCATGAACTAAATTAAACTAAAAGAAATTTTAAATTTTAAGGTTTAAAAAACCGGCCTTTTCTGATATGTTATAAACGTGAATTTTTGCTAAAATATTTCCGGGATGAATTTTTGCAGCTGGATCTTAAATTTTGCGTCCTCGTGGCGAGGACACCGCGCGTTAAGGGGTTAAATAATAATAAAAAAAATCTATATGGTAAAGTTGCACAGAAATTAGTGAAAGTGACATCCGCGAAGGGTTTTTACAGAACCGCTATTACTTAGGAAATTTATGCAGACTCCTCCACCACTTTTCATTAGCAATTAAAATTATACCTGAATTTACGACTTTTATTTACCACAATTGCTGTATAGAAATAGTTTTGTAGGAAAGTGCCGACTGTATGCACCTTGACTGCTTGAGAATTTCTTTATATCGCTTGAAGTTTTATATTTTATGATATTTTATATTTTTGAAATTATATATGTTTTATAGGCCCACCAGCGGCCGAGCGGTTCTGCGCTTAAAGCTGGTAGACGTGAGGTGCCGGGTTCGATCCCCGGTCGCGCTCGTCGGCCTAGCCGTTCGGAGTTTTCCGTGGTTTCCTCCGAAACTTGCGTAAATACGGGCTAGGACCCCTTAGAAAGACCTCCACGGAAGGCACTCCCCCTCAGGCCTAGGACCCCAGTGTTGTCAATCGGCCTTAATCCCTAACACACTATATATGTTTTATATTTGATAACATAAATTAAATTCTTAATTCATGTTTGTTCCTGGTGGAATTCTTCAATTTTTACAATTCATAAAACTGATATTGTATCTAGTGAATCTGGTAAATGTTAAGATATATTTAATTTACAATTTGCAGTTTTGAAGTAATTTGCAGTCTGAAGTAATAATATTTAAAAATGCTTCTGTTTCTGCCAAAATAATAATAATAATAAATAAAATAAAGTAAAGTAAAATTAGGACATTTTATGAACAGATGGTTTCACTTACAGTTACTTTTTAGAACAATTTATATTCTTTGTGGGAATGTCCGAAATAATTAATTTATAAAGACGCTATTATATATAATTAGGCGATTTGCATAAATTTGTGAAGTAATTAATTAAAAGAAATTTCTCTATTGCAATTTACATTAAATATAATGTTATACTACAAAGTGATGCAAATAATACCGGGCGTTTTAAAAATGATTCCAAAATACTTTTTAAATCGATTTTCATTACTGATGAGATATTTCTAATTTTACAGATTATAAAATTATCTAACACATCTGATGAACAACTTGATACTACCACTTCACAAAACTGTCATTTGTTTCTGTTTTTGGATACCGATATATTTCTATAGAAATTTTCACCTTATTTAATCATTGAAAACTAATGCAAAAGGGTATACAAAATTACTATTAAAAGAAAAGCAATAATCGGAACTGTTGACAATTATGCCTTTATAATTTGTGCTTATAAAAATATCCATTAAGACTCGGGTATAAACTATTATTTTACATGCAAAATGATATACGAATATCTAAAATCAATATATATATGTATATGTATAAGCTACCCCATCTCAGGCTTCCATTTTAAACTTTACATTATTTTCAAGTGGATACTTTTTTTTTGTTCTTAGCCCTTTAAGTCTTGTCAACGTATACATACACCTAAGGGAATTACTAAGATATAATTTAAGTAAATCGATAGATAAGAATAAAATTTCAATGATTTAAACATAAATGAAATAGTTTTATTATCCAAATGTAACATTTTAAGTAAATGTCCAAAGGCAATTCATACTTTTTAAAATATGAAAACATGTTGTAGTTAAAACGTTTATAATGAGTCCGAATTCAAATCTGTAAAATAAATTTATATCACTCATTCATATTTATTTCATGTACAGTAAAAATATAAAACCACTGTGTTTTCTAATTTTATATATGTTTTTCATCCGAACTTAAAAGCTTTAAATTCTTCTGTTTATAAATAATGTATCATTCTCCACAGTCAAATAGACACGTGAAAATTTTAATCAATTCATATCTCAAACAAATGTTCTGTGGACCTGAGTAATTAATGCGTAACTTCATAATGCTGAAATTTCAAAGCTGTTAGTTAAAGTTCAATTTATCTGAACTGACGTTGTGTTTAAATTATGGTAATTACATATTCGTCAATCTAACGAACTAAATTTGTCATGCAGACAGTTTTGTCAAATTAGAAGTTTGGCGAAAGTTTGTTGATGTAAACTTGTCTAATAAAAGGAAAATATTTTGAAAATTTAAAATATTAAATTGAATAAAAAACTATCATGTTTAAGCATCACAAAACTTTCATCTATATTATTCTATATAACAATGCTCAAAGCCGTAGCAAAGGCTGGGTTTGGGCATAACTTCCTAAACTAGATGTCTGTCGCGTTGCTCGGAAACTTGGCAACAGTTGAAGTGGTAGACAGCGCCACCTAGTACAGATTACGTGACATTTTTATTCAACTGTCACCAATAATTTTAAGAAGTGATATATGATATACACAATCGACGTTTCTTTGATTCTAATCGCCTTTTATGTATATCATATCCAACTTTAAAAATTTTTTGGTGGCTGTTGAATAAAAAAGTCGCGCAATCTGTACCAGGTTATATATATATATATATATATATATATATTTTACGCTGTTTACGATTTTAGTTCCCGACAGTCCGCGCTTTACCTCCCGTAATTATACATGGAATTTCTTGAAACTGATATATATTATTCAAATTCATTATAGAATTGAAAATGGGGTTACGTACTACCAATAGTTTGTACACAGGGACACCCGAAAGAATTCTAAAGCTTTGGGTTATATGTCAGGTATTTATATAAACCACATTTGAAAATGTTAATTTTTCATAAATCATTATGAAATTTATACTTATTATTCATACACATACGCATACACACGAATAAAATATGTTTTCTATAGAATATGATATAACTAGATTTAAAATTAACAGTGCCACAAAAAATACTCAGATACATTAAAGACTATAACCGAGAATTGCATTTCCGATTTCATTAAGCACTTATTTTTACACTTTCTAACAATGTTTAAGAGTGATAATTATTTCAATAAGCACATATATCAATCTTTCTGTCCGTTTGTTTGTCTATCTGCCGGCGCTATATTTCGCGTAATTATTCATGGAATTTCTTGAAACTTTTCAAGTTCACAAAAGTATGTCCCCTTTGAAAATGAGGTAAATACTGCCACTGGTTTGAGTACAGGAGTACCCGAAAGAATCTCATTGCAAAGCGTTCTATGAGAGCTATTTCTATAAATCATATTGTTATACATTTTTTTTTTTCACGGGTCTTAATGTAATTAAAATTTGTTGTTTATATGCGCAAAAAATGCTTCCTGTAGAACAGAGTATGCATAGCTTTTTGATTAACAGGATCGCATAAAAGTATTCAGATATATTAAGGGCTATAACCGTAAACTGTTTAATTGTGTTTTTGATTATGTTAAGTGTTTTTAACACGTTTAAATGATGTTTAAGAATATTTATGAATTTAATTAGTCTATCTGACTGTCTTTCTGTCCTTCTATATGTACGCTCTGTGACCGACCATACTGGGATAAAACATTGGAGGTTAAACAAGGCAAAAAGTGTGCATATTTGGAAAATGTTAATAATCAAGGCTAACTGTATGATTTTATTAATTCACACACACACACACACACACACACACATATATATATATATATATTCTTTTTTCTTTGAAGACATATATCCAAGAATTACATTAATGCAAATTTTAGTGCAGATTGATTAAAATTTAAGGCTGAGAAAACCCAAATATAAAAATACTGCATAAAATTATTTTTTTATGATGCTGAAAAATTTTCATTTTAATATTTAAGCATAAACTAATATGTTTAAACGCATAATCTTGAGGCAAAGAACAAAAAAGTTGTTTTCCGTTTTCCTCAGTGTTATTATTATTTTTTTTTTCCTGTTGTCGTTTCTTGAATATTTTATTTTAACATAAGTTTAATGGGGTTTTTCTTTTTTCTTTTTTTTCATATTTTATGAAAAAAATATTTTTTTTTTTTTTTGACACAAACATGTAGACAAAATTATGGTTGGGTAGATTTATCTGCATTGTAATTATAAAATACAGTGGAACCTGTCTAAAGTGACCACCCTCGGGACCGGCTAAAATGGTCACTATACGCAGGTGGTCACTTTATAAAGTCTCTTTAAAATTGAAAAATGGTCACTTTAGTCAGGAAAACGGTCACATTAGTCAGGAAAACGGTCACATTAGTCAGGTGGTCACTTTACCAAGGTGGTCACTTTTACAGGTTCCACTGTAATTAAATATTTATGAAAGAATGTATCATGATATAAAATTTGTTTTTCATTCGTTCATACAAAATAAAGCCTTCTCCCCTCTAATAAACATTCTGTTATAAAATGATTTATCTATGTACCTATATTCTAACATTGAGTTATGTGAGAGGATTAAAGGTGGATTTATTTCGTAATAAGGTATACAATATGCTATTACATAACAATTGTTCCCTTTAAGGTTTTGAGTTTAACAAAATAAAAGGAAATCTTTAACAGGAAGTTCTGGATGTTTGCAAATTTAATTAGCAGCAGAAAATACAACGTAATTATCAACAGTTTCACGACTGCTGACGTAGATTCACGTCACATGGAAATCTGTAACTCCTCCAGTGGGCGTTTCTTTTGCAATTGGTATGTTGTTATATTTCTTAAGAATATTCCTTATATTTATATTTTTAGAAATAATACACTATGTATATAAATACCTGCACTAGAAAGAGTATAATTATGATGTATAATTATATGTAATTTTAATATGGATACAAAACACCCTGTACTGAAATTTTGTAAATTGAAAGAATAACGCATACAGGCGGAACATACTGTCAAAAGGACAAAAACATGAGGTCGCGAAAATGTTAACTAAGCTTTAGAGAGCTTCCAAGTTTTTAACATTTATATCAGAATTCACACCAGTATTTTTAAATGAAATATGTTATATACATTTTCGTCGGTATTATTAACCGAGAAACCGATGAAAATTTCCCGCCAAAAACAGTAAATTATAAAATTAAACACCTATGGTTTTACTTGCGATAACGTACCTACCAATCATATCTCATTATGAAACATAAACTTTAAGTCCCCGCCTTTTTAATTACACCAGTTATTTTTTAGAGTAACATTATTCATATTCAATCATAACAAGGATAGAAAAAGTGTGGCGTAGAAAAAGGAGCGTTTTTCAAGGGGAGTTAACAATTTTACGCTAATTGATGTGATGCTTGGCAGGTATGCAATAAATATACGTGTCAACATTCTAATTAATATTCCGTTGTATTTCCAGTACCCACCTTTTTTTCCCTACACACACGTATCTTTTTAGTGTATTTTACTTTCTATTTAATTGTAATTACGTGTAGAGAGAATTGCTCTAAAAATAAAGTGATGTGGTAAAAGGGGTGGTTACTAACAATACTATGGAATGTTATGTAGAATGTAAGCAGTTACTCTCTTAAAATGTGGGACTGGATTTGCTTACTCAAAAATGTACGCAACGTTTTCAGTCATAATTTGAGAGGAATTTCTAGGAAAAAATCAAATTTGAGTAAAATCGGCCTTTTCTGATCAAAAATCTTTTCAGTCAAAATGATCGTTTAACTGTCAGGTTATTTTTGAACAAATTTCGATCACTTTTTATATGATTCGACAGAATTGTATAATGAGGGCGCCATCTATCGATCATATTTTAAATGACACGGGAAAATTTTTTTTAGATATATAAATAATAATTTATATATATAATTAATTAATTTATATATTGTTTTAAAAATACGTTGACGACTTTCGATGATTAACAAAGTAAACTATCAAAGTTATTATTATTATTATTTTTTAAATATAAATACAACAAATGCTTTACATACAACTGACAAAAAATAGTAGAATTATCAAATCACAAGTGTTAGTCATACAAAACTAAAAATGACCAGTGAATGTCTTTTTAAAAACTGTATCTTAAAGAAATATATGAAATATAAAGAAAAAGAACAATGTATATATATATATATATATATATATATATATATAATGTAGAAATGTATTTATGTCTAAAGTTACTG
The DNA here is from genome assembly GCA_963930645.1 of Salticus scenicus. Classification (NCBI taxonomy): domain Eukaryota; kingdom Metazoa; phylum Arthropoda; class Arachnida; order Araneae; family Salticidae; genus Salticus; species Salticus scenicus. The sequence continues at coordinate 178,851,040 of OZ005659.1, forward strand.
AATATTTTTATTATATTCTTTCAACCTAATTTATTAAAATGCATGTAAAACGTTCAAAAATGTGTTACAATGTTTTAATTATAATTAAACGCAACATCGGGAATAATATGCATAAAGAAACTAGTACATACTTTTTTTTCACTTCATAGCAATTCCAAAAATTCTGCAACGTTGCGTAGAAAAACTTATTTTTCTAATCGATCTAAAGTATACAAAATTAATTTGCAAGGTTCTAAAATGTGTGCTTGCGACAGACGTTCTGTTTTTAAGAACTGTTCCTCAATTTTAAATGCATGGTGTTAGTTTAAGGACGTTTATTGGATTTCCGGTAGCTTTTAGTTATATATAAAACAAGTAAAAACTGATAAATAATATCTTCTACCTTTGAGATTGATTCAGAACAGCTATACAACCATTTTTAGTGTGAAAGTGTAGCGCAGTGGTAGTGCGTTCGCCTGCCACGAAGGTGATCAACGTTTAATTCCAGCGGAGGACAAAAAGATATTTTTTCCAGCTTCAAACAGGTTCACTCAAATTTGGCAAGATTTTTCTCAAAAATAACTTGTTTCAGTTGGCTCAAATCTGAGCCGCTTATAGCGGCTCAGTAATTTGAGAGGATTTCTTCCAACGTGAGTAGTTGCCTTTCAACATATCGATTGAGTGAAAAACGGCTCAATTTGAGAGAAATTTCCCTTTCCATTTTTAGAGAGCATGATATAAATTAACCCATTTGAAATCACATTAGCTGGGTTTTAAGCATTTTGAATATCACTATTATAAAACAGTTTCCTTTGTCTTAGTTAACCCTTTGCGGCGCAAAGTAAGGCGGATCATGTAAATTACACTGCCACCGGAATTTACAAATAGAATTAAAATAAAAAAAAATTTTAATTTTCAGTTTGAAAAAAGGGGCCGTTCCCATTTCTGCTATGTTATCAATGTAAATTTTTGCTAAAAAATTTCCGGGATGAGTTTTTGCACTTGAGAATTAAAATTAGGTGTTCCATCAGCGGGAACACTGCGACTGAAAGGGTTAATTCAAGAATTTCAAATAGAGCAAACTTTTAATTACAAAAAAAAAAAAAAAAAAAAAAAAAATGGGGGGGGGGGGTATCTAAAATTCAAAATAATTTGAAATTATATACCAACATAACAGTTAGGTGTCTGTGAAAAAAAAAAAAAAAAAAAAAGAAAGTGAAATATATATGTTCACTTAAGGTTAATTATTATCTTGATTTTTGATTTAATTATTGACACTTGACGAGAGCGTTTTTATAGTTTATTTATTCACTAGCAGGCTTTGCCCGCTTCGCTGGTCATTGAAATGAATTTTCAAAATACCATATCATAATAAAAATTTAAAAAAAAAATCATTTAAATCAGTTAAAATCTAAGTTAAAGTTCTTGTTGCCTTCAGTAGCGATTTTCCCACACGCCACACTTCAAGTCTGGAGCAACAATGCTTTCGGTACGACTTGCTTGCATTTTACTCCCCCTCTCTCGCGGGTTAAGTGGAAAGGTTTGCAAAATCACATCAAAGTGCATATTACGCACATTTAATCAAAACCCACACACCAAAATTCGCCATTCTAAGGTAATTTAGAGCAGATTTAAGCTCGAAAAAGTGTTTTTTATCCCACCCACCGCTATGAGGGGCGGGGAAGGTAATTTCTCAAAATCCCTTTACAGATCGAGATCCTGAGATTATTTGAAGCAGAGTTATGTTTTAAAATGCGTTTTTTAGCCCCCCCCCCCTCCCCGTGTTTTTTTACCCCCGTTCTTAAAGGAAGAAGGGGAGGGAATTTTATAAAAACTCTTTATATTAGGAGTTAGATACATGTAACTGACCTACAAATCAAAAAGGTCCTTACTAAAATAATGTACTGCAGAGTAACGCATAACTACAGGTTTTTTGGGTGTAATTTCATAAAATCACTTTTTAGTGTGTGTTGAATACGCATAAGCAGTCCACAGATCAAAAATTGTTATTCTAGGATAAATTTGAACAGAGTTACGTATGGAAACATGTTTTTTACTCCCCCCCCCAACCCTCAAAAGTGGGGGGGGGGGGGGTTTAACACGGAATTTCAAATAATTCTTTTGTAGTTTGTAAGTTTTGAGTGCGCAAAACCAATTAAAATATCAAAAAAACGTTTTCCTGAGATAATATTGAGCAGAGTTACACTTTAAAACGTGTTTTGCCCCCCCCCCCTCCTCCTCCAGCCCTTAAAGGGAGGAAAAAGAAAATATCACAAAATCCATTTATATTGCTTGTTGGGAACGCATAAGCATCCCATGCATAAAAAATCACCTAAGATAGTTCAGAGTAGAGTTGCGCATGGAAAAATGACCCCCCACACCCACCTCAAGGGTGATATGGTGGAATTTTACAAAACACCTTTTATGTGTGTGTCTTGAGCACGCATAATCAATCTACATATAAAAAAAAATCGCTATCCTGAGATAATTTGGAGCACAGTTACACTTATAAGCGTGTTTTCACCCCCCTTCCCCGCCCTTATAGGGGGCGAGGGAGAAATTTCATAAAATCCCTGTATAGTGCGTGTTGAGAACGCATAATCAACCCACACGTAAAATTTAATCTTACTGAGATAATTTGAAGCAAAGTTATATGCTTGGAAACGTGCTGACTTCCACACCTCCTCTCCCGAACGGGAAAGGGGGTGACTCTCGCAAAATCCTGTTACAATGGGTGTTTGGCACACGTAAATATGCCACACAATATTTGTGACCTTAGCTCCTGTATATTTCCACGAACGAATTTAGCGCTAAAAGAGGGGGGGGGGGTCGAATTTGCCCCTTTGTAACTCTCCCCGCAAAATCGAAAATCGAAAAAAAATCAAAAATGAGATTTTGGAAATACCTTCAAGAAGACGTTTGGCGTTTTTCATTATTATTTTTTTTTTATATCTTTAAGCTATTAGTGGTAGAATTTTACTCGAAAATCTGTGCTTTACTAAATTTGCAGCCTAAAATCCTTTTTGCACCCCCCCCCCTCTTAAAAATCCAAAATTCCAAAATCGCAAAAACTGATTTTTTTGTGTTTAACTCTAGTCTCCCTCCCTATCTGCAATTTCTTCACCGTGAAGTAATTTGGAGCCGAGTTATGCTTATAAAGGTGGTTTTTTGCCCTCTGCGCATAGGAAAATCATTTTTACCCCTGTCCCCCTTAAAAATCCAAAATTCCAAAATCGCGGAAATTGATTTTTTTGTATTCAAGTCTAGTCTCCCCATCTGCAATTTCTTCACTGTGAAGTAATTTGGAGCCGAATTATGCTTAGAAAGGAGGTTTTTGCCTTCTGTCCCCTCGGGGGAACGGGAGGTATTTCGCAAAATCCCGTTTTAGTGAGCATCAGGGTCCTAAAACCAACCTGCTCACCAAAAATGTTTAATCTATCTCCCGTAGAATAGCCACGGCAGTGTTGTGTCACTGATGAGTCAGTTTACTCTTATATATATATATATATATATATATATATATATATATTAATATTTTCTTTTTAAGTTTTTCGACTTTAGTTCTCTTTTGTAGAGAAATAAATAAATATTCACACACAAACTACACAAGGGTCAGCAAAGTTATTTTGTTTTTCAAACATCACTATTTCTATCAAACAATAACCATTATTTTTCAATCGAAGATAACATTTGAATACAGTTACTAAATTTTTCTGTAAAAAAGAAAGAAAAAACAGTTGCATTCCAAAAAGTGACCCCGCTGATTCCTGCATATAAACATTCTAAATTTTTTAAATCCACACCAGATATGCCGATATTTTAAATTTATACCGAAGCAGTATTAGTACCCACCTTTTTTTCCACTTCACCACTTCACTTTTTTAAGAAATAAATAAATATATTATTTGATCATAATAACGTTTTTTAGGAAAAATTCTACTAAAGATATAGCAAAAAATCCTTTCCCGATTGTAGAAATTAATGCATTCTTCATTTATTTAACTCTTTAGCCACCACCGGAATTCATGTAATTTAGAAATCTGTATCTACACCAGTGGCCGTTTCTTTTGCAATTGTTGTGTTACTATATTTATCGAGGACATTTCCAATATACATATTTATACTATCAAAATATTATGGATACAAATATATTTATTAGAAAGTGCACAGTATATTCATTTGTAACATAAACATGTATAAAGAAAATCTTGTTCTGAAATAAGTTAGTTTCAGACAATAACGCTCAGAGGCGGAACTTGCTGTCAGGGAGACTAAAACATGCGGCAGCGATAGTGTTAATGATACACCATGGTTTAGCACTGAAAATTTTACTGAGGGATTATATTTTGATAATTCTGTTTATTTTCATTATTTGGAAAACCTATAGAGTTACCAACTTTTATAATTTATTCCAGAGTATTGTTATTCCTGCCTTTTCTTCATACAAGTAATTTTAACACTTTGGCGACCGCTGACTTGGATTCACGTCATTTGAAAATCTGTAATCAGTGGGCGTTTCTTTCGGAATTTGTATGTTATTTTATTTTTAAGTATATACCCAATATTTATATTTTTACAATGAAATATACTATGATTGCAAATACTTTGATTAGAAAGAACATAATTATAATGTATATCCATTTGTAATGTAAAAGTGAATACAAAAAAATTTGTTCTGAAATATTGTAACTTAAGAGATTGACGCCTCGAGGCGGACCTTACATCCAAATAAACAAAAACATGTGGTCGCGAAAGTGTTAAAGAATGATTTTCTTTTCATTGAATTGTTGTCACGCAGTGGATAGAAAGATTTTAGTTTAATTCTGGTGCTAAAAAAAGCGGGGCTAAAAATGCTCCGGGATAAATTTAAAAATTTGACAAATCTGTTTATATACCCGCAATCCGATTTCTCGGCAATAACACTAGAAACACTACCATGAAATATAAATCGGCCTTTGCTACATATTCTACTATTCCATGTTTTATTACCCTGTTTTTATGCAAACCGAATCGCATCTTTAGTTATGTTATGATTCAAGAAAAATTCCTAATGTCGACGAGCAAGGAAATAAAAAATGGAAAAACGGTTCAATTTTTCTCGTTTTGTCAAAATATGCGGGATCCATATATAGAGTTTAAAATTTTTCTAAGTGCTTTAAAAGTTGAAATACAATAATAGTTTCAATATTTAGTTTCTTAGTAATTTTTTTAGTGGTAATTCATGAAACATAATTATTTAAATCACGAATTAAGTCATGTATGCTATTAGGCATTTGCAAAAATATAAAATACTTTCTTACCTAGTGTTCCTTATCAGTGTGATAATTTGTAAAATATCACCTTTATAAAGTATCATAGAATGACACATAATTGAAATTGTGAGCTTCCAAATTCATAAAGAGCCCCAGCCATTAAAAAGTAGAAAAATGATATTTTAAATTTTATGTTATGCATTATAAATTGTGTTATTATTATTATTATTATTATATTATTAACACTTTCGAGACCGCATGTTTTTGCCTTTTTGACAGAAAGATCCGCCTGTGGGCGTTATTCTCTCCAGTTACAATATTTCAGAACAGAATTTTCTATATTCACTTTCATATAGCAAATACATATACATTATACTTATACTCTTTGTAATCAAAGTATTTGTATCCACAGCATATTGGTCGTAAAAATATGAATATTATGTATATTCTTAAGAAATAAGCGACATAAAAATTGCAAAAGAAACACCCACTGGCGGAGTTTCAGTGGTCGCGAAAGTGTTAACACAGATTTTTCTTTGCTTTTTACTGCAAAATTTACATCTCTCAGTTTGGAACAGTACTGCAAGACTTGGTGATTTTTTTATTCAGTAGTAACCAATAATTTTTAGAGGCGATATTTCATATGTGTAATAGACGATTAATTTTCAAAGTGATTAGTTAACCTTTACAATTAAAATTTAGTGGTAGATATTGAATATAAAAGTATCCAAATCTGGCAACACTGCTGTAGAAAATCAGAATGGAAAACGTAAATACTCATTTAGTTTACGCATCTAAAAATTCAATACCCTTGGACATGTAAAGGAGAATTTCCTCTTTTTGAGTCATTTGTCGTGAAAAAATTACCATCAACGCTTGATTTGATTGAGATAGCAAACTACAGTTATCAAATCAAGTGTCACTATGCATCAAATCCAGACAAACTGATTTGTGTTAATGCACTTCTCTAATGCATGTCAACGGCACCTAGCCATTATTTTTTTAACTATAACTTTTTTTCTACCAAAATAACTGCGATCTCCTTCTAGTGCCAGTCGTGCAAAACAAAATATTTTATTCTAAATTGTTCTTTTTAAATGATTTTTTTTTTTTTTTTTTTTTAATAGATATAATTATCTTTGGCTTCTCCCGGTACATGCATATCTACTTGTGCATTTCGTGAGGTTACTGTTTGGAAACTGCACAAATATTATGTACAGCCACCCCCTCACCTAATTTCGCCGTAAATTATCGTAGAAATATGCGGCTGGTACCTATCGATCTGTAATAACGTCTAGTTTTTAATGGTGTAGTAAGATTTTGCTTAAGGAGTCATCTACATATTAAAACACGTATAAACTTCATTTTTTTCAATGACGACCCCTATTTTTGACCTCATATTGAGATTTCTGAGATCAAGACAGTTCGGAAAACTTACCTATTTACATACTTTAAATCAATTCTAAACAGAGTTACTCGTGAAAATGTATGTGGGGACCGTCTATACATTTTGAAAAAATAAATCTTGATCTACCATCCAATATATATTATTTATCAAATTTCACACCGGTTAAAAAAGTTCAGAAACGTTAATTATAAAACAAAAAACGATTCAAATTAGCAGAACTTTCTGTGTTAGGTTACGAATTGAAAGATTTTTATTGGTTTCATTTTATTAAACATTGAATAGTTAAATACATCACTTCATTCGAAGAAAATAAATAGCTTGAATCATATGAACCAAACAATGTTGAAATACAAAAATCTAGATACCAAAGTAAAAGAACAATAGTAATAATAATGATAATAATATTACTAGCGGTTAAAAAAAAAAAAGTGTTTAATACTTAAGAAAAAGTATTATCTACTTCTTAAAAGCAAAAACTGTTTTATTTAAGAGAGAAAAAAAAATTAAGTTAAAATACATTTAAAAAACAAAAAATATATCTAAAAACAATTAAAATCTACTAACTAACAATTATTATCTACTTCTCGTTGGGTATATTTTTATTTTACACAGTAAGCCTCGCACGAAAGTGTTACTATAAAGTTTTACATTTAATTTTAGGCGTACAAACCAACAACAGATAATATACAAAACTATAGATAACAAGATTTAAACTATAATCTTACAAAGGATATTTAACATTTTCGCGACCACTGACGTAGTTTCACGTCATTTTGAAATCTGTAACTCCTTCAGTGGGCGTTTCTTTCACAATTTGTGTGTTACGATATTTCTTAAGAATATTCCTTATATTCATATTTATATAAACAAAATAGTATGAATACAAATACTTTTACTAGAAAGAGTATAATTATTATGTATATCCATATGAAAAGAAATATGGATATAGAAAAAACGGTTTCCTATTGCCTAGAACGAATACTCCCCGTTCTGCAGTCGTCTACTGTACTTGAATTCTTAATTTTAAATGTGTAAAATCTATACCTTTAAAAGTAATAAGATATATTACTTTGTTTTAAATTCTTTTTCCGTGATAAATGTGACGCCAGTTTTACGCCGTGATTAGAATAATAGAAAATAAATAGTATTGCGCTTTGTTTCAATAATAGATTTTAAAAACTTAAAAAAAAAAAAAAAAAAAAAAAAAAACTTTATTATTCAGTATTAAAAAAAACATTTAATAAAAATTTTATATTTTATTATGTTACGTCATGCGATAAAATTTAAATAGCATAAACGGTAGAGTAACCGAATGCGAAAATGTCACAACAAGATTAAAACAGAAAATTTGTTTTAAAAAATCTGATAAAGATTAATAAAAATCAATTATATTAATTTAAAAGAAGGAAAAAACAAAAGTATTGTTCACTGCGTATTGCTCTTTAAAATAATCGTCCTCGTCTTACCGCGTTTTTTTACCGTCATGATACTTAACTTGAGGTGCACGAATCCTAGAATATTCAGGTTAAAAACAAAAGACAAAAGGGACAAAATAGAATTTTAGGAGTGAGAAACTAGGAAACGTTATGTAATATTTAAGAACAAAGACTTAACATTTCAGAATCGAGTATAAACCTCTTGGCAACGGAAGCCACGCCTTTACGCAGTTTTTCTAAAACTTTATATTATAAAACAAAATTATTACCAGCGTCACATAAGAGTCATATACGAATACAGAAACTAATTTTTTTTAATATTGTTTCCGCAATATAGAGGCGGGGCTTAATTTTTTTTGGAATTTTTTCACAATCTCTCGCTTGCATTGCGATATTTTTATAAAAATGATCCAATTTGTATCATAAACATCGAAATATTGATTAGAAAACAATTCTAATAACATTAAGGTAAATTAAAACAGTTTTTCGTCAAAATATATACAGATATTTACTCACAGAGGATACAAATTATTTTTAGTGACGGCCCCCTAACAACAATAAAATTTGAAATATCACCGTAACTCAAAAAATAATGCTAAGAACGAGCTGTAAATTTGGAAACCCAAGTTTTTGATGATGCCCGTTCTATTTATGCAAAAATTAACATAGGTCACAATTCATAATTTTTTCAAATATGAAATTATCAATAATTTTCATATTTCAAATAAATAAATAAATAAATAAATAAATAAATAAATCATCAAAAATATGCTTGGAATATGTTTGGGTCACTTCATTCTATTATATAAAAAAAACAGAATTTGAATACCATAATTATTTTGGAAGGTATGAATTAATGTTTGTCACATTCATTTAACATTAGCACCCTCATAGTTTGACAGCTTATAACTCTGTGAAGAATTGAGCAAAATATATAAACTATACCATTTTCCGCGATGATTTTGTCCAAAGAATTCAAATAAATTATAAAAAATGGGGGTTACTATTGAAAAAAATGAAGTTGATGCCAGTTTTAATATTTGACGACCCCTTAAGCAAAATCTAACTATATCATTATAAACTAGACGTTATTACAAATCTATTGGTACCAGCCACATGTTTCTACGATAATTTACAGCGAAATTAGGTGGGGGGGGGACTTTTTTTTTGGGGTGACTGTACATTTATTTCACACTTATTCTATGAATATACAGCTAGTCCGCATATTAGAATTGTCACAACACATAAAACATAAAAAATATCGCTATCAATTTATTTAAAAACGAAAAAAAAAAAACGAGAACAGAAGAAATTAATAGGTTGTGCAAAATTCCCCTTTCTTATATTATTATTAAAGAACGGAAATATAGAAATATATATAAACAATTGATACTTTTAAACAAAATTTGTATTTCATTACAGACATGTTACTTTTTTTTTTTTTTTTTAATTACATAAATAAATAACTGATATAAGAAAATGTGAGAAAACGTAAATTTTTCTAAAGAAAATTTCAAGTACACTTACAAAATAAACAGATCTGGGATGTCTTAAGACAATATTTCCGTTCTTATTTTATGACTACGTTTCTCGCTCTGTTTGTAAAAAAAGAATATGTTTCATGATTTTGAAATTTTATTATTTCGAAATCCTTTCGCATATCAATTTATTAAGAAAAAATATATTATATGCGCTTCCTCGCATTAAAAATAAAATGCTCCTATAAAACATTTTAGCATCGAAAGATATTAAAGTATAAATAAAGAGCTTTGTTATTTGATAAAACTAGAATATCAAAATGATATTTTTAATAACATTTTCTTAAAAATAATGTAATTTTTTTATGCATAAAATGTTTTGCATAAACTTAAAAGTTGATATTGTCAAAATTAGGGTTATAACCGTATTGAATTTTTACTTAATAAATCTCCAATGATGCTCAAGCTATATTTTATTTCATTTTATTTATTATCATTATTATTATAATTTATTCAGCGTTCAAGTTTTATCCTTATTAAACGCATTTCCTATGATAATTTATAAAATCTAAAATGTATTATTAATACTCAATTATACATAGAGGTGTTTTTTATTTTATAATAGTAATTATTTTTAATTTAACTACAAGCTGCATTTCTTATGTATAATATCGTTGCTAAAAACCTCTCCAATTTATGTACTCCTACTTCGGTTATTAGTACGCCTTTCTGAGCGACCAAAAGTTGTCAAATAATTATTTTATTTTTAATCCTGCATTTATAAATTAGTATTTATAATTTATTCCGAAGTACTATTTGTACCCGCCTTTCTTTCACATTACTCTGTTTGTACTCAATTTTCTCCAGTATAAAACAAGAATACGTTAAAAAAAAAAAAAAAAAAAGAGAGAAGAAGAAAGAAAATGCTATTTAAAAATAGTTTTTTGAAAAGAAGCGTTCACTATCAAAACACCAGACTAAATATATAAATGTTACTAAGTGTGGTATAATCCAAATCTTTTAATGTAAATTAAGAAAAGATGTCAAAACTGACTATCAGTTTATCTTTATTATTATTATCATCATTATTTCATGCAAATTGCAATACACACTGGTTGCAAAACATGTAATTTTTGAATATCGTGACTATTTTAAAAATAACTTTTTATAAAATACGTAATTTCTTATATGCAATTTTAACTAAAAGAGTAATTTAAATTTTATTTTTATTCTTTATATATTTATTGATGAAATATTTCATTTTAATAACATGTGCATTGAAATTAGTAACTCATAAGGGTAGTTTTGGCAACTTCTATAATTCATTTGGATTATTATTTATAACTTCTTTTTTCACACATTTTTAATTATTAATTTTTTTATTTAATTGTGTTTACATATTAGCGAAAATTATTATACAAATAATATGTTGTGAAAGAAAGGCGAGAGTAAAAACACTCCGGAATAAATTATAAAAGTTTGCAACTCCATAAAGCATACCCTCCAACATCCTAAATAATATTCCGTAGTATTGTTAGTCCCGCCCTTTTTCTCCCACGAATAAAATTTTAGAGTAATATTCTCCAAATGCAATTGCGATTAAAGAAGAAGGAAAATACTCTAAAAATATACTGGTGTGAAAAAGAAGGCGGGGCTAACAATACTACGGAATATTAAGTAGTAACTTGGAGGGTATGCTTTAAGGGATACGCATACTTGCCAACCATCTCATTAATAACCGTACAAGTGTTAAAGCCCTGTTCATTAATCTTTCAATGTTCCGTAATAATCCATTTCCATAAATGATGAAAGTAATTGTTCTTTTGCATTTTATTTATTCACTTCACAAAACATATAGAACACGGATCCACAATAAAAACATAAATAAACATTTAATTAACGCTATATTTTTAAACGGTCAAGCATGACCGAATCCTTTCAGATCACATTCTTAACTAGTCAGTAATATACATCGGCGCGTCGAAAAATGACGACTAGTAGCGCCGCCTGAGAGGATGCAAAGACAATTCAATTTGCAACATCCTCCCGCCCCGAAAGGTAAGTTAAGTTCAATACAAAATTTGACAAATCCAAATCAAATACAATTCAAAAAAATTACAACCAATAAAAAATCACAGTACATAATAATAAATTTCACAACCACAAAATACTGAAAATAGAAATTATATCAAATACAAAAATCAATGTTACCTGGATACAATTGAAAAATGAAAACAATATTAATATTACCTTACAGGTGAACAGTTGGTCTAATTAAGGTAAGTCCCCTTGGACTTCCAAGTTACAAAGAAGTTGAATGGGTCTTTTTAACATTCCTGATGAAGTTTTTAAGGTTACAAATCTTACCTAATTGTCACGTCCTACATGTGTCTCGATTATTTTTCCTAACCTCCAAATTTGTCTTGGGGCCTTGTCATCACCTATTAGGACTATATCACCTATATTAAAATTAGAAATTGGATTAACAGGTTTTACAACATTAGCATTTCTCAACTGCAAAATATATTCAAATTTCCAGCGCTTCCAGAATTCGTTAAGAAGTCTCTCACGATACAAGTATCGTTTAATTAAAAGTTTTTGAGAACTAGATTGACTTGCAATCACTAAACGGCCACTTTGTGGTGGCAATGCAGTTGACCTTTTTCCAATTAAGAAATGGGCTGGGGTGAGAGGGAATGGCTCCACAGGGTCATTATATACATAAGTTAAAGGTCGAGAGTTAATAATAGATTCAATTTCTGCAAGTATAGTTTGCAGTTCTTCAAATGTTACCAATGCCCTACCAAGAATTTTCCTCTAAATGACCTTTGTCATACAAACCATTCGCTCCCAATAACCCCCCCCCCCCACCATGAGGCTCTTTCTACTATATAATTCCATTTGATACCCTTATTACCAAAATAGTTCTGTATTTCAAAGTTCTTAATGTTCGTATAAAGTTTCTTTAGTTCCTTTTCACTACTTTTAAAAGTCAAAGCGTTATCGGAATTTACAACCTTGCACACACCTCTTCTGGAGATGAAACGTCTGAATGCAAGTAAAAAATGTTCAGAACTGAGACTAGAGACTATTTCCAAGTGCACTGCTCGAGTGACTGCACACGTGAATAATGCAATGTAAGATTTGTTGTTGTCTCTTGTGAATAAGGGTCCAGCAAAATCGATTCCGACGACTTCAAAAGGTTGAGCCTCACTAGTTCTTGCTATGGGTAGCGGAGCTGTTATTTGCTGTCCTTGTTTGGCCTTAAACCTTCTGCATAGAAAACATTTGTTCAAGCAGGATTTCACAGCTTGCCTGCCCTTAATTATCCAAAAACGTTCTCTTAATTGAGTGAGTGTGTCAGATATACCAGAATGACCTAAATTTTCGTGTTCCTTCATGATCAAAAGATTAGTAAATCGAGCCTTGTTCGGCAAAATAATTGGATGCTTAGATTCATCAGAAAAATTAGAGCCTTGAATTCTTCCCTTTAATACTATTAGACCTTCTGTTGTCAAAATGGGATTAAAATTATATAACTTAGAATCAGGAGAAACTGAATTTTTTGCCTTTAATGTAGTATATTCTTTGTTAAATTCACTTTGCTGCACAAATAGAAGCCAATAATTTTCTGCTGCAGATAATTCATTTGCTGTCAGCGCCCCTGAACGTTTTTCAGACCTAGATTTGATGTTATTTAGAAATCTAAAAACATAGGCGGTTGTTCTCAAAACTCTATTCAAACTACTGTAATTCTCCAGATTTAATAATGGCATTGCAGCTTCTACGTTAACCTGAAGTGTTGTAACTCCATGTCTTTCTTCAACCACGCTGTCCATGTCACAGGAAAATTCCATTAGAGAGTCATATGGTATACTTAATTCTGACAACCAAGCTGGTCCTTGACTCCATACTTTATCATTCATTAAGGAATTTGCTTTCACACCTCTCGTCAATTTATCCGCCGGATTGACCTTGCCTTTGCAAAAGTGCCATTTTTCAGGATCAGTTTTTTCCCTGATTTCTATCACTCGGTTTTTCACAAACTGCTTATAATCGTTAGCTGAATTTTTTATCCAATGAAGGCAAATCTGAGAATCAGTCCAATAAAAAATATTTCTGGGGTCAAGCATAGGAAAAACAGATTTGAGATATGATCCCAATCTTGCTTGGACTAAAGTGCCAAGTAATTCAAGTCTCGGTAATGTAATCTTCTTCAAAGGGGCTAGTCGAGACTTAGAAATTATAAAACTTGTTTTGCATTCTTCAGAATTCGTAAATCGAAAATAAGCTACTGAACCATAGCATTTTGGGCTAGCATCGGAAAATATGTGTACCTCTACTGAGTTCCAGCAGAGTTCGTTAAAATACAGCCTAGGAATTCCAGTGAACTTCAAAATTTTAGCTTCATTTAGCCATTCTAAAAACAACATTTCAATTTCATGTGGAACAGGTTCGTCCCACTGTTTACCATTTTCCCATACTGATTGTAATATAATTTTTATGCGAATCAAAAATGGATTCATGATCCCCAATGGATCAAATAACATTCCGCAAACAGCCAAAATATATCGCTTTGTTATAAATCTGTCCTCCGGTAATTTGTTAAATTGTGAAGTGTCAATCAGTAATTCGTCATTCGTATTGTCCCAAATAATCCCTAATATTTTTAGTTCAACATTGGATTCCTCCGGATCTTCTCGACATTCGAAATTGTCTGTCTTTCATAACTGATTAAGCTTAGAAGAGTTAGAAATCCAAGCCCTGAAATTCATGCTAGCTTCACCTAAAATGTACATCATTTCTTTAGACAATTGTAATGCCTTGTTCACATCATCAGTGCCAGAGATGAGATCATCCACGTAGAGAGATCGTAACATTTCTGTTGCTTCCGGGTAGTCATTCTCAAATTTTTTCAAATGAAGCCTGATTGTTGCCGATAATAGAAATGGGGAACATTTCACCCCAAAGGGAACTCTGCAGAATTGTAATGTCCTAATTCGTTTAGCAGCATCGGAATGGAGATCGGGCCCCTCCCCATCATTCCATAAAAATTTCAAAAATTTCCTATCCTCATCCGCGATTCCTATTTCTAGAAAAGCTCGTTGTATGTCTGCGCAAAACGCAACAGGGTGTAACCTAAACCTCAAAATTATCCTGAGTAAATCTGGATTTAAATTAGGACCGCTCTCTAAACAATCGTTAAGAGATAATTCATCCCTGCCCTTACATGAACCGTCAAAAACTATCCTAACCTTAGAACTTTTCTTTTGTTCGCGTACTATTGCATGATGCGGCATGTAATAGCCTGTACCCGTATTTTCATTTAAATCCGACGCTACTTCCTCTATGATGCCCTCCTTAAAATGTTCCTCAATAATTTCCTTATATTTAAAATATAAATCCGGATTCCTATCAAAAACAGTGTTCAAATGAGATAGACGTCGTCTTGCTATCTCATAATTACTGTCCAATTCCTTAACATTATTTTTCCACAACAATCGCGTTTCATATCTTTTATTCCTATAAGTAGTGGTTTGCCTAAATAACTCTAAAATTTCATCATCTGATTTAGAATGTTCCTTGTCCGGATTAATTCCAATTGCCTCTAATTCCCATAAATTTTTAACCCTTTGATGGTCCAATTCCTCCTTAACAACATGTAAATGATTAACGCGCACTTTCTGACAATTCTTAAGTGCTTTAGGCAGAACCTGATTTAGGCCGGGGCACTCTCTCACCGGAATATTTTTACAATTATTTTTTACAGGATAGCATAGGAATTCCACGTTTTGACTAGGAAATTATTTTTATAAAAAATGAACGGTGTAAAACAATCGAATTTACTCATGATTATTAGACACCAGAATTCTTTTAAAATAATTTTTAATTAGAATTTTTTTCTTTATTATGAGAGGAAAGTATTGCTTAAAAAATAATGGTGTAAGTGTATATAATGAGTGCCCCGGTCTAAATCAGTCCCTGGCTTTAGGGTCCCTTTCCTTTCCTTGTATCACAAATCCAAATAAGGTATCTGTTGCATTAATTGTTTAGAAATTCTCACGTTCCTTTCTCCGAGAATTTCCCCAATGTAATCAGAACCAAGAAGTACATGAATTTTACTTAAATTACCCTTATCTACCAATTCAATGCCCTTTTCTAGTGCGATATTACGCACCCATTGTGAAGGAATTTTAATTTCCCCAAATGTAATTGAATCAATAACCACAGCCCTTAATTTAATTTTCTTATTAGTTTCTCTTACATTATATAATACTATTTCTACAATATCATAAGTTTTCCTTTCAGTATTTTCATTGCCAAAAGTATAAATTAAAAGGGTTTCCTTCCCGATTGGTTTTAATCCCAATAAATTGCACACTTCGCGCAATACAAATGTCCTAGAACTTCCATTGTCAATAAGACACCTCAATAAATGGCATTTGGCCCGAATATTAAATACACTTGCCGTTACAGTCTGCAACAACACCGAATCAATCGGCGTGTTCTCAAGCTCTTTATTCTTATTACAAACCAAATTTAAAGAACTTTCTGACTGTATTTGTTTTTTATCCTCAACTGAGCGGGATTCATTTCTTTCTGTATTACATATTAATGAGTTATGCCAGGGAGACGCGCAATACTTGCACTTATGATCTTTACGAGAACAAAATTTACTCAAATGATTTGAAAAACATATAAAACATAATCCCTTGGCCATTAGAGCCTTTTTCTTATCATAAACATTTAAAGAACAATCATGATTCATATGTGCCGAGGAACAAAACAAACAGCCCTGAACTCCTGTATTTTGAGAAAATGAACTCGTATTTCTTTTGTTATTAAATTTAGGCCTATTATTATCATAAGAATACCTATTATGATAACCAGATAAATTTCTTTCCGCCTGAGTCGCTAAAACGGAAGCTGATGATTTAGGGGGATGATATTCGCTCCTTTTAGAATTTAAGTAAGGTTTATTGTGGCCTGTCATTTTGTTCCGAAAATTATTTTCATTTGCGCTATTATTTCTGGGATTCGCTAAAATTATCGATGCTTCTCGTATTTCTAGTTCTTTACGTATAAAATCAACTAATTTAGAAATATCAAACAATTCATCTGAATTACGCTGTCTGTTATAACTTAAATTTAATTCTTCCGGTAGTTTTTGTAATATTACAGGGCATAACAGATTACTGTAAGTGCCTGTTGCTACATTTAATGATTGTAACGAACGAATTTGTACCTCAATCGCGTCGTACATTCTCCTTAATTCAGTAACATTCGCGCATGATTTCACCGGCTCTATTAATAGTAACTTATGCATGTGGGACGATATAATTACGTCACTTCGTCCAAAACGTTCTTTAAGTAATTGTATTGATGCATCGTAATTAGATTCTGTCAATGAAAACCCAGATACAGCGCTCAAGGCGATGCCTCCCAAGAAAGATTTCAAATACGTAAATTTTTCAATTTTGCTTAAAGAATTATTATTATGTATCGCTACCTCGAAAGAGTTCCAGAAGTCCAACCATGAACTACAGTCACCAAGAAAATGTACAACTTGTAATTTCGGAAGTTTAACTGTACTTCTGGTTTCAGTTCTAACTGTTAGATTTTCTGAACCAATTCCTGTTTGATCACTTGATCTAGCGATCTGAATAACACCAGGCAACGGCCTGTCATTTAAATTATCCACTAGCCTTTCTAATTTTGTTTTTACATCGATCCCTTTTTCCCTGTATTCCTCACAGCCTGCTACATCTTCAGCTATATCCTTAACTTTAATTTTCGTTTGTATTTCATAATCGATGTTTACGAGTTCTGTTTGTTTGTCCACGAGCTGAGCCTTTAATCTAAGAAGCTCCTCAATTTTCATTAATTTCTTGTACTCCTCCGTAATTTCGGAGTCCAGGATTGTTTCTATTTTCCCCAAATATTTCGTAAATGAGGTTCTTAAACCTCTTCTTTTTTCCCTCAATCTTTCTAGATCCATTTTAAACCCAATATCATAACAAGAGAACATAAATAAAAATTATGAAACCTTCTAATTGCTTAATAATAACCCCTATCCATATATTTATTAAATAAAAATAAACATGTATTATCTATATATCAAAAAATGTAAACATCATCTTTAAATATCATTTAAGAACAAAAAAATAAATATCGTTAAAACAGAAGTAAATCAATTTAAAATGGCATTTAATGAAACAAAAACTAAATAAATAATTTTGTATTAAACCAGAAGTAACTCTATTTTAATAGCATTGCAAGAAACAAAAAATAATTAAATAATATTCCATTAAAAAAAAAAACAATTTCGTTTTCAAAGAAACAAAAAGAAACACCATTTAAACAACATTTTATGAAACGAAAGTAATTTTTCAATTATTTAAATGTTGAATGAAACCATTTATATTCAAAAACCCAAACTATTTTTTAATTATTCAAATTTTGAAACCATTTATTTCCTATATCAGCAAAATTTATAAATTATAAATAATATCAAATATAAACCAAATGAATTCGATGTCCTCACAGACTGCAACCATTTCATAACAAAACTACGCTTTTCTTTTAAAACCGAAACCATAACTTTTAACCCCCAAACTCGAACCAAAATAATGAAATAATAAGGGAAAAAGCCTACCTCCCATATCCGATGCATGCTTAGATGATTTTTTACATCATTAATCTAAAAAATGCAGTTCATCACGATCTTGGGTCACCAGAATGTTCATTAATCTTTCAATGTTCCGTAATAATCCATTTCCATAAATGATGAAAGTAATTGTTCTTTTGCATTTTATTTATTCACTTCACAAAACATATAGAACACGGATCCACAATAAAAACATAAATAAACATTTAATTAACGCTATATTTTTAAACGGTCAAGCATGACCGAATCCTTTCAGATCACATTCTTAACTAGTCAGTAATATACATCGGCGCGTCGAAAAATGACGACTAGTAGCGCCGCCTGAGAGGATGCAAAGACAATTCAATTTGCAACAAGCCCCTTTTCTCACACCACTATATTTTTAGAGTAAGTCTCTCCAAATACTGTTACGATTAATTAAGATGAAAATTACTCTAAAAATTTATTGGTGTGAAAAAAAGGCGATTACTAAAAATTGTACAGTTCGTAATGAGATGGTTGGCAAGTATGGATACGCCTTTTCTTCAGCTATAGGGATTTGGCACCTTTTACTTGGTGCCACAGAAGTTTTTATATAAAAGTATAGTTGCCAACTTAGCACCACGGAGTAAAAAGACTCCGTGTATCATTAATATTACTCCGTGCTTAGCACCTTTTGGCTACCGGAAAGTTTTAATAAAAATTTTTATTTTACTTTATCAGCGAAAACTGTTACAGTTCACTGATTAAATGAAATAAATATTTCTATTAAATTTTTCCGGTAGTCTAAAGGTGCTAACTTGGCAACTATGTAATAAAAGCTTATACCATTTACACTTACTATTTAGAAATTGAACTGTATTGGTGTGTTCAATAAAATATATATTCTGGCAACAATTCATATGAGTTTTGATATATTTCATAGAGATTTGAAATCTCTAAATTGCATTTTCTAAGTTTGCATTTTTTCATGAATTAATGATATTTAGAACGCACACTTGCCAACCATCTCATTTATGAACCGTACAATTTTTAGTACCAAACTTTATTTTCACACTAGTCATTTTTTAGAGTAATTTTATTCTTACTGAATCCTAACAACATTTGGAGAGAATTATTCTAAAAATAAAATGGTGTGAAAAAATGGGCGTTTTTTCAAGGGGCGTTAACAATTGTACGGTTATTAATGAGATGGTTGGCAAGTATGAGAACGTTTGAATATACTAAACGCTAAAACGTCTACGTATATTTAAGAAAACACTTAATATATTTTTTTGGAATGCTTAACAGAATCAACTGGATTTAGGAATGGATTCTGAAATTTATTTAGTTTTTGAGGGAAAAAAATAAATAAGTAAATAAAAAGTGCATGCCTATGACAAAATTTGAAAGGAAAAAAAAAAAAAAAACATTTTTGTTAGTTTTTTTTTTTTTTTTTTTTTTTTTTTTTTTGGGGGGGGAGGGGAGGGGAGTCTAACTTTTTTTTTTTTTTTTGGAAGATATCGCAAAATCCATCACTAAATCTTTTAAGTTAGTTTTATTAAGTATCAAAAAATATATTAGCTATTTTCTTAAATATTTGTAAAAATTTTAGCATTTTGAAGATGATGAATTCATGAGAAAGTGCACAGTGAGCCAGGAATGGAACACTGGCGCCGAACTCATATCACTGTTAATGAAACAAAAATTTCTGCGTAAAGTATTTTTTTTTTTTTTTTAAATACTAGTATGAATTCTACGCCCGTTTTCCCTCCCTACAAAACACATTTAAAAGATTTTAAATCTGTAAAATATATATCAAAACCATAAAACTTGCCTTCTACAGATATTTAGGAAAAGAGTTTATTATATATATATATATATATATAAATATATATATAGTATCCAGTGGGTTGTGGGCGTTTAAAAAACTTTAAGAATACTAATTCTATTATTCACTAATTATTTAAATTTTAATAATGAAAGTTAAATTATATTACAATATTTACATAGATGCTAATGAGCATTTAAAGTTGCTTATCAAAAGTTATTTTAATAATACGTCGAATTGTTCACATCTCGTCACATAGATAAATCATTTGGCACTTCACTAAAGGCGTCGAATGTGAAAACCAAAGTAATCAAATACAGGTATTGCGTCCGTCAAGCACGCAAGCTCCGTCGAAAACTCGTCGAAAACTGAATTCATTCCTTCAACGCTCTCAGCAGCGGCCCGTTGAGGAAGTAGCGCCATCCACGTCATTAGTACGCATTTCCTCTCATGTTCCGATACTCCGTCACATGATCAGCTAGCTAGGATTCAGTAGTTGCGGCAAGCAAGGTCGGGGGAAAAGAAGAACTTTCTACTATAGGATCGGCCGTCCTGCATCCGGCTGGTCCTCCAGGCGGTCACACTGAAAAATACAAAAAAAAAAAAAAAAATTAAATAAATGCAACACAAAATAATAACTTACTTATTTACAGTACATTTCAAATTTGACATTTTTTTTTATGTTATTCCACATTTGAGGAATTCAGCATGAGTAAGTGTACAATAGGAGCCTTCGTGGCATCCCTTTTTGATTTTTTATCAACATTTTCATTTTTAATTTTCACTGTTTTATAATTATCAAAGTACATCATTTTTTGTTTAATGGCAACTTGTTCGCCCATGGCAACAGTCTCTGGTGACCGTCCACTCAACTTGCATTTTGTTTTATTTTTCTTTTTAACTCTAGAAGATTGTTTATTGATGTGTGTACTCAAATCTTTATTTTGGAACTCGGAGTTATTTTGGGACTCGAACTCGAGACCCTCTAATCGATCATTTTCAGTTTTAATGCCTTTTAAGGCCTCTGTTGCATCAAGTTCAGTCGAATGCATCAAGTTGCATCAAGTTGCATCAAGTTCAGTTGCATCAAGTTTCATCTATAATGGCAGTCTTATATGTAGGGAAAACTTCAAATTTTATTTGCACAGATTTGGGAAATAATATGGCTATTTCACTAATCGTGGTCGTCAATGGAAGTGATGGGATGAATAACTTTCTCAAATTTACACTGGCAGTCTTTTCTTTTGGGATATTTAGTCTTTTACACTCGATGGAATTTATCGTCGATGGCTTTTCTTTGTATTTCTTTCTTTTAAGGAGTCTGGAATTATCGTCAACTTTTCTTTTTAACTTTTCCAACTCTTCGGCTAACTGTGAAATTCTTTCAAGTAGGACTTGTATCTCATCTTTCTTTGGATAAGTGTTTTCAGGGTTTAGCTACTTCATTCGGGAAACATTCGTCTGACTTCGTCCCTTTCGGCGCGGCTCCTCCTCTTCATCACTATCATCATCTATTTGGAAAATGCTCGTATGACTCTGTTTCTGTCGTCGAGGCTCCTCTTCTTCCTCACTGTCATCATTTACACTATTTTCGTCCTTCAAAAGCATCTTATCGTCATCGCTTTCATCATTTTCGTCTTTATAGTCATTTTCACTTATGGCCTTTTCGGGAGATTCTAATGATTTTTTTGACAGCATAACAGGGTGAGGGGTTATATTTTCACATTTTTTAGCATTATTCAAAGTTTCATTTATTTCTGGGGAATTTTCAAAATTTTTGGTCTCAAAGTTAATGGGGGTATCAATAACAACATTCGACTTAATTTCGTTTTGATATGTATTTACAGGGAGTACTGTTACTAAATTTACTTTAAGTGTGTTAGATTTATTTTTTATGAAAATGCCTTTCTCATTAATCGTTGTTTCACCCAACATAACACGTTCATGCCTATAATTATATCGTACGGTATCATATCATCATGTACAACATAGATATCAGTTTTAGTTTCAAAATCATCAACTTTAAGATCAACACTGAATGAACCTAATGGTTTTATCGAACTCTTCCCGATCCCCTTCAAAGTAGTACTCATAGTATTTAATGTATTTATATTTAATTTATCGAAAGCATTTTTTCGCAACAATGTTGCTTCACTTCCTGTATAAATGATTCCAATAAAATTTATATCATTTACTTGTATAATTTTACTCATATTTTGATTTACACCAATACATAATGTCTCAACTTCTGGTTTCAAACCTGGGCACTCCGAACTTTTATGCCCGAACTGTTTGCAAGAAAAACATTTCAAACCTTTCATTCTATGGGGACAATCTCTAGATAGGTGGTTTTTATCACCACAATTGTAACATATTTTGTTAACTTCATTTCTAGGACTAAATTTCTCATATACATTATGTTTGATGGGTTTCAATTTTGCACTGTATTCTACCTTTTCAATTCTATCAAATTTAAATTTATTTTTCTCATTTTCTCTCTTGTGTATTTCATGCAATTTAATTTTTTCTTTGAATTCTCGAATATTTTTGGCGCCATATAAAATTAGTTTATTTTCACTTTTATCATTTATTCCTTGGATCACGGTAATGCATTAACGCGGCGTCTTCAATGTGCCCATTTTTTGACAAGTCACGCATTTTAAAATAATATTCCGTAACTGATTCATTAGTTTTCATTTTCTTTTTACTCAGCATTTCATGTAATGAGGCAGAGTTTACCTCGATCTTAAACTCATTAATATGTGCATTTTTTAGTTTTCTGTAAGTCAATAATCCTTTTTCGGACTTAATAAAGAGAAGAGCGTTTCTGCTCAACGATCTCTTACAGAAAACAATTTTCTGTAACTCACTTAAATTAAACATTACTGACAATTCTTCAAATTCGGAAAATACTCAATAATATTTTCATGCGGTTCACCTCTAAATTTAGACATAGAATTTTCAAAATCATTGAAAGAAACAGTTGCACCAAGTGATCCATTATTACAATTTATACTTTTTTTTATTTTACCATCATCATAATCATAATCATTTTCATAGCACTTATTATCGTTCATATGGCATTGCACAGAGGAGTCAGTTTTTTCGACGTCATTATCGCCACTACTTTCGGATTCACTGCTCGATTCATTCTGAGAATCTTCCTCATCTGAATTATTATCGGAACTTTCTCGTTTTAACAACTCCGTGTCACACAAATGTAATAACAATCGATCTCGCAGTTCATTTTTGCTCCCATCAAAAGGGACATTTAATACATTACAAATTATAATTAATTCATCCAACGAAAAATTGTCGTCAATTATTTTTTGTTTTTGAATATAATTTTCATCATTTACAGCAAAATTAAATCCTATAAATTTTCTTATTCTGCATCGGTTTTTCCTGTCACCTTCATCGTTAAATAAAAAGCGATGCAGAATTTTAATCTTACTATAGCTCTCAGTCCTCAGTGCAGCGCCAATTTTGGGTATATCCCCCAAGCGAAACCATTGTATAAGAAGATAAAATGTACGTACCTTAGAAGAATAGAAATAACGGCAGGTGCAGATTTCTTGTTCAAACCTTTATCCAGACGATTCGTAGCTGTTCCGTAGAATCCACAGCCACTTCGTTGCTCTAATTTAAGTAGATTTCATAAATTTCTGTCGATCATGAAGCATCACTACACACTTTAAAAACCATTCATTCAGAACCATTCATTATGAATTAGCATATGAAGAAGTTCCAACAGTTCAAAAATAGTCTAAAAGTTCAGTTCATATTTTAAGAACAGTTTTTATTTTATCAGTCCAGGTGCATCATCATTTAAAAAAAAGTTCACATTTTATAAAAGTAAATGTTCTATTCTTTATCGCGTTCAATCCAAAATTTAAGTTAAACTACAACTCACGGTTTATTCTCGATCCTAATCAATTACGAGCGATGTTAACTAAAAATTAACGCTCAATCCCACTTTTGATATAGTATCCAGTGGGTTGTGGGCGTTTAAAAAACTTTAAGAATACTAATTCTATTATTCACTAATTATTTAAATTTTAATAATGAAAGTTAAATTATATTACAATATTTACATAGATGCTAATGAGCATTTAAAGTTGCTTATCAAAAGTTATTTTAATAATACGTCGAATTGTCCACATCTCGTCACATAGATAAATCATTTGGCACTTCACTAAAGGCGTCGAATGTGAAAACCAAAGTAATCAAATACAGGTATTGCGTCCGTCAAGCACACAAGCTCCGTCGAAAACTCGTCGAAAACTGAACTCATTCCTTCAACGCTCTCAGCAGCGGCTTGTTGAGGAAGTAGCGCCATCCACGTCATTAGTACGCATTTCCTCTCATGTTCCGATACTCCGTCACATGATGAGCTAGCTAGGATTGAGTAGTTGCGGCAAGC
Organism: Salticus scenicus; assembly: GCA_963930645.1. Taxonomy (NCBI): domain Eukaryota; kingdom Metazoa; phylum Arthropoda; class Arachnida; order Araneae; family Salticidae; genus Salticus; species Salticus scenicus. Next base: position 178,875,473 of record OZ005659.1, read on the forward strand.
AAGGTCGGGGGAAAAGAAGAACTTTCTACTATATATATATATATGTTTGTGTGTGTGTGTTGGATGTTTAATAGCATACTTACCAAACTAACCCGGAAGATGTTTAGACTCGTCCCTTTCCGCCTATTTTTTCACACAAATCTTTTTTAGAGTACATTTTTTCTTATTTAATTGCAAATGTATTTGAAGAGAATTACTCTAAAAATTAAGTAGTGTACAAAAAGAGGCGGAAACTAACAATCTTCCGAGTTAGGTTGTCAATTATGAAATAACCTACTTAAAGGAATAAAGGCTGAATTTTGAAAAAAAAAAAGTAATAACAGGATAGTTTTGCGTGGCTATGGCATAGCTGCCAATATTTTAAATTATTCCAGAGTATTTTTAGCCCCTCCTTTATTTCGTACCACTAATTTTTTTTCTTTTTTTTTATTAGGACTGAGGACCTATTAGTCTCCGACAGCGATTTTTGCGTTGTCGTTTTCGATAGTTGGACATTTGTCGAAATCATTTTTCGATAGTTGCACATTTATCGAAATCTAAAATTTATCGAAAATATAATTGAATAATTTGAAAGCGATATTCTAATTGGGAAGAAAAAAAAAAAAAACTAATAGTCCTCCGTCCTAAACTAAATTCTGCTTTTGTCAGAATTTCATCAAAAGAAAATAATTTCATGAAAGAAAGAGAAAAGAAAATTAATAATAATCAGTATCGTTACAAGAGATATCGAAAACGTTTTTTTTTTTTTTTATAATTTTGAATTAGGAAATAAATAGTGCGCGTGCAATAATATGAAATAAAAATAAATAAAAATATGAATATAATGATTTGATTTTTATATAAAACACGATCGGGTGCTATCTTAAAAAGTAGATGTAAAATTCAAAGTGTAATTTTCTTGGCAACAAATATAAATTAAAATAAATAATTTAATGAAAGTTTAGAAGTTAGAATTTCTAATTTTAAAAAAAATTAAAACCTGGTGTATCACTCACACGAATTTCTCTTACCTTGCGATTCAATACTATAAAGACTGATTGCATATTAAGCCTTAAAACGAACAGCGTAAGATATTAAAGTTCCATGCACTTTTAAAATATTCTAATATAGATTTATGAGTAGCTATATTTGACATTTAATTCTGTGGAGGATTTAATTCTCACACCCTCCGTTCAATGAAATAATGGATACAATTATTATATATATATATATTTTATTTATTCATCACTTTTTATGCGTGTTTTGTTTTTACCGCCTTATCCTAAATCCTTCACAAAAGATAAAATTTGTCGAAAAGAATAAATAAATATAGTCGAAGTGAAATAATTTAAATAGTCTGAGTAGGTGACAGAATTTTGAAGGCAGATCTAAATCAAAAACTAACACACAGAAATTCATAAAAAAATTATATTTAGTAGCATCTTGACATAAATTGTTTCTTATAAATTTTTGGTGCATATCATCTATTAATAGTGCTGCTATCCTGTGATTTCCTTTATTCACGGTAAAGCTATATCTCAGCTTGTGTAATGTATAATTTGCTCAAAACTTTATATGTGAAAGAATCATTATATAAAACTTTGCTTATTCAATTTTGGTTCATATAGGCCTGCTTTTATGCTGTAATTTTCTCTGTGTGCAGGAAGTCTATATCTCAACTTCTATATGAATGCAGCAAATTTGAAATGCGATATGGCCATTATGAAAGAGAAGGCTGACTCACATTGGCCGACAAAGAGCGCTGCTATTACTCACATTATGCGTTTTCCCATACGACTACATCTCTGGAACAATTGATTAAAACTGCACTCAAACTGTATATGTGCAAACTTTATTGTAAGAAGCTGGGATTAAAATTTTGCGCATGAGAGAGCTGAACATTCAAATTCACCTTTTCTTCCTTCACATATTATCTTATGAAATTTTTGTTTATTTATTTTATTCGGGAAAATATAAAACATATAAAATCAGGTCAAAATTCCTGGTTATCGAAACTGGATACATTACTTCCATTTCCTATGGGTAGTCGAGTAATGGAATTAAAAAGGGGGGGATCCATATTTATTTTTAATTAACACGTATTATATTATTCTTAATTAAAATGCAAAGAAATGAGAAATCCTTTTTTATATTTTGAAGAAGTAAAACAGTAAAGTTAAACCTTGTACTATGTATAACAATAGCAAATTAATTAATTTCCACCGTAAAAAATATTTGAATTATTTTTTATTTCAAAATTTTCAAATGCAAAGTACACCGATTCGAGATATATCATTCTTTGATATCTTTAATAAATCGTACGCGTCCGATATGGCAGCGAGCGATAAGAGTAAAACTATTACTTACAAACTTTGAATAAACACCATAAAATGCAATAAACTCGCAACAATTGTTTCGGGTCAAAAAAACACACGACCCTTCCTTCATCAGGCGAACAAAGTAAGCACGAGTGCTGCAGTCAAAGCGGCAATGGTGCGTTGCCGCTTTGACTGCAGCACTCGTGCTTACTTTGTTCGCCTGATGAAGGGTCGTGTGTTTTTTCGACCCGAAACAATTGTTGCGAGTTTATTGCATTTTATGGTGTTTATTCAAAGTTTGTAAGTAATAATTTTTACAACGCCAGTTTTGTAATGCTTCTGTAAGAAAAAAAAAGTATAACTAATTATACTGCGTAAAAAACCTGGAAGGACAGAAAATTTTTGTGAATTATTTTCCGTATTTTTATACTGGCTATTAGATTTTTATACAGATATTGTTTAACAAAGTTTTCCTTAATTTCGCATTAAAATAAAATCTCTAGTACTAATGTTAATTAGTGGATTGTAAAAAAAATCTAGCATACATGATTTCGTGAGTGTAAAAAAAGTAGGACACTTTCCAAAATTTGTTATTTGGTGAATTGTGCGCAAGTAAAAAAGTAAATATTGAATTTTTTTTTCAGTATTTTTTTCTTATTTTATCGAAGTTGCATATTGGAGAAAATTTTTCTATGAATAAAGTGGTGCGAAATAAAGGCGAGGGTAAAAGTACTACTCAATAAATTAAAATATTGGCAGCTATGGGCATAGTTCTCCAATGTTGCATTTTTTTAAAAAGAGTTTTTACATGCGAATGATTACATAAATAAATAAATTCTGTTTTCATCGATTATTTTATCGCAGTTATTGCAGTAATACGAACATTGTGTATGATTTTGCGAAATAATGAAGCGTACAAGATTTAAAATTTTAAAGAGTAGGCGGAGTTAATAGTACCCAGTAGCCCGAAACTTCCAGTTCTTAAAGGGTTAAAATGACGTTTGGGGACATGGATTCCTATACAATAATGATTCCTTATGATGTTCTCTACCTCCTCTCTATATTCCCATGACCTCAGAATCTCCCTGTATATTCTTTTTTGTAAATGTACATGTTTTTTGTAATTGTACCTGAATTTATAGCTATGTTTATTAGAGAAATGCGTTCTTTTTTTTTTTTTTTTTAGTTTTGACAATATGAATGCTTTTCACTGAAATTACTTTGGTTAAAATGTTATCTTATACAAATTTAAAACTTTAAACGCTGATTTTTCATATCTGTTTAGAAAGGAATTTATTGTATATTAGAAATAATTACTTTTCCATTTCAACATAAAACTATCTGTAAAAATTACCGGTATCTAAAAACCGGAACGGTTGTAACCTATGCTTATGCGTCATAGTTGATTGTTCAGTGTCAATTTTAATAAACTTTTATGTAATATTTTATAGAAGTATTATGGGAAATTGTATTTCTCAGTTATTACCTTTACTTCCATTGTATGACGTCACTGCTATGTAGTTATGACGATATTACTACGTCGCTGTTTGTTTTCATCCTTTTTCACTGTATGCGTGCGCACCGCACGCGCGCCAGTTTAGTTATTGAGTTGACGTGGAGCGGTTGTGTGAAACACAGACGGTGTTTTCCGCTCGTAAATGTATCTATATTAGTGTTTATGTAATGTCCCCTTTTTGTTTTAAATAAATGTTGTTAAATGTTATGGTCTGTAGCCGTTTCCCTATAGTATTGCAACCAATGGTAAATTGTTATTAAATCTAAAATTTCGATTTGAATTTTTATTTTATTTTCTTACATAGCAAAATATTTTCAGTGCAATTTTAAGAAAAACAAATTACTTTATTTATGATTCATAATATTTAAAAGATTAAAATAATTTGTGAAATATTCTCAAAAATATAATTTATTGCTATAGGCTAAGTAAACAATTTTTTTTTTTAATATTTTAATATTTATTTTTAAATATGTTATTTCTATTTAGGACTGATTGGATTTGGATTTAGGAATAAGGCCGATTGACTGCTGGGGAAGTGCCCTCATTGAGGGGGGGGGGTCTTTCTAAAGGGTCCTAGACTTGTATTTACGAAAATTTCGGAGAAAACCATGAAAAATTCCGAACGGCTAGGCCGACGCGCGCGTCCTGGGATCGAACCCAGCACCTACGTCTAGCAGCTTTGAGCGCAGAACCGCTCGGGCACTGGTGGGCGTTCTTTTTATTCAGTAGTAGTAAATTATAGTTTCTATCAATTTTTAAAGGGAAAGAAATATTCTGTAATAGTAGTAAGTACCATTTTGTACCAAACTTGCAACCTTCATTTTATAAGACTATTAATATATATTACTAATTTAAATAATAATAATAATGAAGACCATTAGTAAGTAATGATTATTTTTATTAATTATTTATGCAGTGTAATTCACATTGCTGTATTATGTAACCTAAGTTTGTTTCAAAACAGTTTGGAATATACAGAACAGTATATTACCCAAATGTTATTGCTATTAAGTTATCTGTTTCACGCTAGATTTATGCTTACTGGTATTAAATTAATGTTTTCTTGAATTTCAGTTAATTGTGAAAGAGAAATATATAATTTTTAATGCTTTATCATTCTTCTATTATTCGACATGTAATAATACCTTTATTTAACAGTAAGTGTAAATATGGCTAAAATACAATTATAGTAAGTGAAAGTTGATAGTACTAGTTTTACAATTAAGAGAACTGTGTATTAGAGAGTGGATTTATCTTATGCACATCCGTTTAACACTATATTTACGCTCTATGGCATCAAAGTAATATGCGTTTGATCCAAAGCATCTTAATTAAATGTTTGAGCTAAAGACTGAACTGTGCGGAATGATTTTGAACTCTGGTTCAGAGGTTATTCTACACATAACTAATGCATTCCTTAAGCATCCAATATTCCAGTTAATTCCTGAATAATATTGTAATCTATAAAACATTGGTTTAAAATGAGAAATATTTTATTAAAATGATTTAACATTATTTATATTTTACTTATATATATATATATATATATATATATATATATATTTCTAAAAGAAATAAATATTTTAACCCTTTAACGTTCATTGGTTTCGCAGCGAAACCAAACATTTGACATAATTTAACAATTTTTATGCAACAGTTTTTTTTTTTTTAACATTCCTCCCCTTGTTTTAATCAGGTTTCAAACATTTTTTCTTTTTCTGTTCGATAGATAGCAGAACTATTCCAAAATTAATTTAAAAAAAAAAAAAAAAACAATGCTTAAAAGGAAGCTAAATGCATAAGTCACTTGAAGTTTTTTAGTGCACGCGAGCAGCGTTGCCAGATCTGGCTCATTTTTATTCAAGAGTCACCAGTTGTTTTGAGAAGTGACATTTGATATACATAATAGACTATCAATCTTCGAAGTTGTTAGCTAAACGTTACCAATAAAAATTATTGGTGACTAATGAATAAAAAAAAGAGGCCAAATCTGGAAACCCTGAGCGCGAGTGCGAACTGCTGGTTATCATGATGCACTCATGTCTAGTTTTTTGAATTTAATGAAAGGCTAGACTAGTATTTTCACCTGAAACATCTTTTACTAGTTTTTGTAGTCGATAATGTTTACTTATAAAGTTTTTTTTTTTTTTTTTTTTTTTTTAATTAGATATTATTTGAATTTAATAAGGTTAAGTTATAAATGTTTCAAACCAAAAATTTCTCGAAAAGGAACTATGCTAATTTTTTATTTTTTAAATATTAATGATATATGTCTAAAAGACCTTTTACCATGTTTTTATTAACTTCGATTCTTGTTTGTTTGTTTGTATGTATGTTTGTTTGTTTGTTTGTCCAGTACAAATCTTGCAATCGATTTTTAACTAACTTCCCGACTAGCTAGATATTTGAAATTTTCAAGACAGCTCACAACACGGTGACAATGCATTTTTCTAATAATTTTAGTCAACTATTTCAGGTCCCGCTGCCTTCGGCAGCGCTTATATGATTCGACAGAAAATTTATTTATTTACCTTTCCGACTAGCTAGACATTTGGAACTTTCAGAAAAGTTCAGAACACGGTAAAAATGCATTTTTTAAATACTTTTAGCCAACTGTTTCGGGTTCCTGCTGCCTTCGGCAGCATTACCAGTACAAAGCTTGCAATCGATTTTTCACTAACTTCCCGACTAGCTAGATATTTGAAACTTTCAGGATAGCACAGAACACGGTGACAATACATTTTTTTAAATACTTTTAGTCAACTGTTTCAGGTCCCTACTGTATTCGGAAGCGCTTGTATGATTCAACAGAAAATTTATTTAACTTACTTCCCGAGTAGCTAGACATTTGAAACTTTCAGTATAGTTCAGAATACAGTGAAAATGCATTTAAAAAATATTTTTAACCAATTGCTTCGGGTCCCTGCTGCCTTCGGCAGCGTTACCAGTACAAAGCTTGCAATGAACTTTTAGCAGAATTTTAGCTAGCAACTTTTAGCTAGATAGCCATTTAAAACTTTTATAATATCTCAAAACACGATAGCAAGGAATATTTTTAATACTTTTATCCAATTGCTCGGGGGTTTCCGCTGCCTTCAGTAGCGTTTATATGATTCAACAGAAAATTTAAGACAATGGTATATAAAACTTCTTTTTATCTTTTAATTATTTTAAATAAATTAAGTAGTGAACGTTAAAGGATTAGCACATTTGATAACATTTAAATTTTTTCCGGAGCAGTTTGAGCTCTGCCCGTATTTCACACCACTTTATTTGTAGAATATTTTTCTTCAATAAATAAATACAATAAAAACAAGAAATCATTACTTTTAAAGTAATAGTAGTGTGGAATAAAGAGGGGGTGGTGATTTTAAAATACTCCAGAATAAATTTAAATGTTGGTAAATCTGATTTTAAGCGTCCCAATGCTTCCCCCTCCCCCCCCCCGCTTTCCTATTAAACAGGAGGGTAAATTTCAGAAGTTATGTTAAAGTTTTCTTTTTTCTTTTTTTTTTCTTTTTTTTTTTTCCCCTTTTATATTAATTATTGTTTTAATAAAAGCGCAGCTGACAACTTTTACGCTTTGAGGTTACCTGAAAATTTATATATATGTATATATGGGAAATTATATTTCCCGGCTATCATCTCCACTGTGTGATGTCACTGTGTACGCAGCTATCACGTGTGTACGTCACTGTGTATCATCCCTTTCACTGTATGCGTGCGCACCTAACGCGCGCTAGTTAGTTTAGTTATTAAGTCGACGTCGAGCTGTTATGTGAGGGACAGACGGTCTTCTCCGCTCTCAAAATATGTATATGTTAGTGTTTCTGTAATGTCCCTTTTCTTTATTTAATAAATGTTGTAATGTTATACTGGTCTTTAGCCGTTTCCCTATATTTTTGGGGGCTTGACCTATCCCGTTCTACCCCTAGCATCACGAACGCCGCTACTTTTGGTTTTCAAAAAACAGTAGCGTGAAAATGTTGTTCTTCAAAATGTTGTTTGTTTTCAAGTAGCTGTGAACATTTTTTTTTTTGTTTTCTGTAGACGATATTTTACTTATTATTTCATTGACATACATTCGGACGTTAAAGAGAAAACTACTAAAAGTTCAGATCATTAGACGTTGATCTATTGTTTCGTTCTGTTCTTCGTACCTCCTGGATGTGTCTTTTGTATTAGACGAAATTCATTTTTTTTCTGCATTTTCAAGTGTTCAATTAATCTTCAATTGTACTTCGTTTCATTTACTAGACGTCGATCTATAACAGACGTTATCTACCGTGACAAGTGATTCAGTGTTTGATAATGCTTAATCAAATAATACAGTCAGCGATGCACAGGACTGCCCTAATGTCAGAGGTAGGCGCATGCATTTTTTTTTCTTTGCATGATAGTAGTATAATAATAATAATAATAATAATAATAATAATAAAAGATTTTTTTTTCTTTGTAGTTTAAATTTCGATTCAAACTAATTTCTTGCGTTTCATGCCCGTTTCACAATTATTTATTTGTTCATTTTTGTATAAATAAAGAATTTTCCCCCCCCCCCATATTAAATTACTTTCCATGAATAAAGAGATAGTCTGTTCCCCAATATTTATTTATTGTTACTAAAAATATATATGTTCTGGCTTTAATCCATTTTTCCCCCAACATTTACTTAAAAAAAAAAAAAAAAAAAAGAACAATTTTTTTAATTTACTTCGGTTTCCTTATTTTATTTTATTGCATCCTAAAAATGGCCCTTAAATTAGGCGACCTCCCGTTAGTTGCAAATTCTTTGAAATATTCTAAAACAAATACCATAAAATTACTCAACACGCTGTTAGGATACCCAACATTTGATCATCAATCGCGTAAACGTATGCGAAATTTTAGCGGTTTTGCTGCCGATTTCGACATCAACAAACATCAAGAAAACATTTTAAAAACGTTTAATTTGTCTGATTTTATATCAGTCGCTAATTCGCTACACTTAGAACCAGTCGGTAGTAAGGAAAATTTATGCAAAGACATTTTTAAAGCACTTACTAATTTATCTGAGTTTCAGAAAACATTAGATACTAGTTTTTTGTCAGACGAAGACGATCTTAGTGTAAATAATCATTCTGTTGAAACCCATTCTTCGATCGTTCCAAATACTTCTGTTTTTCAAACCCAAAGCGAAACTTTCCCTTCGGGTGTTCAAAATATTTCTCCGAATGACGCTGCAGACGCAATGTCTGATTTGAGTAATCATTTCTGGTTCCTCCTTCGAGATCTAGCTAGCACATGTAGAACTTTTTCTGGAAATGATTCATATTCTATTCGTAATTTCTTTAATGACATTGAGGAACAATTCTGTTTATTTCCTAGTCTTACCGATCAACAAAAACTTATCTTTGCTAAACGTTTAATTAATGGTTCTGCTAAAACATTTTTATTTTCGCAACGAAATCTTAATACTTACGAGTCATTTAAAGCCGCGTTAATTTCTGAATTTTTGGATACCATACCATCTATCGAAATACATAAACAGTTAGAAAACAGAAAAATGCGTCCTAATGAAACTGCTACGCAATATTTTTTAGCGATGCGCGAAATTGCTAACCGCGGTAATGCTATTATTGACGATTCTTCGGTAATTCAGTACACCATTCAAGGTATACAGGGCAACCCCTCTGAAAAAATTCTTCTTTGTGGAGCAAAATCTTTTTCAGAATTTAAAGAAAAATTGCGTATTTATGAAACTGCTCTTAATACAATAAACTTAAATCAACGAAATTCAGTTAATTATAAACAAACATATGATAGTCGAAAACGCAGTACTGGTCACACACAACCAGCTTTCACTCGCGAATCCAAATTTAATATTGGTCCGGCATCTCAAAATAAATTACGTTGTTTCAATTGTAACGATATCGGTCACTTATCTAAATTTTGTCCTAACCGTTCTCGTGGCCCTAGGTGCCTTGCATGTGGTCTTTTCGGACACAAGTCTACCGATTGCCGCCGAACCGCTGCAAATGACGGACCTCCTTCCAGAGATAGAGTTAACACTGTACATGAATCGCATGCTTCTCATATGTGTAAACAAGTTAAAATTAGTGGTAATGAATTAACTGGTTTGGTTGATACTGGTAGTCAGTTAACCCTTTTGAAACATTCTGCATGGTTAAAAATAGGTTCCCCACCTTTGTCAAAAATTAATAAATCCTTAACTGGTTTTGGCTTTGCGCGTATACATGTTATCGGTACTTTTAATTCTTTTATTACTATAGACGATCAAGAGTTTTCAGCAACTATTTCAGTTGTACCCGACGTGTCCACATTTTATGACCTTATAATTGGATGTGACGTCATCCAACAAGCGAACATTAGCATTTCACCCACCGGTGTTACTTTTTCTAGTTTTTCACAACAAAATGAGTGTACCGCAGATCCAAATTTTATCATGACGATCACTGACGATAGTCCCAAATTTGATATTGGCCCTAATGTTTCACGACATATTCGTAACGACATTAACAAACTGTTGTCGACTTATAAACCTAATAAAATCAAAACTGCGAACATTGAGCTTAACATCACTTTAACTGACGATACACCTATTTTTCACTCACCCCGACGTCTACCCTTTACCGAACGAGACATTGTAGACGCACAAGTCTCTGAATGGCTTAAAGATGGTATTATCGAACCAGTGTCCTCCCCATATGCCAGCCAAGTTGTAGTTGTTCGAAAAAAAGATGGTAAACACAGAGTTTGCATCGATTACAGGAAACTCAATCGTAAGTTGGTTAAAGATCACTACCCCCTCCCCCTAATTGATGATATTTTAGATCGACTTCAACATGCAAAATTTTTAGTACGATAGACCTACGTAATGGATTTTTTCATGTACCCGTAAACAAACAGAGCCGCCCTTTCACTAGTTTTGTAACCCATAACGGTCAATTCCAATTTCGCTACATGCCTTTCGGACTTAGCTCCTGCCCTTCAGTGTTCATGAGATATATAAACGCTGTTTTTAGAGACCTTATTGCTGCCGGCATAGTACTCCCTTATATGGATGATCTTGTAATTCCCGCGAGTAACGAACTTGAGGCCGTAGAACGTCTAAAAACTGTTCTTCAAACAGCTAGCGAGTACGGACTCGACATAAATTTTAACAAATGCCAATTTTTACATACCAAAATAGATTTCCTCGGTCACATAATAGAAAATGGCAAACTTTTGCCATCCCCTTCCAAAACTAAAGCTGTTTTAAATTACCCAGATCTGAAAAATGTTAAAGACGTACGTAGATTCCTTGGCCTTACAGGATATTTTAGGAAATTTATCCCTCATTTTTCTACCATTGCAAAACCCTTAAGTGATCTTCTGCGTAAGGACACCCCTTTTCAATTTCAAAATGATCAAAGAGCCGCATTTCAAAAATTAAAATATTTATTTTCCCAAGAACCAGTTCTCAATATTTTTAATCAAAATTCCCCTATTGAGGTACACACAGATGCGTCTATAGATGGCTTGGGGGCAGTCCTGTTGCAGAAAAACATGCATGATAATAAATTCCATCCAGTCTTTTATTTTTCGAAGAAAACATCGGATAACGAAAGAAAATATACTAGTTTTGTACTTGAAGTCCTGGCTGTGGTAGAAGCCCTCAAAAAGTTTAGAATCTACCTGCTCGGAACAAATTTCAAAATTATCACAGACTGTGATGCGTTCGTCAAGGCACTTAATAAAAAAGAAATAAATTCCCGCATTGCACGATGGGCTCTGTACCTTCAAGAATTCCATTACAATATTGAGCATCGAACAGGTTCCCGCATGGCACATGTGGACGCTCTAAGTCGAGCTCCACAGTGTTTCATCATCCAAGATAGCCTTCATGTCAAACTTTTGAAATCTCAACAATCGGATGAAGAAGTTCAAGCATTAAAAACGCTTTTACAGTCCACACCCCATGATAATTACATTATAAAAAACAACCTTCTGTATAAAACAGTGAACGGTGTCGATTTACTCGTCGTCCCTACAGACTTACAGCATAGTATAATTAAAGAAGCACACGAGCGTGGACATTTTGCAGCACTCCGTACCCAAGAGCTAATAAACAAAGATTTTTATATACCTCACCTCAAAGACAAAATCGAAAGTTGCATAAAAAATTGTGTAAAGTGCATACTCTATAATAGAAAACGAGGTAAACAAGTTGGTTTCCTCCACCCAATTGATAAAGACGATGCACCCCTGCACACATACCATGTTGATCACCTTGGTCCCCTAGCTACTACATCAAAAAAATACAAGCATATTATGGTTGTTGTAGATGCGTTTTCCAAGTTTACCTGGCTGTACCCCACAAAATCTACAGACGCCGCAGAAGTTATCAGCCGACTAGAAAGCCAACGATCCATCTTCGGTAACCCCGCCAGAATCATAACAGATCGAGGTCCAGCATTCACTTCCACTGCATTTCAAGACTATTGCCACGACTAAAATATTACTCACATACCAATTACAGCAGGTTTACCAAGATCGAGTGGTCAAGTTGAAAATAAAAATTCTACTATCATCGCAGTCTTATCCAAACTATCATCCGACAACCCCGAAAAGTGGTTTTCCCATGTGCCTGCTCTCCATCAAATCCTCAATTCGACATTTCAAAGAAGCATAAAGATGACACCATTTCAATTACTATTCGGTACCAAGATGAAAAATAAAGATGACATCAAGATCCTGGAGCTTCTCAACGACGAATCTACAAACACATTCCAGAGGCAACGTGAGGAGCAGCGTATCGACGCGAAAAAGCAGATTCGAATAGTGCAAGAAGAAAATCGCAGGCAGTATAACCTTCGAAGACGACCAGCTGCTAAATTCCAAATCAACGATTTAGTCGCAGTTAAACGCACCCAGTTCGGGCCTGGTCTGAAACTAAAACAGAAATTTTTAGGTCCATATAAGATAACTAAAATAAAACCAAACGACACGTATGACGTCGTCAAGTGTGACTTCGTAGAAGGCCCATTCAAGACCAGCACATGCGCTGAATTCCTGAAACCTTGGACCGACACTTGTGAAACACTTACTTGACATATTTCTTCAGGACTTTTTATTTTTTTTTAAAGACTTAATTGACATATTTCTTCAAGACTTTTTATTTTTTTTTTAAGAACTCTTCCTTGGACATTTTCGTGTGCACAATTAAACTTTTTTTTTTTTTTTTAAATCATACGTTGAACTTGAACTTGCCAAAATAAGAAGAACTCTCCTTTTAACGAACTATTTTTTTTTTCATAAACAATTTTTTTTTTTTTTCCATGAACATTCTTCAATACCTGATTTTATTTTTGGTGAAAATTATCTACCTATTTTTTTTCTACTTGTCTGTATGTATATTAACATCTTATCTTATTTTATTTTAGTATTTGATGATATGATTCAGGTTTTGAGTGTAATATTTACACTATTTCCATTTGGTAATGTATACATTTTTTTTTTTATTTTATTAATGCAGCTATATTATTACTGTATCTATAATTCTATTATGTAGTGTTGTATATTGTTTATATTTTTTTATTTCTTTTGTTTTTGTATAATTTTTTTTTTTTTTTTTTTTTTTTTTGTTTAATAACCTTCAGGCGAGGCCGCCTGCTTGGTCATGATGGCCGATATGGGAAATTATATTTCCCGGCTATCATCTCCACTGTGTGATGTCACTGTGTACGCAGCTATCACGTGTGTACGTCACTGTGTATCATCCCTTTCACTGTATGCGTGCGCACCTAACGCGCGCTAGTTAGTTTAGTTATTGAGTCGACGTCGAGCTGTTATGTGAGGGACATTCGGTCATCTCCGCTCGTAAAATATGTATATGTTAGTGTTTCTGTAATGTCCCTTTTCTTTATTTAATAAATGTTGTAATGTTATACTGGTCTGTAGCCGTCCCTATATATATATATATATATATTCCATACATTTTCATTTAACCTTTCACTGGATAAATAAAATAAATTTTTTTATTAAAATTTTCCGATAGCCAAAAAATTGACAAGTTACCAATTATTCTTTATAAAAGTAATAATTAAATTTTGTAAGATAATATTGCACTTTAATTTTCAATGAGGAACTGAATCTAGAATTAAATCAAATATGTAATTCCTTTCTGAATGCATTGTAAGAGTATTTAATAATATCCTTTAAGTAAATAACCACTTCGAACTTGTAAAGTATTTCTAAAGCAGACAATGTTAAAATTATTACATAATTCTTACACGGTTTTTAATTCAAGCATTTCGTTTATCGCTCAAATTAAATCTCAATTTTTATTGGACTTAATATTTCATATCTGTCGATCTTCTCTTTTTTAACACAGGTAATTTTTACAGAAATTTTCAGCTTAATTAACAATAGAAAACTGCCACAAAAGCATATTCACAGTTGCCAACTTGTATGTTTTAATTATTATTATTTTCTTTTTATATGAAATTTTTAATAAAAATCTTTTATATACTAGGGGGCTCTGCCCCCTGCTCGCTCCGCTCACTAACCCTCGAATGAGGCATCGCCTCCCCCTCGACTCACTTTACTTTTTAACACATGCATAATTCTGCCCGCCTATTCGCTGCTTTCTTTCATTAAAGGAATATTAATAGTGCATATTACAAGACAAAAGCAAAAAATTATTATGGAAATAATCCTCATATACAATGTCAAATTGAAATATAATATATATATATATATATATATATATATATATTAATAGAAAGAAAATTATAATATCTAGACCATTTTGCATTACAGCACTAGTATATGACAATTTTTATTTCTTTTTCCCAAACTTAAATCGGGACCACGGTACCTGAGTCGGTAGAGCACCGAGCTCATACTTGGAAGATTGTGGGTTCGGTTCTCGAGCCGACCAAAGACCATCGTGTACACTAATGGTGGCTGGTGCACGTAAAATATGTCGTGGCCGCAATATCTTCCGTGTTCCCATCAAAATTATACCTCTGGGGGCCACTGAAGATGAGGAGTTATCCCCTTCGTGCAGGACCAAAACTGTGGTGGCATGTCTTCGGAACATCCGTACGGTGCGTCCCAGACCGTCGCCAATTATCCATAGCGCAGTAATGGTGCGACGTTAATCACAACCTACCTAATTATCCACCTACCAACAACCATGGATCATATTTTAATTTTCCGTGTAAGAAGATTAATTTTCTAAAAGTAGAGAAAAAAGTTGATATTTAGTTTCTTTGTTTTTTACATCCACGGTTTCGAGCGGCAGTACCCTAGTCGGTAAAGCGCTGAGCACGTAATTGGAAGATTGCTGATTCGATACTTAAGCCGGCCAAAGACCGTTGTTGTACACTAATGGTGGATGGTGCACATAAAATCTGTCGTGGTTGCAAAGTCCATGTTCCCATCCCCACTATACCTCTAGGGATAACCAAAGCAGAGGGGGATCCCCTCCGTGAAGGTTCAAAATTGTAATGACATGTCTCCGGAACACCTCTAGGTGTGCGTCCCAGACCGTCGCCAATTACCCATAGCGCAGTATTGGTGCGATGTTAAATCCAACCAACCTACCTACCTACGTACAACCATAGATCATATTTTAATTTTCTAGTGTAAAATGACTTCAGGACAGAAGAACAACGTCACTGGGAGAAACTTTTTTCAAAATGACAAATAGAGTACCTTCATAAACTTGTCGTTTTTAGTTAATAACTTCTTCAATTAAAATGACAGAAATTTCTAAGCGGCTGAAATGTCTTCCTTGGAGTACTCGGAACACATTGATACCTCTCATGACGCGAAGGACCCTGCCCTCCGTTAGAAGATGCTGTCGTAGACAGAAAAAATTTACGCCAGTGACAGTAACTTTTTTGGTATATAGAGATATATTCAAGCATTTTTCTGTGATTAAATAAAATTAAATATTTCGTATATATATATATATATATCAGTTGGCAGCTATGCATATAAAAATTTCTTATAGGAAATCCCTGGATCTAATATTCGGAACAATTGCCAGCTATGACAATTGTAATCATCTACTTAAATAAACGTGTAATAAAAATTAATCTACAGTTATTGAATTTTGATTTTTTTAAATGTATTTCCAATTAGTACAATTTAGAAAAAAGAACATGCGTCTCGAAACGCATTATCTTTTAAGAAAACAAAGTTTTTTTTCATCGCTTAATCCTGATCTTGTGCCATTCTCAATTTTATATTGATTTCTGATTTTATTTTCTTTGTTTGTTAAGTTTATTTATGTGATGAAATTGCTTTTCAAGGTAGTTTTGTATATTATATTTTGAAAGTTGGAATATTTTAATAAAATAGAATGTTTATTCTAAACATTATAGTTTAGTTCCATTGCACAAGTAAAGCAGAAGTGATAAGTTACAGCTAACGAAAATTCAATTTCATACCACAATAAAGAAAAAGCAGAACTTGCCCAATTAAATTGATGATAATTATTACCCCCCCCCCCCACCAAAAAAAAAAAAAAAAGAAAATTAAATTTTTCCGGTATTAAGATTATGGACAATCCATAATAATTTGGCACCTCTGGAAAAGGCAAGATTTCTCAGAGTATTGTTTATGGTACTAAATAGGAATATACTGAGATTTAGAATTTAATCTTTTACTAAATTTAACTAAAATCAAGTATCTCAGATGAAATATTTTAAAGTTAATGCACATTCATCTGTTTTTCTCTGCTTCAATTGAGGTGTTTACGTCAAAACATCGCCGTGAAAAACATCGCTTGTCAAAACGTCATGATGACAATAACATCGACCGCAAAAGACATAGCGAAGCAAAAATTTTTATGCTGACATTGACTTGACACTAAAATGGAATTTGTTGAATCCTTTTTTTTTTTTTTCCAACATGGATCTAAAGATTGAAAATTATTGTGTGATGGTTTGATGTGATGCTAAAACTATTTCTAACACATTTTTCATTAGTTTCTTCCGTACGCTTAAAAATTAAATATTGGATTCTTGAAATTTTTCGACCTTCGGTTTTGAATGGATTTTGACGTTTTTAGACGTCCTGAATAAGTGTTGACCATTAATAATATTATAGTTTTAAAAAATTAAAGAACACGCTTTTATAGAAATGTGAATTAAAAAGTACAAAATATCTATCTTAGTATTAAAATTCAGGGTAAGAGAAAATCGTGTGAGTGACACACCGTAATATTTACATACATTTAAATCTTTAATTAAAATAACTTAGAAATAACAAAAACCATTTTTAAAAAATCTCCCCTGACGGGGATCGAACGCTGGACCTTTAGGTTCGTAGCGCGGCGCCTTACCTCAACGCTACATCGTTCACGTAGGGAAAATATTTTTTTTCCAATATAAATTTTTTGTTTGCTCCCAGAGAAGTTACAAACAAACATACATACATACATACAGGTAAAGCTAATAAAAGCGTGTTAAAAAAAAAGCCCGTGTGTCTGTGACCAAAATTTTGCAGACGCGGTATCGCACGAACCAGTGGACGGAATTTAACCAAACTTTATATTTAGTAAAACCATTGTCTTAAATTGATGTTGAATAGTGTTTGGGGTATATCGCCCAAAAGGTGCCGCTGTTAAGTTATGATTTCCTTACTTAAAAAAAAAAAAAAAAAAAAAAAAAATGTATAATTCAGCTTTTATAGCGTATAAATGCACTAGATTTGACATGTGGGATGGATGTTGTGTAAAACTGTAAAAATTAAATTTGAATACATATTAGACAATAAGTGGCGCTTCTACGTTGTAACTTAATCCCTTTTACGAGAAGGGGATATCTAAACTTCTACGATACATAAAGGAAGCATATTTTGCATGTGAGATGTATATGCAAAACTAAACTGATTTAATTTTGGTGCACATTGGTCGTGAGATGGCGCTGATATATTGCATTATTTTCTATTCACTTTTATTCCACGTTATATAAAAGGATAAAACTTAGTATGTGAAAGATATGTTATGAAAAGTTAGGCTGATTGAATTTAGGTGCATGTCGGCCGAAAAGTGGTGCTATTGTTACTTTTCTCGCTATTAACTTTATGCCTATGAAATTTGGTGCAATATGTACAAACAGTTGCTGAATTACAACCATTTGGAAATTCGCAAAAATTAAAGGCAGCACGACCTATCCGGCGATATATACCCAAAATGAATCAGCAAATATGAATAATATATCTCTCACATACCAATTTTGTAAATTTATATAATATAGAAACTAAGATATAGCCTTTCTGTAAAAGAAATCTAATTGAAGTATAGCGGTGCCACCTGCAGCGATAAGCACCTAATCTGAATCAGCATATTTTTTCATATAATTCGCCTCACATACGAAATTTGGTGCATTTAAATAGCATAGAAACTGAAATATTGCCTTCTCATTAACGGAATTAAATTGCATCACAGCATCGCCTCCTGACGGACGATATGCACAGAAATTGAAACAATTTAGTTTTACATAATATTTATCTTATATAGTTTGTTGCATTTGTATACCATAAAAGCTGAGATATAGTTTTCCTTTAAATGAAGAAAATGGCATCCTAACAGCGCTATCAATAAGACGATATATCTCAATGCAAATCAGTACCAATTATGTCAAGGTCCAACCAAATATCAAGCTTCGTTAAAACTGCGTGTTTTGATTTTGGAGTTACAAAGTTTGCTTTCATATCATAAACACCACAGACAAATGTATGTTATCTAAAAATGGACGAATCATTTTTAGTACATTTCAAAACGTGCAAAATTTTCAAAAAACAGAATGCAAGAATTTCTACGAACAAAATTTATTTTTCTTTTCTGTGTATATAAATATATATAAGAAAGTATGTATGGCCATCTCAAAAATCATTCTGTACCATTTTATATAAAAGCATCAATTACGTTTAACATGCATAAAGGTTTAATCAACATAGCATCTCTCAATTAATATTTTACATAAACTATTTGGTAGACTTTTAACCAATTGATCCTGAGATATATAGACAACTGAGAAATCGCAGAAATTGATAGTAGAGACAGCTTGCGGCCGATATATACCAAAATCCAGTAAGCATATTTTTTTTTTTCGTAATACATATTTAATACACTAATTTTATTACGCTTATATGTCATAAAAGCAGAACTATAGCATTCTCGTAGACAAGAAATCTTTCAGCACAGCCGTGTCATCTATCCTCCATTATGCATCCTAATTGAATCAGTGTAGTTTTACGTAATATTCATCTCAAATATCAAGTGTTGTGCATTTATTCCCTATAGAAGTTGAGATATACCGTTTTAATATGCGTTCCTTGAAATGAGATTACATTGCAGCATATCAGTGCCACCTGTCAGTCGATATGTCCCAAATTAAATCAACAGAGTCTTACACAATATAAAAATAATCTGGTGTGTCACTCACACGACTTTCTCTTACCCTGAAATTTAATACAATAAATACAGGTTGCAGATTAATAGGTAAGATAACGAGTACTGTTATGTAAACCTATGTTAAACAATTCATATTAGGCTTCTGAAGAGTTTTATATGATAATTAGTTCTGTGTGAGGGGGGCTACCGCTCCCTCAACCCCCCGTTTCATTAATGCACCTACATTTATATAGAATTTAATTCGGTTATTAAAAAATAATTTATTAAAAATATTATAAAAAAAATTATCTTTTATGATAATGCAGACTATTTCCATTTTAGAGAAGTAGTATAACACCAAATATCCAAAAAAAAAAATCCATTGTATTTTCAATATTAAAAAAAAAAAAACGATTTTTTTAATGTTTTTTTTTTCGTTAAAAGTAAAAAAATCGATAACTTTGTTTTAAATTATCGCAGATCAATGGTTCAACCATTCGTTTTATAGGTATTAGCGAGCTCTTTTGAAAGATACCCATTTTTTACCCAAAATTTACTCCCCTCGAGGGGGGGACTTCCCCCCCAGGGGGGGAGGCGAGGCTCCTACATACACAAAATTTTTTTCCCAGTTAACTATCTCCATTGCAAAAAATATATATTCGTTTCATTTGGTTTAGTGCAATCTATAGACGTTAAACTCTACTTACCTGCAATTTCCCCCATAGACGTAATGTATTAGAATTCTCTTGATTGTCCCTGTACACGAACCATTTGCTTGATCTTAACGAAAAGCTTACTGTAGCATCCCTATATGATACACATTTAGAATACCAAGTTTGAACTTTCTGCCATAATTTGTTTTTGAGATATGCTGATAACAGACAGACACACAGACAGACACACATACACACCTACATACAGACAGACACACAGACATACACACAGACCATTTGCTAAAAACATGATTTTCGTATTGAGGGGACCTCAAAACGTGTAAATATAACAAAATCTCGCGTTCGAAAATTTGGCCCAAAAACAATACTTTCTCTACCTTATGGGTAAGAGAAAGTAATTATAGCTGACAATCATAAAAAGAAAAATTACAAAATAAATAAATCAGAGCTTTCATTTGTATTTTTTTTTTTTTTTATTTTTTTATTTTTTTTAAGTTAGTGTTAAGTTTAGTAATGTAAAATTTCGATTTACTCACTAGTATTTATCAAGAATAGCTACGAAAAATCTTCAAAATTAAATATTTCAATTGTAAAATCTGCAATTTTTGACTTAAAAACTTGATTTTTACAGCATTTTGTTATATCATAGAGATAGCCAGATTTACAAATTTTTGAAAAAATCTGAACAATTGTATGCTATTTACGGCGTTCTTAATTTTACCCCAGTACCATAAACAATAAAATGTAATAATCTTTTATTCCAGACAAGGTGTCGGCTGTTATAGGAGAATCGTCTACGAGAGGGAATCGGCAAAATAACCGCATCATAACATCGCCGGAAAAACATAAAACGAAGTCAAATTTCATATTTTAATAATTTTTATCACTATAATAAAAAAAAAAGGAATATCAAGCTACGAGGTGTATCATGAGGCGTCAAAATAGACCTCTGTGTATTTTTGTTTTTGTTTTATTTTTATATATTTTTGCTGACATCCGTCTGTCCACAAAGCGACCGACGTACACACAAAAAAATTGACAGTTCTTTTTACGTAGTGGGCCGCAAAAGTATCCGGGTACTAGCAAAAATTCCTATATAAAAAAAAGTACAATTAATACAGTTTTTTTTTTTTTTTTTTTTACAATAAATCCTTGTCGAATCCTATTCTTGGTCTGCCTAAGAACATGATTCGACAAGGATTTATTTCACAAAACAGTATTAAGTATACTTTTTTTACACAGGAATTTTCGTTAGTGCTCGTATATTTTTGCTGCCGACTGCATGTAGAAATAAAACTTATTCTTTGGCGATGTTTCTGTCAGCGATGTTATGACGGGATATCCAATTGGGACGTGATATGTCTGTTGTTTTGGTTAAAATATTCATCAATTATGACATTATTAAAAATATATATATAAATCGAAAAAATATATATACATTGTTGTAAATTAACATTTACGATCATAGTTACTCATCTAAAATAGTTATACACTATGTAATATAGTATATATAAATGCTTTTATTATATTTTATTTATTTATTTATTTGTCGAAAATTATTATTTGAAAAAGTGTATATAATTACATTGACTCAAAAAATTTCCTAATATTTGGATATATATATATATATATATATATATATATATATAAATGTCTTACGTGAAAAGAAATAACTAGAAGAAGAAAGACCGAATATTATTTTGTTTCTTTCAAACATTTAAATGATCAGTTTAAATTTATTAGCAGATTTTCTTTAGCGTCTAGATTATTTATTATACTACAGTACACAATTGTAATAAAATTATATCATCAATTTAAAATGTAGTATTTTTTTTTTTTTTTTTTTTTTTTTTGTAATTTATTATTTATTGTTCAGCTATACAGAAACAGATATTCTATCTTCTCTAACCATTTATTATAATTATAATTTTTTATGTCTTTACACTTAAGAATATACAGTTGGTAATAAAAGTGTCCGAACACTAACAAAAATTCCTATGTAAAAAAAGTACACTTCATACGGTTTTGTTAAATAAATCCTTATCGAATCCTGTTCTTACATTGACTAAGAAAAGGATTCGACAAAGATTTATTTAACAAAACCGTATGAAGTGTACTTTTTTACACAGGAATTTTCGCTAGTGTTCGGACACTTTTGTTACCGACTGTACTAGAATTATTCTTGCGAAAATAAATTTAAATAAATAAAAACTGAAATTTAAAATAGATAAATAATACAAATACAAATGCTATTTTACTATGATATTATTGTTTAGATTACTTAATTATACATTACTAATATTTAAATTTTGTATTATGCATGGAGCAGTAAATATTTATTTGTTCAATTTATTTGTTCCACTTTCGAACATCTGCGAACATACTAAATAATATTACATAAAATTTTTAGTATCCACCGCTTTTTCTACACCCACTTTATTTTTAGAGCACTTTTCTTGAAATTTAATTACAGTTAGATAAGTAAAGTAAACTGTTGTCTAAAAAAAGTGAGGGTACTAAGAATTTTACGAAATATTATTCGGGTTTTTCAGCGTTTCTAAAATTTTAGCACTCTTATTACATTGTCACCACTATTAACAAAGTAAATTTCTTTAAAGTAATTTAATTCTACAATAAACGTTATATAAATGAGTATTGAATTAAAGAAGGAATGGAAATTTCTGCCATTTAAACAATATATATATAATGTATTTTAATTGCAACTGAATAAACTTTTGAATTTAATACACTTATTGTATTACATTATTCGTATGGCAATATAAATGTATTTAAATGAGATGTTTGTTCTAATGTAAATGCACGATTTCATGTTCGTTAAAAAAGGTGGAAACTTTCTTCCCAGTTAAGGTAACGGTGAAAATATAATAAAACGAGCATTAAGTTTTAGGAAAGCTGAGAGCAGAGCTCGAAGACTCCGCCCTGTTTCCAGGACACCCTCAAAGATGAGAAATTTCCGCCCTTCTTGCTACCACTATTTTTATAAAGTATATTTACTGCATTTTCTTAGTAATGTGACGTGATAAAATATTGTAAAAAAATAGTGGTAGCAAAAAAGGCGGAAATATCCACATCCCTCTCATTGTTACCAAATTTGTCGGATTTTTTATTCTATAATCACCAATAATTTCAAATCGGATATTCGATATATATAATAGATAAAAATCTTCGAAATAATTTGTCAAAAGTTACAATTAAAAGTTATTGCTAATTAGGGAATAAAAAATCCGCTAGATCTGGAAACACTGATCTCTCAATGTGTCATGACGAAAGGGCGGAGACTTAGAACTCTGAGAGGACTGATTAAATAGAATGTCGGTATATTTTTGTGTAAACAATCGGTTTTTTAGAAATACTTGACATAATAATGACAAGCTATTTTAATTTTTTTAACGTATAACAGTAATGCTATAAATGTATTCTGTATCTTTTCTAAAATGCAAAATTTATATAAATTCTGAGAAATTTCATCTAGATTCAGTACTTAAAAAAAAAAAAAAAAAATGTTTGTTTTTCATTGATCACTTTATTCACACCGTTATAGATATGTTTCTATACGTAACATTACATATATAAAGGAAGAAAAAATTACTTTCAGAATATTTTCTGAATACGCGCCCGTGTTTGCATGTTTGTCTGCAGGCTCTCCTTTGAGGGAGGGATGTGTGGGTGGAGATATTGCTTTTAAGTGTAAGGAGCTGGATAGAATAAGGTGATATCTGGGAAGGCATTTGGTTTCTACCGCAAGTTCTGACCTTTCCAACTTCATGTCTTCTATTCTTTCTTTCATTCTTTCTTCTTTTTATCGGAAGGGGGCGTGGGTGCTACGTAATTGTTAAATGGTATCCGAATCAATTCCTTATGGCTCATTTTCATTTAGGATATCTATATCTTAGTAATTATCAGGCGTATTGGAAGCAATTAGTTAGATTTGCTTCACTAAATATTCCTTGAAAAGAAGTTCAGTTAGTAAAAATTTAAACTTCACAAACGCATGCAATGGGGATATATACACTGTTTATTGCCACATGTTAAAATATATTCCAGTGCATACAAAGGAATGATCAAGACATTTTACATAAGAGGAATAAATAGATGAAAAAAAAAAAAAAAAAAATCTGGAGTGTCTCCACTTGACTTTCCGAACGTTCAGAAATTAACGGTTGTAAAAATAAATTAAAGTAAAAGAATTCCTTAAATAAAAGTAAAAATTATAATAGGTTGTATAAATATTTTTCTCAATATAGTATATTTTAATTTTACGCTATTAGTACACTTCAAATAATTTGAGTCCTTAGGCCATAATGATAAAGAACTTTTCTTTGTGTCTCTGTAAAAACACTAAGTGCTCCAATGTCTATACAATTCCCCAATATCTATACAATACATTCTATGGTAGGCTCGAATCTCGAGGACAAAACTACCTTCTTCCCCAAAAAATTACAACATATTTGGGGACGCCGGTTATAAAGTTATAATAAATTACTATAATAAAACCTTAATATGTATAATAAATAAGCTGAAATAAGTTATTTTAGGTGCTTTATACATAAAAATTATTAAAATTTTACAATTTAAGGCGATTTAATTATTTTTTTATATTTTTCTCCTCGAAATTAGAGGACACTGCAATCTTTGTTCCCAAATTGAATGAAAAAAAATATGGTCGCTCTATTCTATGGTGACCTTTAACATGCATATCAATTTTCAGCTCAATCGAATAAAGCGTTTAGACGCTATCACACTTTAAAGAATTTGAGCCTTCAGGCAATAATGATGAAGAAATTTTCTTTGTGTCCTGTAAAAAAACTAAGTGTTTGACACTCTAAAATCTATACATTTCAAGCGACGGTGAAATTGTCAACATATTTGAATCGGACGTTTAGACGCTATCGTACTTCCAATAATTTGAGCCCATAGGCCAACTTTCAACTCAATCGAACAAAGCGTTTAGAAGCTATCGTGGTCACTAACATGCATGTATATATCATAGTAAAAATAGCATGAACCCAGTGGACTTCAAAAAATATAGAAACACCAAAAATGACTTACTTACAATACTTCCCTACATTCCTTTCGGGAAGTAAAAAAAGGAACAACTTTATCGCAAATAGAAAGCAATAAATAAATTTGTGCATCAACACAAGTAAAAAATCTGAATTAAAATTTCACGAAGCACATGTAAAATTTAAACCTTCCGAGTCTCTAATAATTGTCTTTTACATTCAGCAGAAAATGGTTTATTACTTTCCGCTATACATATAATGGGTGTTTCATAAGTCTTAACCCTTTGCGGCGCAAGACAATTTCAAATATTTAAATTATACTGCCACCGGAATTCATGAACTAAATTAAACTAAAAGAAATTTTAAATTTTACGGTTTAAAAAACAGGCCTTTTCTGATGTGTTATAAACGTGTATTTTTGCTAAAAAATTTCCGGGATGAATTTTTGCAGCTGGATCTTTAATTTTGCGTCCTCGCAGTGAGGACAGCGCGCGTTAAGGGGTTAACACTTTTCATAAAAGTTTAAAGAACTGCTAGACTTTAACTCTGTTTGCAAAAAAGTTATTTTCGTGAGCTTTTTTCTTCTTAATTTTGGGGAAGAGGGGTGAGGAAGAAAAATAAAGTTATAATTTTCGTCGATAGTCGTTCAATGGAAATTTTGACAGCTGCATAAAAATTTAATTCTTGTAAATTAAACCGCTTGAGATTTTTATCTTATTAAATCCTATATAATTTTGTGTTTATGTCTATGATAAATGTTTAAAAACTGGACCTGAGATAGTCTTTTTATAACACATTTATATTGTAAAAAAAAATCATATCACGATCATTATAGTGCGACAGTAAAATCACGGTTATTTTAAGGGAACTTACCACCTTTCACTTTTAGTTTTCTGAGTGCTAAAACTTAATTTCGAATAAAGTAAATAAAGAGTGTTAGGTAATGAGAAAATGTCACCCCCTCCTCCCCCCCCCCCCCCCCACACACTCCGAATCATAGGATAATATGATATTTGGCTGCAGGAGAGGTCGACGTTTTAACTCTGGCCGCCTTTGAAAAGGGTAAAATTGTAATGTTTACACTGCATTTTTTTTTTGTTAATGTACTAAAAAATTACTTATTAATCAAGTAACTATGCATATAATTATAATTCTTAGGACTTATTTAAGACCTTCAAACAAGCCAAATTCCAAAATTATAAATGTGTTGTGGGAAAAAAAGTTTCAGTGACCGCATTTATCCGTCAGCGACAGTCAAATGGTTAAAGAGGTAGAGATATGCCATAAGAATCCTTGGTCGTCAGATGCTCCTTCAATGTAATCCAATAGGGATTTTCTTGCTCGGTATAATCATGTTTCGTTCAGCAATGAACTTTTTCGGATTCTGTTCGGTCTCTTTGAACATCTCGTCATTTTTCTCAGGAAGCAATTAAAAAAAAAAAAAAAAAAAAAAAAAAAAAAAATCATTAAGCAAATTTTAGGGCCTAATTTTCAGTCTCTGAAAGTTTTTTTTTTTTTTTTTTTTTTTTTTTTTTTTTTTGGGGGGGGGGGGTAATTGCTGCTATAAAATGGGATAAGTTCAGAGTGGAATTCAAGAACACAGAATGAGGAAAACTATTTTTGAATGAGATATCCCGATTACATGAAGCAACAAAAATCCCATTGATTACATTGGGAAGGAGACTGAGAATTTAGTTTTGAACCTGAAGGCCATGTCGCCAGTCAACTAGCAGACTGAAAGATTCTAAATAGCGAGGGAGAAAAAAAAAAGCTAACATTACTAAACAATTTTAGTAGGAATTTAAATGGGAAAGACAATTTTGTCTAAATTATTTTGTATATACTTTGTGAATTATTTGCAATTTAAGCATTAAAGAGGACTTTACACTACTATAAAATTTTAATATAAAAGTTTGCATTTCCATTGAATATTTAACTTGAACTAAGGTTTGTTCAATAAAAATAAATTCAAACAAGAATTCTTATGGTCCCCCCAGTAAGAAAACTCAATTTTAAGATTCCACAGTTTGAATTTTTCAAGGAATTCACGATCTTCAAAATGCTTGAACTGGAACGCAGAAAAAGAGTAAAGCACGATTTTTTTTTTTATGATATTGCAAAATTCACCTATAGTTCTTTTAAGTAGGTACTATTAAACAAATTTAAGTAACTGTAGAAGTTTTAGCGTTTTAAGATCATGAAGAAAATGTAAACATGAAAGTCTAGTCTAAGATTTCAAATCTAAAAAATATCAAAAACCTTAAGAACTGTTGCTGGAATATATATTTTATTAAAGAAACCTAATATTGTTCAATTTATAAATATTACATGGAAGTAAGCTTTTACACAAAACCTTTCGGGGTGACATAACCCCTTAAGGATCCTTTGTAGTCCGATAACCTTTCTCTCCCCCCCCCCCCCTATAATCAATAGGATTTTTGTTGCATGATAAAAAGAAAAAGTTAATTGCTCTAAGAGAAAGTGTTCGAACAGTAAATAAATTAAAAAAAAAAACAGAATTCTAAAGACTTGATCGTGATAATAAAAATCAATTAAAAATATTGTTTACATGGAAAAGGAAGATATTTCACTACTAAGGGCCTTTAAGGAATATTTTATTAAATAATTTTAAAAGTTACTGCAGGAAAGTAAGGCGGACTCTACAGTGCTATATGTTAGTATAAACCAAGTTCTATTATTTATATTAAACTTTCCTTATTTAATCTAAAACAAAGCTTCATTAAAGAAGCACCTACATTGGCAGATGAGAAATTTTTTTCAAAAGTTGAAAAATATTCAAATTTATACAGGATTGTTGGATTGCGAAAAACCAGCTTTATTACAATTTGTGAAACTTTATCAGATAAAACTTTTATTACGGATTGTATTTTTATTTTTATTATCTAAAAAGAATAAAGTTTCATTTGCCACCAGATTACTTTATTGCGCATAAATCTTATTTGGGAATTTATAGACTTGTTTGCAATATGTTTTCTATAATGTATGAAGTCGAAATTTAAAAACTTACTCTTTAAAAAGTTTTCGCTTGGAATGCACTATAGACTAGAATATCGAGTGACCATGGCTATCGCTTATATATATATATATATATATATATATATATATATATATATATATATATATTTTTTCTCAAAATACAATAAATTTGATTCAGAAATTCTTAGACCAAAAATATTTTACTCAGTTTCAATAGAGTTTCGCAGCTTAATGTATTACACAGTAGTCTAAAAGTTAAAGAAAACTACAGCAAAATTAATTTTATTAACATTGCTTATGCATATTTATACAAAATTCAGCACTAAATCCTTTCATGAACATTAAAAAATTACTATACTTAACCCTTAAAAAACAACGATTTCTGTAACACGCAGTTCGTTTAACTCTGAATTCTACTTAAAAATAGTTATGAAGTTATCAAAAAGAAACAAATCTACATCCAAGTTCTAAAATAGAATTGTTTAAATGCAGTTTAAGTTTAGCGTACCTGACAAAAATCTCATTAATAAGCGTAAAGTTGTTAACGCCTCTTGAAAAAACTCCCTTTTTTCATACCACTTTATTTTTTTAGAGTATTTCTCTCCAAATGCTGTTACGATTAAATAAGAATAAAATTACTCTAGAAAATGACTGTTGGGGAAAAAAGGTACTAAAGATTTTACGCTTCATAATGAGATTGCTGGCACGTATGACTTAGTAATGTCTTTAAGAAATGCAACGAAATTGAGTTAAAAATAGAGTTGAATACATCAAAGAATTAAAAATCATCGCATTTATACAATTTCAAATTCTTTATTGCAAGGCAGTTAAGTTTTAAAGTTTATAAAATACATTACAGTTTTTGAGCTGCAACAATGTTTACAATCTCTTCACATTTTGCACGAAGATGGTGGCACTTGTGTAATAGAAACTCTAATCCCTTTGATATTTTATACAATGTAAGTGAGCTAGTAGTTTCTCAACCTTTGCAACAAATAAAAAAAGTATGGATGAAATCGACGTATAATTTACTTTCGGTAAAAAATTTACACTTGAAATCATATTCAATAACTTATTCTTGATCGGCAGCTCAAAATCACACTTAGAAAGTTAGGAAGGTTGACAGGAAAGAAAAACCAAAAGAAAAAGTGTTACATTTAAAATAAAAAGAAAACATCTTGCGATATCGTCTGCCGATGAAAACTAAGGTATGTTGAACTGATTACAATAGACTCGAGTTAATCCTAAAAGTAGCTTAAAGTTTTACAGATAAATTTTATGAAATAACCTAATACTCAAGCTTAACTCTACATCATTTGATAGTCTTTCATTCATCTACATTTTTAAACATTAAAATTAAACCATTATAAATTTTTTATGCACTATACGCCATTAAGAATGCTTACGTTACAAAAACAAATTATAACCTACACACTAACCTACGCACATTTCAAGCATCACGTAAGCATTAAGAACGTTTTAAACAAAAAAAGAAATAAAATAAAATGGAGACTTAAATTTTTAATAATTAAGAAACTACTACTTCAGATATTGTTTAAAAATTCAGATTTTTTTATCTTATTTAACTTTTATAGAATAGAATTCTAGAAGGGATTTATTTCCAAGTGCCACCACGTGAATACAATTTTATATGTATCATAACAAAATTCTTCATAAAACTTTGTTATAGATTCTTAAGTGCCACTTTTACAATAAAAAATTTCATGTTACATTAAGTTCTTCGTAATCTTATTCTGCTTAGGTGCTTGTCAAGAGTTTTAAGACCTATATGGGGAGAAAAAAGCTTTTAAGTATCACATAAAATAAATTGATAAACTATTTACATTTTTAATTAAGGTGAATAGTTATTTCATTATTATTAGTTTGTGTTAATGAATGTTACGATTAGTATTAATAAACATGATTTTAGCTGTAAACTGCAGCTTTTACAATTAAAGAAAAAAAAAAGTGAGAAAGATTCGTATAATCCAATAATTTTAGTTTTGTCAGATTTAAAGTACAATGACGAAAACTTGCTCCGTCACATTGTACATTAAGATTTTCAATGAATTATGATTGCTAATTTTATAATATGCATTTTTGCTTATTCACGTACTGCATTCACGTGCATAAAAAGTCAAAGTTGGACTGGAAAGCGACCAAGTTGGACTGGAAAGCGACCAAGTTGGACTGGAAAGCGACCAAGTTGGACTGGAAAGCGACCAAGTTGGAATGGAAAGCGACCAAGTTGGAATGGAAAGCGACCAAGTTGGAATGGAAAGCGACCAAGTTGGAATGGAAAGCGACCAAGTTGGAATGGAAAGCGACCAAGTTGGAATGGAAAGCGACCAAGTTGGAATGGAAAGCGACCAAGTTGGAATGGAAAGCGACCAAGTTGGAATGGAAAGCGACCAAGTTGGAATGGAAAGCGACCAAGTTGGAATGGAAAGCGACCAAGTTGGAATGGAAAGCGACCAAGTTGGAATGGAAAGCGACCAAGTTGGAATGGAAAGCGACCAAGTTGGAATGGAAAGCGACCAAGTTGGAATGGAAAGCTTGTGACCTTTTATGGGAGAATATAAATCTAAGCATCACTAAAGAATTATGATCAATGTCACAATACCGAGAATTAAGGTTAAAAAAGTGATATTTTCGATAAAAACTTCATTATGCTTTATAAAATTATAAAGAACATTAATAATGTAGGGGAAAGTGGGGATGAATGGGACATTTTTCAAGTTTTTACTGTTAACGTTCAATATATTAATTCAGAATTTTGTAACATTGCTCAGAAGTACACTTCAGTATTCAGTTACAAATAAACATACTAAAAAATTATATTAATAATTCTTTTTTATATGCATGTGCATTGTCTCATTCATCCCAACATATGGGAATGAATGGGACATGATTGGGGATGAATGGGACAGGACTGGAGTTAACAAAGAAAACAAAACAAAATGGAAAGTAAATAAATTTTTAAAGTTAAATTGGTTTATGTGATTTTATTACACACTATGAAGTTACTGAAATCAACATAAACTGATGTATTGACTGAAATTAACATTGAAAGGCAAAAGTCCTTTGGTTAGCACAGTTCCTAGTGCTCTATGCTTTGGTAATTTAATCTAATAAGATCTAAAAATAAATAAGACATTAGAAAGATATAAATCATTATAAAAGAGTACAGATTATCCAGATAAATTTTTGTTTCCGACTGATCGGGAAAATTAAGCATTCTATTCTGTATTACATTACTAATCACCAGGATTTATTTAATTAACTTGATTGAAATTGTGATTTTAATCCAATTATTATTAGTTTTTTTAATTATTGATATTATTGATTTAAGTTGCATTGAATATTCTAAATTTTTTTAATCCTAATTATTATAAACAAAAATCGGAACAATTAATTTCAATCTATTTTTCTCTAAACCAATGCTACTTTATAATTCCATGTTGTAACTACTGAGCTACAGGTTAAAAAAATAATGAAAATCTATTTACGATTTGTTTTAATATAATTCTTATGTGCAATTTTAAATTAGCACATAGTGGGGGATGTCCCATTCATCCCCATCACCACATGATCATATAAAACCTGAAATAGGCCTAAGGAACAATTGTCAATATTCTTCTTGAATATTGAAAACACAATAAAAGATTATGCCTTTTCAGCATATATGCGTTATATTAACTTTAAGCAAATAGTTAATTTTTAATTACTATCTAATTGAATCAGTAAAAACTTACTCTAGCAGCAGAAAAAGACGCTAATATTTTCTGCCCTTCAACAGCACAATTCTGAAACTACACTTGATGAATGATCTCAGTACTGCCATATCAGAAAATTTGTCAACTTTCTGGTGCTTGCAAAACAAAAATTTTGCTATTTCCCATTGATCCCCACTCTCCCCTATATTCTTTGTATAGTTGAACTTCGAAAATCTAGAATCAGCGGGACCGCAGCGATTCTAGATTTTCGAGTTTTCCCCGTATTTTAGAATTTTTTTAGAAAAAAAAAAAATTCTAAAATGATATTATAACATACAAAATGCAATTTTTATGCTAGCGAAAATAAACGACGATCAAATTGAGGACTTAAATTACAAAATGGAAATAATAGATTTAATTTAGAATTAAAATAATTAATTTAGAATTAAAATATAAATACATTAATTAATATGCTGTAGACAACTGATAAAGTGTACTAGAGAGCTGCTAAAAAACTATGTATTCATTAAAAATTACTCAAAAGCTATAGAAAGAAATTTCTATGTTGATTTTTTAAAAATATTTTTGTAATTTAAAGCTGTTTTACTCAAATGAAATTTTATTTTCCCTTTTTTCAAACTTACCAGTTTCTTAAAAAAATAAATTTTTTCATTAACAATCAAGTAGTATAAAAAATATGCAAGATTATTACTATATTTTTGTATTTAGTTTCCAGTTAAAAGGAATTTAAACTGCATTCCACAAGGAATGTGCAAACAGGTACAACAAAATTTTAAAAGTAAAACTAAAATCGTTTAAATGTCAGGATTTTAGGGACTTCCGGATTTTCGAGTTTTAACTGCTTAATACTTTAACCTTTTTTTTTACTATCATTTAAAAAAAATTCATTAAAAACATTTAAATACATAATTTCGTTTTGTTTTAGATAAAATTCTAGGACTAGTGAATAATCACATTTCTTCTACTGTACTAGACATAAAATTTAACGCATACATTTTAAAGACGACAATTTCACGAACATAAATACATGCATAAACAATGAAGAAAAACCTCCCGATAACACACACTTCAATTTTTTTAGAATTTAGGTGTACCTCATGAAATTTTGAATAAAAATTTAAATTTAAGTGTTTTAATTGTAAAGCAGGAAATCAATTTCTATGTTTTATTTAAAATGCATGGCTACCAACCCTTCTGATTTTTATTTTATTCACACCACTATTTCCACAAAATATTTGCTTTATATAGTACAGAAAAACTTTCAATTAAATACGACAACGATAATCTAAAAAAGCGGTGGTAGAAAAATCAGGAGAGGTGGCAACTAGGTAAATAATATAATAAAGTAATCAAACTACACCTGATATCAAGAAATGGCCTTGAGGGATCTTTCAGGTTTTAGTGGAGAAGTAGTATTAAACTCTTGCTCAGGATTAAATAAGTCTGTCTCTGGAATTCCAAGATTCATGTAGAAGCAAAATGTCTTTTCTGTCAGTTGATTGGAGATTCGCAATAACTTTATTCTTGAAGATTCCAAGACGACCAACTGGAAAGATTAGAGAAGCAATATCCTGCTTGACAAAATCGCCAGTTTTCTAGCTTCATCCATCATGTACAGCACACAAGTCCCCCCCCCCCCTCAACGTATCTGGAACACTAAAGTGTTTTTCCCTTTATTTGATTACAGCCGTGGCTATTTATAAACTTAGAAAAATGTCTTCAAATGAGGATGTACAGGAGTCAAGCATTCTTAAAAATGGGATCCACATTGAATCAGATTAGTTTGTGTGCGATGAAAAATAGCCAGAACTAACCCTCTCCGAAGTTGCGATTCAAATGAATATTTAATGAACTTACGTTTGCTATTTTCAAAACATTAAATTAATCTACACTTTCGACATCGAATCTCAGGAAATTTAAAGAAAAAAAGCAATTAACGTATTAAAATTTAATGAAATTTCATGGTCTTCTACAAACACTAAATTTCCTCATTAACATTCAATGAACTTTTAGTCAGGTACCTAAATTTCATAATGAACAACTGCTACTTTATTTCGCTAACCGAAAGATAAAAAGTTTTGAAATTTTCTGCTCACATTCAATTTTATAAACTAAATCCTTATTCAAATTGCATCATTTGTTTATAAAAACAGTTTCAACCCAAGAATTAAGTGCTGAGATTTAGTTCCATGGAAACGGCATTAATCAATGCATAATCAGTTATTTACACTAACATCCGATTAACACATTTAAATTGAAATGACGCGAGAAGCCTCCATTTGTAACGCAATGCCGAAGTTAAATTTTTATTATTAGAAAGATAAGGGTACATTTAGAACAAAATTATAAAGTACGCGTTTGTTACGGTTGAATCATAAATATGAGTTAGAGGAAAAGGTTAATGTTTATAAAATAATATTAGTGTAAGTTAACTTTAATAAACATTGCCGGCCGGGCTTAAGTTAAAATAACTGGCATTAGTCACAAGTGGAGACATTTCTGAACAAATCTTCATATACTGGAAATCAAAAATTAAATTTTGTTAATACTTAGTATGCTGCTCATATGCTGTGACGAGATTTAAAAGATGACTTAATATAAAAATTGTGGGAAATAAAGAAAATGCTTTTAGATATTAATGTAAAAGCATGAAAATTAAACCTACTAATTTCAAATAATGGAACCACTGCTATGCAATCCTTATAAAATATATATATTTTTTTTTAATATTTTTAGTTGAACTTCACGTTTAAGTAACCTTTTAGCTAAAAAAAAAAAAAAAAAAGGGAAAAGAAAGAAATTGTGTCTACTTTTTAACTATTTGTCTAGAACGGAAAAAAAAATATTTTATCACAAAGGCTGTACCCGTAAAATTTTTTTCAGAAGGAGTACTCAAACTCTAGTACCTAATGCTGAGTGTTAGAAATGAAAAGGTACTCAAAAACATTTTGACAACTTTCCAAATTCTGGATAAAGGAGGGGGGAGGGGGGTAAAGGGTTCAATCCCGATCCATTATGACGATCAATGACTTATTAGTAGAACTATAAGATAATTTAACATTCAAGAGTAAGCATTTTATCATAAAACATTAAGCCAAAGAAACTTTCTTAAGTATCTTATAATAGCTCGTTAACACACCACCATACGTATTTAATATTAAAAAAAGAGTATTAACAGGCGTAGATTTACCAAAATCTAGACTCCTACTAACTTGAGCTTAAATGGGTAAAACTTGCTCTATATCATGCCGTAAGATTTAAAAAATCTTCTATTGATATATATTTTCTTTTTTTCGCTTCTAAGTTATCAACGATTATACCAAAATATTATCCAGTTCAAGTAATATCTACGGAGAGCTAACTTATCTTCTTTCAAGGCACGTCTTAAGCTACTTTGGATAATGCATACAGCGGAAGCACTACATTCCATTACCCGATTGAATTGAACACATACATATTTACAAATGCGTGACGAATTACACTAACATATGTACAACTTAAAACTTATAGTTACAAAGACTTTTTGCCTCTAATGATCCTTGGGACAAAGTCACGCTAAATTTGCGTCGGCCTCCATCTTCGTAAAAAATGGCGACCACTGCGTGACGAACTCTATATAGACAACGGTCCTTTTACTTTTGCAGGTAAACTAACAGTTAAAATGTTCTAAGATATCTCAAACGACATATATTTTGAAAATTCCGAAGGTTTTGTAGGGCCGCGGTAGCCCAGTCTGTAGAGCGCCGTCCTCGTAATTGGAAAATTGCGGGTTCGGTACTTGAGCCGGCCAAAGACCATCGTGTATACTAATGGTGGCTGGTGCACGTAAAATCTGTCGTGGCCGCAATGTCCTCCATGTTCCCATCAAAATTATACCTCTGGGGGTCACCGAAGCGGGAGAGCCATCCCTTCCGTGGAGGATCAAAATTGTGATGGCATGTCTCCGGACTGCCTCTAGGGGTGTATCCCAGACCGTCGCCAATTGCCCATCTGCGCAGCACTAGTGCGACGTAAAACCCAACCAACCAACCGAAGGTTTTGTAGAAAAGAAAATCCGCAATTTGAAAGCTTCTGAATTATTTTAATAGGGTTTAGGTTGAATGGATTTTATGTTGCACAAGAATTACGCAGTTTTTAATAGGCGATGATCTGGGATTCACACACGGTTGGGGTCTGGAGACAAACATTCCAATTTCAACCCTTCACGAAAGGGAAGGCTGCCCTCCTTTGGTTAACTTTACATGCATTAATTTGCTGAATTTGGAGGATATTGCTATACGACAGACTTTTTGGGCATCAGATCATTTAATAGGTTGGTTGGTTGGTATGAGTTAATGTCGCAGTAATCTCTATATAATAAAAAAAATTACTGGCTCTAGCGTCGAAATTTTTGTCTGCGACTGCATCTTCTCTCGGAGGGCAGGGTCCTTCGCGTTATAAGAAATGCCGATGTTTTCCGAATACTCGGAGGAAGGCATTTCAGCTGCTTAGAAATTTCAATCATTTTAATTAAAGAAGTGATTAACGAAAAAACGAAGGGTTTATGAAGGCAATCGATTTCCCATCTTGAAAACACTTTCTTCCATGACGTTGTTCTTCTGTCATGAAGTCATTTTATACGGGAAAATTAAAATATGATCTATGGTTGTAGGTAGGTATGTTCGGTTTAGAGTCGCACCAGTACTGCGCTATGAATAATTGGCGACGGTCTGGGATGCACCCTTAGGGATGTTCCGGATACACGCCATCACAATTTTGATCCTCCTCGGAGGGGATCGCTCCACTGCTTGGGCGATCCCCAGAAGTATAGTTTTGATGGGAACATAGAGGACTTTGCGGGCTCGACGAATTTTATGCGCACCAGTCACCATTAGTGTATACGACGGTCTTTGGCCAGCTCAAGTATCGAACCCGTAATGTTTCAATCTTTTGAGATCGGCGCTTTACCGACTGCGGTACCGCGGAGTGGATCCATTGTTGTAAAAAAGAAATAAAAAGGGTCATATACTAAATCTGTGATGAAAAACGGTCTGGATATTACGAATTTCTTGATATTCCAATATATACACTGATGGAAAAGAAAATCCCAACACCAAGAAAAAATTATTGTAGAGTAATGAAATTTCAGCAATACATTTGTCTAGGTAACATATTTAATTGATTAAAGTTTCAAGATCACAGGTAGAGCCATTGGCGAGAAGAGCCATTTCAAATGTGAAATGTTGGTACATTAGTAACCGGTGTAACTGCCAGAATTTTGAATGCAAGCATGCAAACGTGCATGCATTGTGTCGTACAAGTGTCGGATATCAGTTTGTGGGATGGAGTTCCATGCCTGTTGCACTTGGGCGGTCAATGCAGGGACGGTTAATGCTGGTTGTGGATGACGCTGGAGTTGTCGTCCAATGATGTCCCATACATGCTCGATTGGAGAAAGATCTGGTGATCTAGCAGGCCAAGGCAACATGTCGACACTCTGTAGAGCATGTTGGGTTACAACAGCGGTATGAGGGCCAGCGTTATCCTGTTGGAAAACACCCCCTTGAATGCTGTTCACGAATGGCCGCACAACAGGTTGTATCACTAGACTGACGTACAAATTTGCAGTCAGGGTGCTTGGGATAACCATGAGAGTGCTCCTGCTGTCATACGAAATTGCTCCCCAAACCATAACTCCAGGAGTAGGCCCTGTGTGTCTAGGCCGCAGACAGGTCGTTAGCAGGCGTTCACCTGGCCTCCTTCTAACCAACACACGGCTATCACTGCGACCAAGGCAGAACCGGCTTTCATCAGAAAACACAACAGATCTCCACTCCGTCCTCCAATGAGCTCTAGCTTAACACCACTCACGTCGCAAACGGCAGTGGTTTGGAGTCAGTGGAATGCACGCTACAGGACGTCTGGCTCGGAGCTGTCCTTGAAGTAACCGATTTGTAACAGTTCGTTGTGTCACTGTGGTGCCAACTGCAGCTCGAATTTCAGCTGCAGACGCAGTACGATTAGCCGCAGCCATACGCCGAACACGGCGGTCTTCCCTCTCAGTAGTGCCACGTGGCCGCCCGGAACCCGGTCTTCTTGAGGCAGTACCTTTCCTTGACCACTGCTGCCAACACTCATGCACAGTGGATACATTCCTGCCAAGTCTTTCTGCAATATCGCGGAAAGAAAACCCACCTTCTCGTAGCCCTACTACATGACCTCGTTCAAACTCAGTGAGCTGTTGATAATGGCTTCTTCGTCTTCTTAGAGGCATCCTTGACTAACATTAACCCACTACGTCAAATCTCAACTGTAAATAACGATCACGAACCTTACAGCGCTTATTTAAAGCAAACCTCATTTGCATGTTCATAGAGTCGCTACTAGCGCCACACTTATGCGCGTAGCTCGAAATTTGAATCGACGTCATCTTTCAGATGTATAAACACGCCTACCAAATTTTCGTTTATCTAGCACAGCTTCTTCCTGGTGTTGGGAATTTTTTTTTCCATCAGTGTATATATATATATATATACTAATTTTCATAAAAATAAATAAAATTAAACAATGTGATATTAAATATTATTTTGAAATTGAATACGAGGATTTTTAATATATTTTTCAGCTTTTGTCTAGTGTTATGCACTATTAATATTCCTATTCAGTGCAGAACAAAGCTGCGAATAGGTGGGCGCATCTGTGCATGGGTTAATAAGTAAAGTGAGTCGGGGGTTGGTGAGTGGAGCAAGCAGGGGGCAGGGTCCCCTAGTTCATTAAAAAGAAGTAATTTTCACTTTCAACGACCATTTGAATAAATATTTATAATGCGCCTAGGTAAATATGCAGCATATTATTCTGTAAGGAGAACAGTAAAAAGTTTTTTAAAAATCTGCACTGCTAACAGGAAGAAAAGAAAAGAAATATATATGCAGATAAAGAGTAGTGTGTTTTTTTATGAATATTTCCAAAAATTCTAAAACAGGATTATAGAAAAAAATTCAAGTTCAGTAAGGCTATTTGAATTTTAAATTAACTTTATTTGAATGCAGAAAGTAAAAATTAATCGAGTTAAAATTGGGGTCTCGGCCTTATGAGAAAAGAAAAGCAAAATATTATATATATATTTATTTAATTTTAAAGACTAATAGCATATAAATATATTTACTTTTCAGCATATTTTTAAAATGTGTCAAATATTATATTTATCTAAAAAAACAAATATTATACTTATCTAAATTAAAATTACTCAGCGTTGGTTATTGCTTTATAAAATCTAGTTTTCTTGACAAGTAATATATGAAAGTTCAAGCTTTTTCATTTTCAGTACTATAAATAACTTTAAAACAATAAATTAACACAAGTGGTAATTAAAAAATAAATAAATAAATAAGAATAATGAATTACAAATTAAGTTTGTCAAATATTATACATTTATATACAGGGCATTTCTTCACAACGATATAGCTACAAACATTACTATATTTTAAAACAAATTTAACAGCCAGTATTCTTAAAACGAGAATTAGTCACGCATATTTTCGACGAAAACATAAAATTAAATAAACTCAAAACATTTATTAACAATTTTCGGTATGGAGTCTCCGTTAAAAATAATGGAGAATTGTCAGTTATCTGAAGCTACCCCTCCCCCCCCCCACACACACACACATATACACACCAGTTTTGAAAGTAAATAATTTGGAAATGGTAAAAAGTAAGCAAGATAATATATTTATATATAATTAAGAATCTAATAGAAGAACATCAACATTTTAGTTACAAATTGCGCCGATAAATGGCACTACAACTGTAATTTTTATCTTAATAGAATCGCTAATAAACATACTTAGGGATTTTGGTGTACTGAAAACTCTGATTTGAACCGCGCTCAACCGCTCCATTACCATGAATTGCCATTTTATAGGGGGCCGCGGTAGCCCAGTCGGTAGAGCGCCGTCCTCGCAATTGGAACATTGCGGGTTCGGTACTTGAGCCGGCCAAAGACCGTTGAGTACACTAATGGTGGCTGGTGCACGTAAAATATGTCGTGGCCGCAATGTCCTCCATGGTCCCATCAAAAATTATACCTCTGGGGGTAACCGAAGGGGGGGGGCATCCCTTCCGTGGAGGAACAAAATTGCGATGCCATGTCTCCGGACCACCTCTTTTTATGAGTCCCAGACCGTCGCCAATTGCCTATCTGTGCAGCACTAGTGCGACGTAAAAACCAACCAACCATTTTATAGGGCAGGGTGTCGACAGTCGAAATTTTTTCCATTAATTTTCCACCAGTATTTTCCTTTTGGAATTTTTAGTAGTAAGTTTGCACGACTAATTAAGTAAATAAATTATTACATAAATATAGTGGTGGAAGAATCAGGGAATAACTTCGACAGTTGACTACCTGTAGGGTGACCATGTATCCATGAAATCGAAAGCCAGCGCATTGTTTAAAATCATGTTTTTGAGTTTTGAAAATGTGTGAAAAGCAAAATGCTCTTCAACGTCCTTTTAGTATAAGGGTACACTAATATGGCACCAAAGGGTTCGGTTGCAAAATCCTCGAAAGGCACATCTGCTCCCTTTTCTTGCGTTACTTGCACTCTGAAACAATTTATCGCGATTAACCCTTATACCGGAACATCGGTCTCTGAGACCGCTAAAGGCTAGGCTTAGTGTAGGAACTTGTGGATGCATATTCCTAGAACAGAGTACCGGCATGTTTGGCGATAAATGTCCAAGACGCCAAGGGTAACTGAAGCATTAGTGAGACGTAAAATGCACTCAACCTGTAGGTGATGACATGTCTCAGAACAACTCTTAGGGGTGAGTACCGAACCATCGCCAATTGCCCACAGCGTGGCATTAGTGCAACGTAAAACCCTCTCAAACGAGGAAAGCTACCCTTGAGGTTTGGCAGTGAGCAAGGGGCGGAGCCCCCTTAGTATTGAAGATAAATCTGTAAAATTTTATTAGAATATTAGGAATCACAAATTTTGAGCGCTAACAGACACATTACGTAGAAATGTCAGTAATTGAGAATTCTTTTAGAAAGTTTAAGTTCAATTGGTTTTGTTTTTATTAGGTAGAATTGGAGTGCTATGAAGAAAGTTGCAGATGGAGTTACGAGTT
Source organism: Salticus scenicus (assembly GCA_963930645.1). Lineage (NCBI taxonomy): Eukaryota > Metazoa > Arthropoda > Arachnida > Araneae > Salticidae > Salticus > Salticus scenicus. Next base: position 178,916,220 of record OZ005659.1, read on the forward strand.
TTAGGGAAGTTGTGTCTTTCTAACGGAATTGTGGTTTTCGGCGAGTTTTTGGTGTTCGAGTTGGATTGGAAAGCATTTTAGGTAGAGTTTTCTTGCGATGATTTATTCAGAGTTTTTTCCAGTCTTCAGATACAGTCAGGGCCTGATTAAGGGGGAAGCTCGCTCATACCGGAATATTTTTACAATTATTTTTTACTTCATGTTATAGAAATTCCACTCTTTGACGAGGAAATATTTTTTATAAAAAATGAACGGTGTAAAACAATCCAATTTACTCGCCGTTATTAGACACCAGAATTCTTTTAAAATAATTTTTAATGAAAATTTTCTGTTTATTATAGGAGGAAAGTATTTGTTAAAAAATAACGGTGTAAGTATAAATAATGTGTCAAGAGCGAGCTTCCCCCTTAATCAGGCCCTGGATACAGTCGGCTGCAAAATTATTCGAGCACTAGCCAATAATTCCTATATTTAAAAAGTACACTTAAGACTGTTTTGCTAAGTAAATCCTTGTCGAATCATGTTCTTAGACTGATTAAGAACATGACTCGACAAGGATTTATTTAAGAAAGCTGTATTAAGTGTCCTTTTTTTTTTTGGCAAGGATTATTGCTAGTGCTCGAATAATTTTGCAGCCGACTGTATATTTAAGTAGTAAGCCATTTAAAGCAAAGACGAGTTATCGGTAGGAAGTCTTCCAGAGCTAATTCATTTACAAGCGAGTCATTGAATGGAGTTTCATTGAGGGGTTATCTGCACTTTGAAAGTTATATTTTATAGTAATCATTTTTACCCATTGCGAGTACTAATGCGACATTAAATCCAGTCAATCATATATAATATACACTGTCGCCCCTATGATACGTCATGATTCAGAAAGTAAATTTATGGCTGCAAGAATTCATAATTTATCGACACAGAATTTCGCAAATACATTCAGTACCCTTTTTTCAAAAAGCGGTCTGTGAAACCGATGTTCCCGATAAGCATGATGAAAACATGATCCGGCCAAATGGTTAATAAGTATTGGATGATCGACCATTCATGGCACAGTTTATGTAAGAGGCTTGTCTATGAAGAGGCTTGTAATGTTTTGGAGATTATGGACTACTTCAATGGAAAAGTTTTTACGTTAAACTATTTGAGAGTTAAGCAAAAGGGCATGATGTGACTTCCGTGTATACCCGATTCCTCATCATGTGACAATTTTCTGTGGGGCACTTATGTACAGTTTTTTTTTTTAATCACAAAAGTTCTTTAACACTCGACAAGCTGAAAGAAGCTATTAGTGAAGTTTGTGCTTCAATATCCGGTAATGTTGAGCGTCACTGAAAATTTCAACTTCGATTTCGAAATGTACAGTCGGTAACAAAAGTGTCCGAACACTAGCAAAAATTCTTATGTAAAAAAGTACACTTCATACGGTTTTGTTAAATAAATCCTCATCGAATCACGTTCTTACAGAACAGGATTCGACAAGGAATTATATAACAAAATTGTATTAAATGTACTTTTTTTACATAGGAATTTTTGCTAGTGGTCGGAAACTTTTGTTACTGACTGTACGTTGGCTGAAAGATGCACATTTGTGAGGAATACGTGGTCTCCATCCCTCAATCTTAAATTAATCCTACTTAACTACTTAAGTATTAAATTTGAAATTATCACAGAGACTCAGATATATATATATATAACCAAGAGTTTATTCATCTAGAATAATGGGAGGATGATCTGCATTTTGGTAGCTCAGGCAGCGGATTTAAATACTTTATCAAATAAATGTATAATAACTAATTTATATAATTTGAAATATCTCACCCCAGAATAGTAGAAGCATAGACAGATGCACTCCTTTACGTAGATACTGTGACATTCCAACAAATTCGTGGATTCCCGGCCGAATCAGTTTTCCATTCACGAATGCTCGCACTGAAGCATAACAACACTCATAAAACTGCTTAACTTCAGCACCACTTAATCTCAACTACTGAAATATAACTTTATCCAGACTCTAAACTTCAGATATTGTCGTCGACAGACGTCGGACAAGACTCCATTACACCACACCTTTTACGAAAACCATCTCCATCTTATACTACTTTTTACCAACTTCCTTTCCCTTCATTTCAACCAAATTTACAAAATCGCTTTCAATTCATCTACATCTCACAATTTAATTCCTTTGTTGCAGCACCATGTCGACACAAAACTAATCCGACCTAAAATTTCGCCGAGTCACTGGCGCCGAATCGATTTAACCATCCCAACTGAATACTTTGCTGGATCCAGCTTAATTTCAAACAAACTGTGGTGAGGTGACCTTCTACAGTCTCAACCTCACACATTTTGATGATATTCAATGTACATGTAACAGAAGCTCATATCCTCCGCTATGAGTAGTATGTCCCACACTATCGGCGCAAACTCTAACTACATTTCCAGATTTCTGTATCACATTCATAATTCTGTATTAAATAAACGATCGATTTCATGCTTCCATATATCACCGTTTGTAAGTTATTTTTTGCCAAAGTTATTGGTTCCTTCGTAAAACAACCCGTATTTAAATTAATATCATTAATAGATAGAAAAATGATATTGCGATTTAATTTTTATAGCTAACAAACATAGACAATACCAAGCATAGTTGCCAACATTTTAAATTTATTCTGGAGCATTTTTAGACCCATCTTTACTTCACCCAACTCTATTCCTAGAACAGTTTTCTGCAAGATATATCTACGATAAAATAAGAAAAAAGTAATCTTAAAAATATGAGGTATTAAATAAAAGCCGAATTAAAAATTCTTCGGAATAAATTAAAATCTTGGCAACTTTTATAACGAGGTGTCTACGGATTTGTTGTTTTTATGACTTTCCCACCACTATATTCACATAATAAAACTTCCTTCAGGTAATCTTGGAAACATGCGATTAAAGTTTTCTGTGTAATTATGTCGGGGAAAAAGTGACGAAATGATTGTGTCAACAAGCATCATAAATAACTTTCCACAACATACAGTATTTCAGTTATGTTTTAAAAAATTTACAATCTGTCATTACATTAAAAAAAAAAAAGAAAAAAAAATGTGGTACTGTTAGAAAATCTGTAGGACTTAGTAAAATTTTAGTAATTAATACAGCTTTTCTAAAATAACGCTGGTCGAGGATGCAATTTTTTTTCTTCAAGATGATGTGTATTTCTGGCATATTTTTGGATGTTAATTAAGAAAAAAACATTAACAAATTTCCATCACGTACGTTTTGACAAAAAATGAGATTGTTTGAGCTTAAAGCTCCACATTTTTTATCTCTCATCTAAGTTCTTTTCTGTAAAATCTGGATGATGGGAGTGAAGAACAAGGAGAGCAATTTTTATCAAGACGTCAAAGAAATGGTAAGCATGTATCATGTACAATGGAGAGTTAACATGGGGATCCGGGCATAATATCGCGGGATAAAATATCTCACTAAAAAAACAGTATGATCTATTTGTGAATTTGCATTTGTGTCAGGTGGGATCTCTGGTGAAGGCTCCAGGGCCTTAGAAATCTAAATTAATTAATTAATTAAAATAAATAAATACATTATAGAATGGAATTTTATTACTTTATAGATATTTAATTTAAAGTTATTTTATCATTTGCTTTTCACCATTGAAAATACATTTTAAAAATATTGTACTTCACTGCTGACATCAAAGCTGAACACTGTTCAGAAACCTTAATTAAGAATTTTAAAATATATAAGTACGATTGGATTCTTTATGACTAATCTTGACAAAAGTTAATTAACATAGTCTTTAAACTCATTCAAGCAAAATTTATAAAAATTTTTGAGGTATATTTGTCTGTATGTGAGTGCTCTGACTGTGGTAGGTGTTGTCATGGAATTTTATACAACATTATTGATAATTACCAACACATTTTTGCATTCCATTCATTTATGTAGGCGATATTTTGTCCATGGGAGATTTTGTCCCGCAAGATTTTGTCCCCAACCCGTTAATATGTTAGCAGATTATTGTTGGATGCTCCATGAAAATCTCCCTCCCCTACAAGGTTCTAAATCCATGCAAAAGATAAAATATTCTAAAGGGAGCTTCGATATAAAGAAATACATTTAAAAGATGATGTGTAAATAATAGCCTATTTTAATGTATTTTACACATAAATTGTTTCAAATTTGTCATACTCTTTGGGTGAATTCTTATGATCTTCTTACTTTGTGAAAAAATCTTATGTGATAGGAAGAAAAGACAATCATTTTTAAATTCAGTGTATCAAAACACATACTTGCGAATATCCTCATTAATATTCCGTAGTGCCGTTAGTCCCACCCCTTATTGCACACCAGTAAATTTTTAGTGTAATATTCTACAAATTCAATTATAATTTAATAAGGAAGTAAATACTGTAAATAAATACTGGTGTGATAAAGAAGATGGAGCTAACAATACTACGAAATATTAATTAGTATTGTGGCATGTATGCAAAACACATTAGAGCATACTTGCCAACATACTAATTAATATTCCATAGCCCCGCCTTTTTTTTCACACCAGTATCTTTTTAGAGTATTTTTCTTCTTATTTAATCGTGAATACATTTAGAGAATATTACTCTAAAAATTTACTGGTGTGAAAAAAAAGGGGTGGGGTAACAACACTACGGAATATTAATTAGGATGTTGGCAAATATGTGTTAGAGACATCCAGTACAAAAAAAAAAAAAAAAAAAAAAAAATGAAAAGTAGGATTTTGTAGACCTGTGTAATGTTACCACACAGCAGCCAATTTTTATGTGTTTTGGCTCCCAGAAAATTTTAATAGAATAATTTATAAATTTTTGTAACAGTTCTTACAGATTAAATAAAGTTAAAATTTTTATTGATTTTTTCTGGTAGTCTAAAATCGTAAAAAGTAGGCAACTATGTTTCAACGTTAATATTAATAAATAATACATGGGCTTACATTGTAAACGTTAAATAGCTTTCCGTATATGTTTACTAACAATGTGTTAAAAGTATTACATAAAATATTTCTGCATTTTTACCTAAAAACTTTAATTGTGGGTTACAAGATTTTAGTGGTAATAAATTCAAAATGTTTCATGGTATCACACTGAAAAGATTTTTAGTTAAATACACATATTTTATTATCGGTAATTATACCGAGATAGTTTAAGCAATAATACTATCATTTCGTTTAATTTTTCGAAGTGCTTAGTGAAATGCTATAATATAAAATATTTTATATTTCAATTGAACAGAATTTTAAATTGTCACAAGTAGATTGCGAAATCATAGCTGCCAATATTTTAATTTATTCCGGAGTACTTTTAGCCCCACCTTTATTTATCACCACTTTATTTATAGAAAAATTTTCCTCAAAACCAAACTTTGGTATAATAAGGAAAAAGTACTTTTAAAAAATAAGTGGTACGAAATAGAGGCGTGACTAAAACTACTCCAGAATAAATTAAAATATTGGCAGCTTTGGCGAAATTACTAATTAAGAAAGTTTAAAATCACCTATAAATATATTTTTATCAAAAAAGTCCAGATTCTGTAAATATCAGGATGCATTTAATAGCGATTTTTGGAGAATAATATTTTTTTAATTCTCTTATAAAAAAAAAAAAAAAAAAAAAAAAAAAAAAAAAGTAACTTTCAATCACTATCAAACGTAAGAATTACTAATTCTGAAAACTGTCAACTATTTATTTATTTATTTTCTAATTATTTATTTTATTTATTTAACTATTTATTTATTTAATTTATTTATTTAACTATTTAACTATTTATTTTCTAATTCAAATATTATAAACTTTTTTTTTTTTTTTCATATTAATTTTCAGATATTGCTGTATTATCACTGACATAAAATTGTTTTAAAAATTAAGGATTCTGTAAATATTTAAAATGTTATGAACAATAAAATGTGCTATGGGATGGTTAAACACATATTTGTAAATACGTGCTGTGATATATTCATTTATTACCTTACTAATGTTATATGTCTAAGCACATGCAAATTTAGTCATAGTTCATCGACTATATTAGCATGGTAGTAGATTATACTGATAATTCATTAAGCGTGAAACTATTAATAAAATACACAATCAGTGCAAAATCCTGATTATGTCATATAACAGCATGAGAATAATATCGTCGAATATAACAATTTCAAATGGAGACTTATTACTAAATAGAATAGGTCAAATGTTGCAGTTTCATAAATGCATAATCTGATTTCTGCTACATACATGATAAAACAATGTGTTCTAAATTAATTGGTGAAATGCGTATTTATTTGTTCAAGCTAATTATAAATTTTATTCATTGGCTAGTAATAAATTTAAATAGTAAGAAAACAACAACCTTTTTTTTTTTTTTTTTTTTTTTGCTCTAAATTTTTAGTGGTTACATTATGACCTGTTGTTTAATGGTTATTATAAATTTTTATTTGAATATTTATTTGTATGTTTGTTTTTTTGGTTTGGTTAACACACACAGACAAAATAAAGAAAGAAAGAAAGGAAGAAAAAGAAAAAAGAAATAAAGGAAGGAAGAAAAAGAAAAGAAAAAGTAATGTTGAATCTATCATACACATTCAAGTTGGTTATTTCTGTTACAGACTTGCGCTATGCAATTTAATAAATTTTAAAATTTAATCCATAAATCCCAATATATTGGACAAATAAGTATTTTTCTGTTACACAAATTTACATCAGAAATCCCTCTTTATTCATCGTTTGTTTTTTGTTTTTATTTATTTATTTATTTATTTGTGTGTGTGTGTGTGTGTGAGAGAGAGAGTATGAAAAAAATGTTAAAAATTGCACATTTTACTTATATATTATTTTAATGTTGGAAATATAAAAAGAATTAGGACAAATTCTATCTTGGAACCAATGTAATACATTGCCTTTGTTTTATCTATCATGATCACTATTTTTAGATATTTAGTTTTAGCTTTTTTGACGGTTTATGTTTGCTACAAACTTCGCTTCATCCAGTTGTACATACAAAATTTACTTGATTTATTCATTATTCTCAAAGAATAATTTTAATTTAATTTTAAAAATAAAGTGGTGTAGAAAACAAGCTTGAAAAGTAGCAGTAAAACGATGAGTTAAAAAGCTAATTAAATACGATAAGCGGTCAGTGTTACTAAATTTTGATTTCTTTTTTATTCAAAATCCACCACTAAACTTTAAATGTAACGGTGTTAATAATATGGACGATTAATCGTCTATTATATACATCAAATATCACTTCGCAAAAATATCGGTGACTGAATGGAAAAAAAAAAAGAAAAGAAAAGAAAAGAAATCTGACAACAGTGTAAGCGATGCCTCGTACTCTCGAAGCTCTCTCGTACTTTGAAGAAATATAAAACTTTCGCTACCGCTGACGTAGATTCACGTCATCTGAAAATCTGTAACTCTGCGAGTGGTCGTTTCTTTCGTAATTTGTATGTTACTTATTTCTTACGTATGTATCCAGTATTCATATTTTTGCAATAAAATATACTATGGATACAAGTATATTGGTTAGATAGAATATAATTATAATGTATATCCATTTGTAATATAAATGTAAATACATAAAATTTTGTTCTGAAATATTTCATCACGGAAGAATAACGCCCACAGGCGGAACTTCCAGGCAAAAAGCAAAATCACGCGGTCGTGTATGTGTTAATATTGTTGTATATTTGCAAACCTAACTCGGAATATTCTTAGTTTCTGTCCTTTTTTGTACATTACTTAATTTATAGAGTAATTCTCTTCAAATATATTCACAATTAAATAAGAAGAAAAGTACTCTAAATTAGTTGGCATTGGTAGACACCGCTCAGTTCTCCATCATATATATATTCTCATGAATTTCTAGTGCAAGACATATAATAATCACGTTACGGGAAATGAATTTGACCAAACGCTCGACACAGTGACAAAATAGAATCCCTGCCTAATAGAAAATCCACCGTTCACTTCGATTTATTTATCTTATTGTAATCCATACTTGCCAACCATTTCATTATGAATCGTAATATTTTTAGTTTCCGCCTTTCTTTTCACACCAGTCTTTTTTTTTTTTTTTTTTTTTTTTTTTTTTTTTAGAGTAATTTTATTCTATTTTAAGCCTAACTGCATTTAGAGAAATTTACTCTAAAAGTGGTGTAGTAAAAAGGGCGTGTTTTAAAGGGGCGTAGTAACGTTTCGATTATTAATGGTATGGTTGGCAAGTATGGTAATCCAGAGCTGCCAACCTAATCCGGCAAATTGTTAGTACCGCCCCTTTTTCTGCACCATTTAATTTTTAAAGTAATTTTCTTCAAATATACTTGCGATGAATTAAGAAGAAAAAAACTCTAAAAAATGACTGGTGTAGAAAAAGGGGCGGTACTAACAATTTGCCGGATTAGTTTGGCAGCTCTGGTAATCTATTAACTGGGGCCGTAATCACCGCTCCGCTCTTTTCCATGGTAATCTCAAAGAAAAGACATTTCTACCATTTCTGCCACCACTATTTTCATGCAGAAATACTTTTGGATACATTTAAGCAATGCGCCACGATTTTACAGGATAGATATTATTGCATAAAAATAGTGGTAGCAATAAATCTTAAGGTTTTTTTTTTTTTTTTTTTTTTTTTTTATATTCCTGAGAATGCACTGAAGAAAGGGCGAAGAGTACGACCCCCTGTATTAATTTATTTTATTAGGGTCAATTTCGTAGTTTAGTTTTCCTGCTATTATTTCAAATGCAACAATCTTCAAAATACATATTTATATGGAATTGTTTCAATATTGCTATGTTGATAAAATTTTAACTTACGAAATTTTCCTATTAGAATAATTATAGTCAACCATGTTCAAGCAAGTATCATAAATGTTTTCTTGATGTTATCTGATGTATTTATGAACCTCAAAATGGACGTTCATGCACAATTTTGCCTTATTCTGCCATGTTAAGCATATCACCAAATAAGTTACGATATATATATATATATACATATTTTTTTTATGTATAATGTAAAATTTCTTTTAATAAAATTTCTTTTAATGTATAATGCATTGTTTTAGAAGAATGTTTAAATTATCTGCTAGCTTTTTTCTTAAGATTACAATTCTTGTTTTCTGCCGACAAAGTTCTGATATTAAATTGGCAGACGGATAAATAAGGAAAAATTTAACTAATAATAATTATAATAACTTCTTCGATTTTTCTTCACCATTTACAAAATGCTTATTGAACAGAAATCTTTCATGAATTTATCCACAATTTTTCTATGAGTACAATGATGTTAAATTTTCTAGGACACTCCTGCTCAAAAGTTTAGCAAGATTTAAAAACGATCAGTTTTTCTTTTTTTCTTTTTTCTATTTTTTTTTTTTTTTTTTTTTTTGATGAAATGTTTTCAAACATTGGATATTTAAAGAACTGGGTCTTCCTCATGTTCTTCAGTGAAGATTGGTTTAAAACAATATTTAGGGGACCGGTAACAATTTGAGCAAAACCAATAATGTTTGTGAACACCCTATATCTTTAAGGGAACGAAATAAAATGTATTTTTAGACTATGTTAGTATAGACACAGTTCAATTTGTGGATGAATTTGCGTAACGAATAGCATATTAAATAATGGAGTTATAAGTGTTTAATTTAAAACTTAAAAAAAAAAAAAAAAAAAAATCAACGTGTTTTTTATTTATAATGTTTTTTAACGAAAAGTATTCCCACTTTCATGTAAGTTGGAAAAACACTTTTAAATCAGTCCACTGCAATCGGAATACAAATATCTTAAATATCTCATATAAGATATAAGCATTTTCATGAAAAACGTTTTCACTGAGCATTGCGTAAGACAAAAATAGAGAAGAATAGACCCCCAGAATGCCTTGAATAGAAACATTTGTAAAAAATGATTTAACAGCTAAAGAAATCATACTGTAGTTAGAGGGAGAGATGCAAGTATGTCCAGAAAGTCATATGAATTTTTTACTGTGTAAAGGTTAGTACTAGTCAAATGAGAAAGCGATCTTGAAACAAAACAAGGAAGATTATAAGATGCCGTACTAATATTAGACACAATCGGCCGGAAACAGAGAGTGGGTTTAAAACTTTCGGAAGCGCATAGAAACGAGCATAGTTAGCAATGGAAGGTATTATCAAGCGTTTAACATGATTATTAGGAATACTAACAGAATTTTTAACGAGGTGTTTAATTTGATCGAAAAGTTCATTAGACGAATTCTTCTTAAGTTTTGAATGGGGCCCTGAATTAAGCATGGATTCCAACATGGGAAATATAATCCGACTTGTTGAGCAGAACTGTTTGCCCCCCTTTCTTTGTCTGCCTTGCTTACAATGTATTTGGGGCGGACTTTAATTCCGAGACTGCGGATTTTTGAGAAGAAGTAAGATTAAACTTTTGTGGACGATTATTAGTGGAAATAATGTTAGATAAAACAAAATGAAGAGATTCTAACTGATCGGGAGAAATTGTACAATTTTTAAAGGAATTTTCAATGAGAGCAATCAAATGAGAAATAGAAGGTTTGGAAGCACGAGCAAAATTTAGTCCCAAATTAGCACCAGTCAGAGAGTGCGAAGACAGTATTATTATTCTGTTATTATTACTTTAAAACGCCAGTTCTGTAGTAGTATTTTTTTTTTTCTTCTTTCGACTGCTGGCACCAATTAAGTAATTTTAGGAGAATTCCCATTCTCATTTTATTGTTTTAATTATTTAATTCCATTCATTTTTTGTGCCTTTCATTTCGTAATTTTATTTATTTATTTATTTATATTTTTCGATTGTTTTCTGCTTAATAACCTCTTAAAAAAAAAAAAAAAATCTTCATGTATTTTGTTTTTAACTCCGCTGAGTTTTGGGTTTGACTTCGCTTTTTCTTTCTTTCTTTTTTTTTTTTTTTGTGTGTGTGTGTGTGTGTGTGTGTGTGTGTTATTCACGAGTTCGTCAGAGATTAATCGTTTCAAACATCTTCGTTTGAAATGTTCTCGCTTCCTTAATCACTTAAATTCTTAGTTTCTTATAACTGATGTTTATTGACAATAAGTACAACCTTCCCGTTTCTTCTCGAGTTAAAAATGCTTTAAAAAAGAGTGAGCTTCTCAATCTTACAGCTATTATTCAGGATATTCGGCAATCTCTATCATCTATTGAGTCTGAATTATATTCGTTATATCTGTCTCTTAACGATTCCGCAGATCAATTCGCTTTCTTTGAAAAAGGAAATTTTTCATTTGTTGCATTCCACTCTTCCCGTCATCAGTTTAACATGAAAAATAAATTTAATTCTCCTCTTGAAAGTAATTTTGTTACTTCACCTATCTCCACTCTTGTTCACAATACTGTTATTAATCTCTCTTCGCACCCTCTGACGGATGCTCAAAGTGAATTACAACTGAATTTTGTTCGTGTTTCCAGACCCTCTATTCCCGGTTTGATTGCTCCTATTGCAAATTCTTTTAAAAATAGTAAAATTTCTCATGGTCAGTAAGAATCTCTCCGTTCCGTTTTATCTAACAGTATTTCTATTTATAATCGTCCACAAAAGTCTACTCTTACTTCTTCTCAAAAATCCGCACTCTCGGAATTAAACTCAGCCCACAATTGGATTAAGACAGACAAAGAGGGACAAACAGTTCTGCTGAACAAATCGGATTGTATTTTCCATATTGAGTCCATGCTTAATTCAGGTGTCTATTCAAAACTTAAGAAGGATCCGTCTAATGAACACTTTGACCAAATTAACCCTTTGTATCCCACCGGGATTTTAAAGCCACATCAAAAACAATTCCTCAATATAGCATAAATTTACAACACGATTGCTTTGGGACTTCAATTTAAGCTTTCATTTACAATAGATAAATAAATAAAACAAACAAATAAATTAAATTAAAATAAAATAAACTTGTAACAGAACACTTTCGCGACCTCTGACGTAGATTCACATCATTTGAAAATCTGTAACTCCACCAGTGGGCGTCTCTTTCGCAAATTGTATGTTATTTATTTCTTAAATATATAAAGAATATTCATATTTTTACAATGAAATATACTTTGGATACAAATACTTTGACTAGAAAGAATACAATTATGATGTCTATCCATTTCTAGTATAAATGTGAATACAAAAAAAATTTGCTCTGACATATTGTAACATGGGAGAATAACACCCATAGGCGGAACTTACTGTCAAAAATTCAAAATCATGCGGTCGCGAAAGTGTTAATATGAGATGATTCTCATGTATGAAGAAATATAATAAAAAAAATTCAAACTATATTTCCAAAAATAAAATAATTTAGGATAAAAAGGGTTATGTACCAGTTCCAAAAACTCATCCCGGAAATTTTCTAGCAAAAATTTACGTTTATAACGTAGTAAAGAAAAGCCGTTTTCTTAAACCTTTAAATTTAATTTAGTTCATGAATTCCGGAACAAGTGTAGTTAAAATTATCCGAATTTCCTTGTGCCTCCAAGGGTTAATATCGTTTTTGTTGAATAAACCTAATAAAATTCAATCTATGAATATCAAATCGACAGATAAGCTTTAGGAATTAAACGAAAACCTTGAGTTTTACAAGCTCATTCACCGGATCGCTTACACAAGCGAATCCGACGATTAATTTACAAGTTCTCATTTCGTAAAGATAAAGATAGCCTCTGTATTTCCCACTTTTTATTTTATGTGTATTTGAAACATATCATAGAAATACATTGGTGTCAATGCCTTTTTTTTATATTTTGATAAAACTGGTATTAATTATCTGATTTGTTGCCAATTTTAATATGTACCCCTAGCCAAATTTAACTATACCAGTATAAACTAGACGTTATTAAAAATTGATCGGTACCAACCGCATGCCTTTACGATAAACTACGGCGAAATTTGATTGCTTTTATTTATTTATTTTTTATTTATTTATTTTCTGACTGTACATGGTGGAGTGTGTTTTGGTTTCGGTTTAAAAAATCTAGGAATGCCGGGTAAGTGGCATACCCTCCAACATCCTAATTAATATTCCGTAGTATTGTTAGTCCCGCCCTTTATCTACCACCAATAATTTTTTTAATAATACTCTCCACATGCAATTGCGATTAAATAAGAAGAAAAATACACTAAAAATATACTGGCGTAAAAGAGAAGGCTGGCTAAGAATACTACGGAATATTAATTAGTATGTTGGAGGGTATGTATATGGTTGTAACAATGGTTCAATCTGATTGATTGGCGATTTGTTAGCGAGATTTTTGAATACAAATACTGATAAATGCGCCGAGGATGGATGTCCAACTTCGAGAAATTGCGAACCCAGAGAATATTTCGCTGGCCATTCCCTAGAAGGGGTTTGTAAGCATTAGAGTATTGACGTGTGCCTTTTTTCTTGATTATTATTGTATGGATGACAGTCTAAGCACAATCCTTTATAAACAAGACTCTTTTATTAATCGATTACAACCAGTCATATTTTTATAGGAAGATTTGTGTCGAAACTAGATAAGGATGGCATTTACATACTTGCCAACATCCTAATTAATATTTCGTAGTGTCGTAAGTCACGCCCTTTTCTCACACCAGAAAAATTTCAGAGTAGTATTCTCCAAATGCAATTACGATTAAATACAAAGAAAAATATTCTAAAAAGACACTGTTGTGAAAAAGAAGGCGGAACTAACAATACTACGGAATATTAATTAGTACTATATGTTGGCAAGTATGTCTTTATTTTCTTTTTCGTTTGGTTCTAAATAGTTCAAAAAAGTTACATCAACATTGCAGAATTTATTATTATTATTATTTCTTTTTTTTAATTTCTTACTAAAATAGTGCACAAACATATGTATTATTTATGGGACACTTTGGAGCAACTATAACTTCGTTAAATAATGAGAAAAATCAAATATTAAAATTTATATATATTTTTTAGACTGTTTCCGTCTTTGTCTGTGGTTAAATTTAGTTTTTGTAACTTTTTTATTCAATAGCCACTAATAACTTTAACAATATATATTTGATATACATAATCGACGATCCTTTGGTACGATTTACCGATTTTATTTATTGGTCTTGGAGGGTGCTTCCTATTGTTTAGTTGTGTTGCTCCTCCCTCCTCTGGATTTCGCCCTGCTTTAAGTCTTGCTTTTGCCTCCAAGACAAACATGCTTTTTGCACCCGATGAAGAAAGGCCACGTCCTTTCTAAACCGGCTTTGCTATCTCCAGTTTTATGGTGCGTGAGGAAGCTTTAAAGTTTAAAATGTTTAGTTTACTTCTGTTCTTTGTTAATACTTTTCCAACCCGTGGAACATTATATCCCAAGCAGTACTGTGAGAATGGGAGAATTTTTCATTTATATCCACTGCTAAATTTTAATTGCAATCATTTGGAAAGCATTTTCCAAAGGTCATCGAAGTAATTATGCAAGCGTTACAATTAAAATTTAGTGGTGGAACTGAATAAAATAAAATCTTCTTACACGGTAGCACTAGCTCCACACACAGTTTAAAATGGTAATTAACTGGTCGCTATCATTTCATTAACATTGTCTATCCACATTTCGGATGAATATTAGAATCACTATCAGATCACTGGGTTTGATCGTATCCTTTTTGTGACAACACATTTGCTTTATGCACAGCAAAGCGATGTTGCTTTGTTATATTTTAAACATAAATATGTATCCGAAAAAAATTATTAGTTTGAGCATAACTGTAACTTAAAAATAAAATAAAAAAAGTTTATATATATATATATATATATATATATATATATATATATATATATAAAAAATGTTTTCAAATTAATTCTTAATAAATTTAAAAGTACTGGAGTCTGATGTGATGAATATATGTTGAATAATATCCTTTCAACAGTTTTATCTTTGGCATTCCATTTTTTATAATTCTATTTTAATTTTTTAATTACATATCTGAGGATAATATTTAATATATATATATATATATATATATATACATTTACTATTAGATTTCACGATCATATAAGACATTTTTTGAATGAAAGTATCGTTTGCCTTTTGAGTAATATTGTAAAATAGGGAAAAATTTAAATTGTGTAAAATATAAATATAGAGGGGGAAAAATCTTTTTAATGGTTGTAAGAATTGTGAATATTTTCGGCACAGGTGAGGTTAGTTTTAAAATTTTTAGAGTTCAAATTGCTGTAATGAAAAATAAATGACGTGGCTTTTCATGCTCTTTGCCAGTGACACAATACTTTTCTAACAATCATGAAATCTACAGAATTTTATTAAAACCATAAAAATCACACATTAAAATTCAATATAATCATAAAAAAAGCGTATAATAACAAGTGCCTAACAAGGTATTTAACCAACAAAATCAGTTTTTTTTTTTCATTCACATTGTAAAAACATTTTGTGAAAATCTCATAATTGTGGTTAAATAGCTGTCATGTCTTACAGTTTTATAAATTTTTGTAGTCGTTTCCTATGTTTAAATAAATTGAATATAAAAATATTAGTACTTAAAAATCGTAACATTAACAGCTACGATGAAGTATTTCTTCATTTACAGATAATTAATTCATCAAATATACCTAGCTCATAGCCTCCTAAACTGGATGCCTGTCGCCAGAGCCTGATTAAGGCACACATTATTTATACTTACACCGTTATCTTTTAACAAATACTTTCCTCCTATAATAAACAGAAAATTCTCATTAAAAATTATCTTAAAAGAATTCTGGTGTCTAATAACGGTGAGTAATTTGAATTGTTTTACACCGTTCAATTTTTATAACAAATATTTCCTCGTCAAAGCGTGGAATTTCTATGACATCAAGCAAAAAATAATTGTAAAAGTATTCCGGTGAGAGCGGAGATTATGTGTGCTTCCCCCTTAATCAGGCTCTGCCTGTCGCGTTGCTCGGAAACTTGGCAACAGTTCAAGCGGTAGATAGCGCCACCTGGTACAGATTGCGCGACTTTTTTATTCATCTGTCACCAATAATTTTAGGAAGTGATATATGGTATATATAATCGACGTTTCATCGATTTTAATCGCTTTTTATGTGTATCAAATCCCACTTTTAAAACATTTTGGTGGCTGTTGAATAAAAAAGTCGGGCTATCTATACTAGGTGGCGCTGTCTACCAATAGAACTATTGCCAAGCTTCTGAGCCATGCGACACTCATCTAGTTTAAGAGGCTATGCCTAGTTATTTCAGAATATTCCTTTAAAAGAGACTAATTGACTGACATGTAATGAATTTCTATTTATGTAATAGCATAAAAAATAATATTCTTTAGATTTTTTTTATAAAACTTCTTTATATTGTACTAAAACACCCAACTTTTCCAGGGGTATTTTAATTCATAACTAATTAAGTATTTAAGTTTACTTTTTTAAGTGGTTTAACGAAATTTAAAATCGGATTATCTAAACTTTTAAATCTTTATATTCTCCATCCTCTATGAAAAAACGTTATACACACAAATTTTCTGACACAAAATACATTTTCCGTGTATTTAATCCCTTACTAACGCATTTGTAGCACGCTAAGACTGTTAAGCAAAAAGACTGTTTGACTTACAGGAATGTCAATTTACAATGTAAAGCGTTGTTTGTCATGTAAGGTGGGAAAAACCTGAACTTATCTTTCCTTGTATTAAATATTCTAGAGTAGGATGTTTATAAACACGTTTTATTGTTATGCTTCTTTTTAATTAAATTTACGACAATAGACTTTACTGCATTTATTTTCTGTTTTTAGCATACGTATTTTACACAATCATTTGGTAAGTCTCATTGATAGTTTTTCATGTATAATTCTTTAAAAACTTCGGTTTCCCATAGCTGCCAATATTTTAATTTATTCCGGAGAATTTTTAGCCCCGCCTTTATTTCTCACCACTATATTTATAGAAAAATTTTCTTCAATACACAACTTCTTTAAAATAAAAAGAAAAAATTACTTTAAAAATTACTTTAAGAAAAAATTACTTTAAAAAAATAAGTGGTACGAAATACAGGTTGGGCTGAAATTACTCCGGAATAAATTAAAATATTGGCAGCTATGGCTTCCAATATTTTGCAGCTTGAAAGCGCCTGTGGCGTTCCATGCCATGCATTTTTATCATAGTAAGCAGAAAATTGTAACGGGTTGAGAAAATTAGATTTTGAAACGTCGGTCTGAAAGGGAATAAAATCTACAATAGTGATGTTAAAGAAAATATCATTCACTGAAACCGAATACTAAAAAAGAGGAAAAAAAACATTCCATATAAAACTTTCCTAATAACTGGTATTAATAATGCTATTTAAATATATTTTGAAACTTTTCGTGAGTAAAAATTTGAAATTATTTAGACTGAAAAAGGATTATTCCTTATAATTCAAATTCCAAGGGTTAGGATCTAAGGATTTTTTTTTTTTTTTTTTTTTTTTTGTAAATTAGGTTCATTGAATCTAGATGAACGAGTTAAAGCTGATTTCGAAACTGCTATTGGGTTGGCAACTAAGTTCCCGCTGATTTTAAAATTTTAACTGTACACCGGAAACTGTGTTTTGTTTTTTATTGTATTTCAAGACCTAAACCCCATTCTGTAGATTAGTTCTTAAAATAACAAAAAACGAAGCACAGATTCCGGTGTAAAGTTAAAATTTAAAAAATCGGCGGGAATTTAGTTGCCAACCCAATAAAAATATCAAGGTTTGAACCGAGATTTCGACTTGGCTATAACAGGAGACTAAACGCTTAGGACTTTTCTTTGAAGGGGTACGGTGTGCGTGTCTGTGAGGGATGGGGGAGTAACTAAACATTTTTTTTTTTTTTTCCCACTTCGTATTAACTCAGGAAATCTGAACTCGGAATTATAATCTGAAATATTTGTAGTAAAACTAGAGCATTTCAATCCCGTACCCATTTCACATTTTAACAAAAAAGTTTTTGCTTTTTCAGAGATTTATTTTCAGTCAGATGCGATTTGTATCTAGATGGATGGTCCTCTTTTAAAAATTATTATTATTTAAGAGAAAAAAGAAAATGTTTCTAGCTATATCTTAATATTAATCATATTTTATGATAAAAATTATTATTTTTTCGTGATTACTGTCTGAATTAATATAATACTTTTCTGTCTAAAATCTAACATATTTGTTTATTTATTTATTTATTTATTACGAACGAATCCGTAATACATTTCCTTCTGTAACTCTAAGAAGAATGAATTAAAAGTTTATAAACTATACTTTTTCTAAATTGATTTGGTGTCAGGACTTCCAGTATGATATCAAAAATGTGTGTTATCATTTGAAAAAAAAAAAAAAAAAAAAAGCAGACGTAGAAGAAGAAAAAGAAAATGATTCAAATTTTATGAAGCAGAGAATCCCCTAAGCAAAATATAACTAAATCAATAAAAACTTGACGCCGTTGCTAATCGATGATATTAGCCAAATAGTATTTATGCTATGAGATGCAGCAAATACAATCGGAGGAGGGGGGGCATTCTTTTTTCTTTTTCTGATAATGCATTTTTATTTATAGTTAAGATACATGTGTTTATTTTTTAAGTTTATTTTTTTTTTCCACATAACCCAACAAAAAGTTTTGCAAGATCTCTTAAATTTATCGGTATCCAAAATACGCAACGGTTAACAACTATGCTACATAAATTGATTATTCTAATTATGTACTTACAAGTAGGATAATCAGTAAAAAAAGATAGCATGAAATTTAATTCACATGCAGACACACACATACTTATGTTTATCTTATTCTGTCTGTTGATTCCTTAATTCATAATAATTAATAGCATTTAATTTACATCGGTAGTACCGGCCAAAAACCAAACCATCCCCTCTTTTTTTTATTCTTTTTTATTTCTTTTTTTTTTTTTTTTTTCAGGATCTTATCCAGGAATTAGATATTTCTTCTAAATTTTTTTACTATTTTTATACGAAATACTTTACTGTACTTTTAACGAAACACGTTGCGATAAAATAGAACAGTTATCTTTGTATAAAAAATAATGGTATTAATATATCAGGGATGGAACACGGGCGCAGAATTCATACCGGAATCTGTTGAAGAAATTTTACTACCTATAATATTGTTGATTTAAGAAGTAGAAAATTTTCCTACATTGATAGTGGTATGAATTCTGCGCCCGTGTTCCATCCCTGATATATCTACAGAGGTGCCAAATTATTACGGATAGTCCGTAATCTTAATACCGAAATTTTTTTTATGTATTCTTTCCTAGTAATTATCTGCATTATAATAGGACAAATTTTACTTTTTCTTTATTGTGGTATAAAATTGATTTTTCGTTAATAGTAACTTGGCCCCTCTGTATATATATATATATATATATATATATATATATATATCCTTAAAAGCGTCCTATAAAAAGAGGCTGGGGTACTACCTCTAAAAAGATTGTTAACATTTCCATGCTACTTTATAATAAACATGAGAAGTTTGGCACCAAAAGTTTTTCATCGAAATCCGTATAAAGATATTATACAGATTTTTAGGTTGTAATGGTATTTCTACAACATAACCACGTATGAAATCATAGTTTCCTTCTCTTAATAACAGATCCTTCAGAATTAAAGCACTAAGTTACAGATCCTTAAAAATCATAAATACAGTTTCTTAGAATAATTACTTTGAATAAAAATTTTGAAATGTTAGATTTTTTTTTCTTGTAAAATAATAACTGAATGAAAATTTTATTATTTGTTATCTTATATTAAAATAAAGATTGCTTAACTTCTCTATTAATGTATATATAATTAAACATTTTATTTACGTGTATAATTTTAATACATTTTATTCGTTGGTATGGTGTAGTTTATATATCACATTAAGTGTATTAACAGTTTTATTATTACTTTACTCAATAATAATAATAATAATAATAATAATAATAATAATAATAATAATTCCATAAATCCCATTTCTACTGTAACAAAATAAAAATTTTCTTGCTTAAACAATCCAAGGAATTCCTTTAAAGTATTTATGTACAGTCGGCAAAAAAAAAAAAAAAAAAAAAAAAAAAAAAAGCTCAATCTAATTTCGCCATAAGTTGTCGTGGAACCATGTGGTTGGTACTAATCGATTTGTAATAACGTCTAGTTTATAATGTACTAGTAATATTTTGTTTAAGGGTTCGTCTGCACATTAAAACTGGCATCAACATAATTTTTTTTCAATGGTAACCCCCATTTTTTATAATTTATTTGAATTTTTTGATCAAATCATCGCGGAAAATGGTATAGTTTATATATTTTGCTCAATTTTTCACAGAGATATAAGCTATCAAAATATGAGGGTGCTAATGTTAAATGAATGTGTTAAATAAATTCATATCTTCCAAAAAATTATAATATTCAAATTCGTTTTCTTTTTTTTTTTTTTTTGATTGAATGAAGTGACCCAAACCTATTCCATGCTTATTTTTGATAAAAAAACAGTTTTTCAATTATGAAAATTATTAATAATTTCATATTTGAAAATATTATGAATTATGACCTATGTTAATTTTTGCATGAATAGAACGGCCATCATCAGAAACATGGGTTTCCAAATTTACAGCTCGTTTTTTAAATTATTATTTATCCCAGCAAAACCACAGATGACGGCCAACACGAGGCCAAGTGCTGGTTGCCAACAGTAGCTGCAGCTGGGCCGTCGGTGGCAAAAGTTACGGTGCCGCAGGGAATATGTTACGCCGGCCGTCAGTAGGCCATATTCAATCGATCCACTGTTGGCAGCCTGCAGTAAGTTAAAAATAAGTTAGTGGGCCAGTGAATGGATCGCTGCTGGCAGCTAGCAGTATGATGAAAATAGGTAATGGGCCACTGTCGGTAACCGACATTAGGTTGGAAATTGTTAGTGGGCCAGTGTTGGACTACCTGGTGGCAAACATAATTTTTCTATGTTATTGCTGGCAGCCTGCAGTGGGCCAGCTGTGGCAAACATAAAAAATTATATTACTGCCGGCAGTCTTCATTGGTCCTTTATATTTTCCCATTAAAGGCCCGCTTCACTCACCGTCGCCGGAAGCAGAAGCCAATGTTATTCTTTGGGAAATTTTCTTTGCAAATAACTTATTAACTAATACATATTTTTAAATTCTGTTTTCATATTCTGAAAATTCCCAACTGTTAAATTGACGGACCTTTTTTAAAAGATTATTTTTTTATATTTTATTTTGAAGCTGCAAAATACAATTTTTCAATATGTGACATTTTTCATTTTGCAAATTCAAACTAAAATATTAAAAATAAAAAAAAATACATTTTCAAAAAAGGTCCATCAATTTAACAGTTGGGAATTTTCTGAATGTGAAAACAGAATTTAAAAATATGTATTAGGTATTAAGTTATTTGTAAAGAAAATTTCCCATAGAATAACATTGCCTTGGACTTCCGGAGACGGTAAGTGAAGAGAGCCGTTAATAGGCCAGCAGTGATTTAGTTATAGCTAGTATATTTATTTTATTGGTGATACCTTTAATTTTATTAGTGCTTTTTTCTTTTTCTTTCTTTCTTTTTTCTTTTTTCTTTTTTTTTTTCCCCTCTCTCTTTTTTCTGATGAAGTAGCAGCCAGTTTTTTCTATGCATCCAATATTTAATTTGATTTTGTACATATTCATTTTTAAATACTATTTACAAGTATTTGATTCATACACTATGGTTGTAAATTCTGGATTTCTAGTGCAGTATATAGGAAATATTCAGTTGATCCATTTTCCTTATGATAAAAGTTTAATTTGTTGCTTTCAGTGCAAATGTTTCTCTATATAACATTTTTTGGAATAAAGGAGATTATGTTTTTTTTTTTTTTTTTTTTTAAGTGTTCAAATTTTAATATGTTTAACTTTGTTACGCTATTTGATATAAATAAATGTAACTTTACATGTGAAAATTATAGAATATTGAAACAAAAATTGTTATAAAGAGAGCATTGTAAAAAACACCATAAACTAAAAATAAATAAATAAATAAATAATTAAAAATTGCAGCAATTGTTTCCGGTTGAAATAGCACGAAGACCCTTCATCAGGCGAAACAAAGTGGGCACGAGTGCAGCAAAAGTAATTTGCTGCAATCGTGCTTTTTGTTAAACTCACGAAAGGATGTGTTATTATTTCAACCTAAAAGAACTAATGCATTTTTTTCTTTTTTTGGGGTGGGGGGGGGGGAGGGCAATGTTTATGTTTATTTACAAATTTTTCTATTTATTAATACAGTACAAAATCTGAAATCCGGAATCGTCCGGACCATGGCCTTTCCGGATTTCGGACTTTGCCGGATTTTAGGTCACTTTCTGATTTACGGCAATAAAAAAACGGACATTTCCATTCCGAACGCCCTTTTAGTTAATAACTAGCTTACGCAGCCCGAGGGTGCGATTTCTTAAGAAATTGGAGTATACTCTCAAGTAACATGTACAATACTTTGAATAAACACCATAAAATTTTGCAAACAAAACGCAGGCAGCAACGCTTGCGCTTTGTTTGCCGCACTCGTGCCTACTTCGTTTGCCTGATGAAGGATCATGTTTTCTTTCCATCCGAAACGATTGTTGCGAGCTCTTACATTTTATGGTGTTTACTCTTATTACTTTTAAACACCAATTCTGTGGTGCTTTTTTATTATAACTCTTAAGTGTCCAGAAAATCTTGAATATTTTTCTTTTCCCCTACATCAAATGGTACCCAATTGATAATTTTTTCCCTTCTTTTTAAAACAGCAGGCAATGATCAAGTCAGAAAAATTCCAGAAATATACTGACATATATGCAGTACAGACACACAGACACACAGACCACTTGCCAAAAACCACTTTTTTGACTCAGGAGACCTTAAAATATGTAAATTAGGTGAAAACTCGATGTCGAAATTTTTGATCGAATACAATGCTTCCATTATCTACAGTACTCTGATTATGGTTACTAATACTACTACTACTAATAATAATAATAACTAGTAGGCTACGCCCACTTGGCTGGTCACTATGTTTAAAGGAATTTTCAAAATAATTGGACCAGTATTTATGTTTTACATCACATTATTAAAAGAAGAAAAAAAAAAAAGAGAAAACTAAAATTATTTTATTGAAATTGCTCTAAACCTCGCTTCGGGTACCCGCTACCTACGGCAACTCTTTTTCCATCCGCATAGTAGTGTGAGCACCAGAACACAGACAGACGCATAGATACTTCTCTTTATTTATATAGATTAGTTGACACAAATCCTGGCATAATTTCAGATAGAAATTGTTATTTTATTGAAGTATTTGTACTTTAAATAATTTAATCTATACGCTGTTAATAAATAAATATCCTCCTTTATAGTTCCTTAAAAAATAGAGGTCCCATATTCCCGCTCTTCGTTGTAATTTCTACTCAATTTTGTCCTTTTATTACTTCCGGTGTGAAACTTTTTTTCTTTTACACACTTAACATTGCGCGTACTTTTCGTTTTCATCCCATGCTAAATCTATGGATTTTTAGCATCCCCCCCCCCTCTATTTATACATTTAAAATACGAGAGGTTCCAAAATAGAGGTCACTTCATGAATCTTTATACTATTCATGCAATGATGACATATATTACACCGACAAACTTTTAGCTGTATACTTACAATAATTTTCATTTAAAAATAATTGATGAATTGACTTTTCTTCTCTTTTATTTTGTGAACACTGTTGCTCGTCATCTTGATAAACAAATTTCCTTCCTGCCCAATAGACCAACACAAATAACGCTGATGCGACAACTCTCAGTTAAAGTTTGTTGTTTTTAAGTACAGCTGGTTTTCTGATTTAATGAGTAGTCAGAGATATAAGTGTGGGAGCGTGTGAAGCATGCAAAAATTCAAGAAAAAGAATTTCACTTGTTAATATAATGTATAATTTTACTTCAAATATATTTTTGAGTGTGTTTATTTACATTTTTCAACAAAATAGGAAATTGCTTAGACTTCTGTCCATCTATCCGCTAATTTTCTTCTTTAAAAATGTTTTTAGAATCCCATAAAACTCATATATGTCATTACAGAATTTCCAGATTTATTGTAGGAAGCTTGTCACAAAAATTTGTAGAGGTAGCACAAATGGTTTGAGTATAAAAATTCATAAAATAATTTTGATACATTACAGTCTAAGAGAAGTTTCTTATCAGCGCACGCAAAAATTTTTGCACAACGTTAATAATATAGATGAACATAGGTTTTAAAGATGCAATAAAAAAATTTTCCAATCAAAAATAACAAAATAAATATTTGCGTTTCATTTATTAGCGATGCACAAAAACATTCTTATCCTTTACGGGAAATTGATGGGGGAACTATTTCAGTTTCGTAAAAGCGAAATTATTTTTCTTACTTGCATTCAAATAATAACTATTATTATTATAAATAAAATAAAATAAACTAGTTTGTTATGGTTACCACTTTTTTTTTTTTCAATAATAGTTTATAGAAATTGCATATTAAAATTATTATTTATTAAATTTATTTTCTGCGATGAAGGCAGGCGATTTGATTTTCATTTCAAAGAAGCATAATATATTAAATTTCGAAAAAAAATCAATTTTTTACCAATATCCGAGAAATTTTTTAAGTATTTTACTTTCTTATATGTATATATATATATGTTTGTGTATATATATATATATATATATATATACAAGAAGAAAAATTTCGACTTCCGGTTTTCGATGTATTTCCATGTTTTGAGATTCCTGAACACGATTTGACCAATTTTAGAAAGTTTCTCTCTGTGAGTGTGCATAAAAAAATTTGTAGACGCTGTATCTCACGAACCAATGGACGAAATTAACTAAACTTGATTGGTCAGACCATGATTAAAATCGTTCCCGATTACATTTGTGGATCATTCACTCAACACATAGCTCTATATTTCTACTTCTTCGTAATTTTCAGTATGACACAGTGTAGGAAGAAATTTTATATAAATGTACTAATTATATTATTTTTTTTTTTTTTTAAATGAATTAAAAAAATAAATATTTAAGTAACTAACAACCAAGGAGGATTTCTTTCTTTTTTTTTTTTTTTTTTTTTTTTTGTATAAGTTGAGAAATCGCTCGCCCTTCCCCGTGATGGAGTAAATTTTCA
This sequence comes from Salticus scenicus, assembly GCA_963930645.1. NCBI lineage: Eukaryota > Metazoa > Arthropoda > Arachnida > Araneae > Salticidae > Salticus > Salticus scenicus. The sequence continues at coordinate 178,941,397 of OZ005659.1, forward strand.
ATGCTGGTATTTTTCAAAAGAACTCGTCAGTATCTTTTAAGTAAATAACTGAATGAAATTTGTGGTAAATTAAAACAAAGTTATAAATTATTTAAAAAAAAAAAAAAAAAGCATTTTTTCAGATGTTGGCACAAAATTGATTTTTTTTTTTTTTTTTTTTTTTTTTTTTTTTAATTGAGAAACACTTTCCTAAGATGAAAATCGTTTGCATGCATTTGGGAAAATAATCTTAACAAATTATCTGCATTGCGCAAATTTGCATAATAAAAAATATAGAAGAAAGTTTTGTGGTGCTACAACATACTAGTTTTTGTCAAAAAAAAAAAAAATAAATAAATAATAAAAAAATTAATTTTCCTTAAAATATCACAGATATATAATTCAACCTTTCGCTTTAAAAATACTGGCGAAATCTTTTCAAGGATACTCATATTGGAAATATACCTTATCTGGTATATTTCTCCCTCAGGGGTGGGGAAGCAACGTTTGTACATTTACAAAAAAAAAAGTAGAAGTAAACTTTTTGGATTTCTATCACTTTAAAAAATTTTTGAGCTCACACCGAGGGACAGACAGACAATTTCTCAAATTAAGTTCATCAAAACAACCCAAAAAGTGCAAAATCTGTCGAAAACCGGATGCCGAAAATTTCCCGAACCTAATGCTTTCTTCTTAAATACACTGAAGGAAGAAAAAATAAAAATAAAACATTAACTATAAATATTTATATATATTCTAATAACATTCTCCCGTCCATATAATATAAATATATAAATTAAGATTCATAATTTTTATTTTATGAAATTTATTAAATTAATAATAAAAATAACAAACGTAACTAGAACGTTAACGACTATCATAACTTACTTAAAACGGATCAACTGAATATTCGCTTTCTAGAAATCCTTTTATTATAATAATGACTTTTAGATTCAAACACCTTTAAAAAATAGTATTTAAAAAATAATAGAAAATCAAATTAATAATTGAATTACTTATTCATATAATATATTACTTTTTCGTGATTTAACATCTTTCAGTCTAGAACCTACATCCGCCGACTACAATAACGAACAAACTTCGTATGAAATGGCAGATGGCGAGCGAATTTCAAATCAACAGAAAATAAATCACAGCGCCCTCTAGGCATACAAATTGGTTATGGCCTAATAATTTGTGGCCACAACATGAAAAATATTATGTTGGCCTTGTGGTGATAGCCTGCATAAGGCCAACTGTGTTTATGCCACTTCTGGACAACCGACCATTTTTCTTTAGGCCTCCAATACTGCAGGCAGCCATAAACGGCCCACTGGTGGAGTTATGTGGGGCAACCGGCAACTTATGGTAAGTGCAGGATGCCGGCTGTAGGCCATAATGAGCCCATCAATATAAGTTTTGCTGGGATGTTACAGTGATATTTCATTTTTTACTGTTGTTAGGGGGATATTTCATTTTTTACTGTTTTTACTGTTGTTACTGTTGTTAGGTTGTTACACTTATAATAATTTGTATCCTCTGAGAGTAAATACTATCAGTATATATTTTGACGAAAAACTATTGTAATATACCTTAATGTTATTCTAATTGTTTTCTAAGCAACATTTCGATGTTTATAATAGAAATTGGATTATTTTTTATAAAATTATCGCAATGCAAGCGAGAGATTGTGAAAGAATTCCAAAAGAAATGAAACCCCGCCTCTATATTGAGGAAACAATATTAAAAAAACTAGTTTGCGTATCGGTATATGACACTGTATGTGACGCTGGTATGCATAAATGTCAATGGCATTTACTACATCGAATGCTGAAGACAAATTTTAAATGATTTAATTGGAAGTATGTAAAATAATTTTGTTTCATAATGTAAAGTTTTAGAAAAATTGTGTAAAGGCGCGGCTTCCGTTGCAATAAGGAGTATAATCGATTCTGAAATGTTAAGTCTTTGTTCTTAAATATTACATAACTTTTCCTAGTTTCTCACTGCTAAAATTCTATTTCATTCCTTTTGTCTTTTGTTTTTAACTTGAATATTCTAGGATTCGTACACCTCAAGTTAAATATCATGATTTAGAAAACGCGGTAAGACCAGGATTATTACTTGAAAGAGCAATTCGCAGTGAACAATACTTTTTTCCCCTTTTTTTAAATTAATATAATTAATAATTAATAATTTTTATGAGATTTTTTAAAACTAATTTTCCGCTTTAATCTTGTTGTGACATTTTCGCATTCGTTTACTCTACCGTTTGTGCTATTTAAATTTTATCGCATAACATAACATAATAAAATATAAAATTTTTATTAAATGTTTTTTAATACTGAATAACATAGTGGTATTTTTTATTTATTTATTTATTTAATTTTAAGCTTTTAAAATCTATTATTGAAACAGAGCGCAATATTATTTATTTTCGATTATTCTAATCACGGCGTAAAACTGGCGTCATATTTATCATGGAAAAAGCATTTAAAACAAAGTAATATGTCTTACTACTTTTAAAGATATAGATTTTACACATTTAAAATTGAGAATTCAAGTACAGTAGGCGACTGCAGAACGGGGAATATTCGTTCTAGGCAATAGGAAACCGTTTTTTCTACATCCATATTTATTTTCATATGAATATACATAATAATTATACTCTTTCTAGTGAAAGTATTTGTATTGATACTATTTTCTTGATATAAATATGAATATAAGGAATATTCTTTAGAAATATCGTAACACACAAATTGTGAAAGAAACGCCCACTGGAGGAGTTACAGATTCCCAAATGCATACTTGCCAACATACTAATTAGTAATCCGTAAAATTGTTAGTCCCGCCCTTTTTTCACACCAGTAAATTTTTAAAATAATATTCCTCAAATGCAATTACGATTAAATAAAAAGAAAAATATTCTAAAATTAGATTGGTGTGAAAAAGAAGGCGGGGCTAACAATTTTACGGAATACTAATTAGTATGTTGGCAAGTATGCAAATGACGTGAAACTACGTCAGCGGTCGCGAAAATATTAAATATCCTTTCTCAGATTTTAGTGTAAATCTTGTTATCTATGTTTTTGTATATTATGTATTGTTGGTTTCTACGCCTAAACGTAAAACTTTATAGTAACACTTTCATGCAGGGCTTACTGTATAAAATAAAAATATACCCAATAAGAAGTAGATAACTCTTTTTCTTAAACATTAAACACTTTTTTTTTTCTTTAACCGCTATTAACATTATTATCATTATTACTATTATAATTATTTTACCTTGGTACTAGTTTTTTGTAATTCAACATTGTATTTTTCATATGATTCAAGTTATTTAATTTTCTTCGTATGAAGTGATGTATTTAACAATTCGATGTTTAATAAATAGAAACCAATAAAAATCTTTTTAATTCATAAACTAACATAGAAAGTTCTGCGAATTAGAATCTTTTTTTTATTTTATAATTAACACTTCTGATTTTTTTTTCCTGCGTGAAATTTAATAAATAATGTATAATGGTTGGTAGATCATGATTTATTTTTTCAAAATATATAAACGGACCCGTAATACATTTTCACGTGTAACTCTATTTAAAATTGGTTTATATAAATAGGTATGTTTTCTGAACCGCCTTGATCTCAGAAATCTGAATATGAGTTCAAAATAGGGGTCGTCTTTAAAAATGCCTGTTTTGATACGTAGATGACCCCTTAAGCAAAATCTAACTACACCATTAAAAACTAGACGTTATTACAGATCGATATACCTATCGATCTGTAATAACGTCTAGTTATTACAGATACAACCGGCCCCAAGTTTCTACGATAATTTACGGTGAAATTAGGGGGGGGGGGGCGTTTTTTTTTTTGCCGACTGTACAATATAAACTTTTGTTGAGTTTTTTTTTTTTTTTTTTTTTTTTTTTTTTATTTGCAAGTGAAAGGAACATTTGTTGAATCGTAGGAAATTTAATTTTGTCAAAATACAATGAAATTGTAATGTTTAAAACTTTTATCCAAATAAAATTAGTTTTGCTAATAAAATTTAAGAATGAGTTTTTTTGTAGTGAAAAAATAATGTTTGGAACATTTGTTTGGAACATCATGTTTTGGATAATATTTTTAATCTATGATCGACAATTTTTTTTTTTAATTATTTATTTTTATTTTTATTTTATTTTTCATTTGTTATCATACAACCAGTATGTTAATTTGTCGGAGATTCCATGCCACTATTTTTTAAGAAAAATTTTCTACTTAATTAATCTTAGTCTGAATAAGAAAAATATTTGTTTTTGTAAATAATGAAATGATTTCTGCACCAAATTCCCATCCCTGATAAAATTAAGTTTTTGTTGCGAGGAATGTAGTAGGATACCATTTTAATGTTATTGATTGATAAAATTCTCCTTTTATTTTTCGAAGCTATATTATTGTTAGAATTTGTGATCTACATCTCAAAACTTTAATTTTTGTATCAGGGCACACGTCTTTTAATTAAATTGCTGTAGCTATTCTTATGTAAAGCAAATATTTTTTTTAATTTTAAGTCAATTAAATTTTAATTTGTAAAATATCAGGTTAAACTACATATTTTTTTTTAACTTAAATAATCTGGTGTGTCACTCACACGACTTTCTCTTACCCTGAAATTTAATACTATAAATACAGGTTGCAGATTAATAGGTAAGATAACGAGTACTGTTATGTAAACCTATGTTAAACAATTCATATTAGGCTTCTGAAGAGTTTTATAGGATAATTAGTTCTGTGTGAGGGGGGCTACCGCCCCCTCAACCCCCCCGTTTCATTAATACACCTACATTTATATAGAATTTAATTCGGTTATTAAAAAATAATTCTCTTTTTTTAAAATAATTTGATAAGATTATTATTCAAAAATATTATCTTTTATGATAAGGCAGACGATTTCCACATTAGAGAAGTAGTATAACACCAAATATCCAAAAAAAGTCCATTTTATTCTCAATATTTAAAAAAAAAAAAAAAAAAAAAAAGTACGATTTTTTTTCTGTTTTTTTTTCGTTAAAAGCAAGAAAAATCGATAACTTTGTTTTAAATTATCGCAGATCGATGGTTCAACCGTTCGTTTTAAAGGTATTGACGAGCTCTTTTGAAAGATACCCATCATGAAAATTTACTCCCCTCGAGGGGGGACTTCCCCCCCAGGGGGGGAGGCGAGACTCCTACATACACAAAAAAAAAATTCCCAGTTAACTATCTCTATTACGAAAAATATATATTCGTTTCATTTGGTTTAGTGCAGTCTATAGACGTTAAACTCTACTTTCCTGCAATTTCCCCCATAGACGTAATGTATTAGAATTCTCTTGATTGTCCCTGTACACGAACCATTTGCTTGATCTTAACGAAAAGCTTACTGTAGCATCCCTATGATACACATTTAGAATACCAAGTTTGAACTTTCTACCATAATTTGTTTTTGAGATATGCTGATAACAGACAGACACACAGACTCTCACACACACAGACACACACACGGACACACACACAGACACACAGACCATTTGCTAAAAACATGATTTTTGTATTCAGGGGGCATCAATACGTGTAAATATAACAAAATCTCGCGTTCGTAAATGTGACCCAAAAACAATACTTTCTCTACCTTATGGTTAAGAGAAAGTAAAAATAATAACTTAACGTATTAACTGTGTTTAAGAAAAGAAAAAGAAAAATCACACATTAGGTAAATTTTGTATGTCTTATAAAAAACAAAGAATTTATGGGATATAATTACAATTTTTTACCTTAAGTAATACTAATGTATAAAGAAATGTTAATATAATAATGCTTATTTTAAATGAATACTTCTTATTGAATTAAATATCTGATAACTGGTCTTAGAAATATCTTCGGCGCACAATATCTATTTATGGAAGATAAAGCTCAATATTATCTATATCCGATTAAAATTGAAATTTCAGCTCTGCCAATCACGCTTATTAAAACAAAGCACTTTAAAAAATAGCGTATATGACATCATTTTTTCTTTCTTTAATATTTAGGTAATTATTATACAAACTTACACAGAGCCTGATTAAGGGGGAAGCACGCATTATCTCCGCTCTCACCGGAATATTTTTACAGTTATTTTTTACTTCATGTCATAGAAATTCCACGCTTTGACAAGGAAATATTTTTTATAAAAAATGAACGGTGTAAAACAATTCAATTTACTCACCGTTATTAGACACCAGAATTCTTTTAAAATAATTTTTAATGAGAATTTTCTGTTTATTATAGGAGGAAAGTATTTGTTAAAAAATAGCGGTGTCAGTATAAATAATGTGTGCTTCCTCCTTAATCAGGCTCTGAACTTACACATAAAGCAATAAAATAAATTTTAAAAAAAAGCGTAGATGCAAACACATATCTTTATTATTGGAATAACTATTGTTTGCTTTCCACGTTTGCTCTGGAAGCCTTTTTCGCATGGATAAACCAACAACTCGAAACGATTTTCCAGATATTTGATGATCGGCACATGAAACTTCCCACTTTTTAAGGTACTGACGGAATTATTTTTCGTACTAGGAAATGCTTCCCAAAAAGGCGTGGCTTGAGAACAAAATTAGAATTGTTTAAGAGATCTATTCAAAAGTATAGAAGTACAGCAGGGTAGTAGTTTCCGCCTTTATTTTTCAGGACAAATTCAGGAATGTTAAATTTATGCCTTTTTTACTACCACTATTTTTATGCAATAATTTCTACCTTGTTTAACCATGACATATAACTTTAAAAATATAGTCAAGATTTCAGTTTAAAAAAAAAAAAAAAGTGGTAGCTAAAGGGACGGAAATTTCTTATCCCTGATAGAGGCCTGGTAAAAATGCGGAGACGATGACCCCGCAGGGTAAATGTACCAGTGTAATGCAAGATCTGGCTGTGATCCAAATTCATCATTTGAGATAAACGTTTCCACCATTTGTGTAAAGTAGCTTCTGAATCGGTTTTTATAATCCTTTTCATTCAATTTTGTATCCTCTAAAATGACCTATTTTTCAAAATTGAATGTCTTCTATATTCTATTTTCTTATAAAATAAAAGACATTGCGTAATTTCTCCTGTTTTTCTAATAAAAAATTCTGGTCACCTTATACGTAAACTAGTTGACATAGGTGGACTCTGCTCGGTTACCCATCACATGTATGTTCTCATAAATTTCTAGTAAAAAACATATTATATTCATGTTAAGAGAAATTAATTTGACCAAATGCTTAACACAGTGCCATAACGAAATCCTCGCCTTATAGGCTACCCACCGTTCAGTTCGATATATTTATCTTATTCTAATCAATTATTTTATTTTATTGGGGGTAAATTTCGTAGTTTAGTTTTCATGCAACTATTTCCAATGCAACAATCCCCAAAATGCATATTTATATGAAATAACGCCCGATTTTTTTATGTTGATAAAATCTTAAATTTCGAATAACTTAAGAAATTTTCCTGTTAGGATATTTGTAGTCAATCATGTCCACACAAGTATCATAAATATTATTTTGAGGTTGTCTAATATAGTTATGATCCTCAAAATGAACATTTATGCTCAATTTTGCCCTATTCTGCCATGTTAAGTAAAACGTAAATACGAAATAACATACAAAATTTTTTAATTAAAAAATTCATAATCAGGGATGTTCATTCCAGTGTATTAAATGATATTTTTTAAAGTGTTCTAACATCTTTACGAGGAAAATGTTTCTCAAAGTGAACGTTTATGCGAAATTTTCCACTATTGCGCCATATTAAGTAAATCGTAAATTTCCGGTGGCTTACGAAATTTTTAAATTGGAAAATTCAGAGTGAAGAATGTTTATACCATCATCTTATATAATATTTTAAAAGCAGTCTGATTTATTTTCATACACGTTTATGTGAAATTTTGCCCTATTCTCCCACGTTAAGGAAATTATAAATTTCGTATAACTTCTAAAGTTTTTAAATTTGAATGTTGCGAATGTTCGATATATTTATCTTATTCTAATCAATTAATTTATTTTATTGGGGGTAAATTTCGTAGTTTAGTTTTCATGCAACTATTTCCAATGCAACAATCCCCAAAATGCATATTTATATGAAATAACGCCCGATTTTTTTATGTTGATAAAATCTTAAATTTCGAATAACTTAAGAAATTTTCCTGTTAGGATATTTGTAGTCAATCATGTCCACACAAGTATCATAAATATTATTTTGAGGTTGTCTAATATAGTTATGATCCTCAAAATGAACATTTATGCTCAATTTTGCCCTATTCTGCCATGTTAAGTAAAACGTAAATACGAAATAACATACAAAATTTTTTAATTAAAAAATTCATAATCAGGGATGTTCATTCCAGTGTATTAAATGATATTTTTTAAAGTGTTCTAACACCTTTACGAGGAAAATGTTTCTCAAAGTGAACGTTTATGAGAAATTTTCCACTATTGCGCCATATTAAGTAAATCGTAAATTTCCGGTGGCTTACGAAATTTTTAAATTGGAAAATTCATAGTGAAGAATGTTTATACCATCATCTTATATAATATTTTAAAAGCAGTCTGATTTATTTTCATACACGTTTATGTGAAATTTTGCCCTATTCTCCCACGTTAAGGAAATTATAAATTTCGTATAACTTCTAAAGTTTTTAAATTTGAATGTTGCGAATGAATAGGGTTCTTGCCAATGCCATAACTAATACTTTAAAACTGGTTCGACCTCTCTGCGATCATTTGTTCGTGAGATATCGTGTACAAAGACTATAACATACTAACACACTAACGGACCAACAAATTAACATACGGATACCTTACATACGGACACCATACCCATTTTTATATTTTTGGATTCATCAGACCCGAAAACGAGTAAAAAAGTAAAAAAACCGAGGTCGGAAATTTTCACTATTATCTAAGTTCCCCATACTTATAGTATGATGGGGAACTAAAAATAAAGTAAGTTAATCATATGTTGTGGCGAGTAACTTTTTTTGTCAGCCAGTGTAATCTAAATTGAAATTTCGGGTCCTGATCTATGGGGATATATGGTATAAACATATGGTGACCTTGTGCACCAGGAATATCATTTATTATTATTTGATACAAGTGGAATGGACTCTTAGTAGTTAATTGTGTTCTGTTATTTCGTTTCCATAATATGGAAGAATCCCACAAATGTATCATATTTCTGAATCGCAGAATACATAAATCCTAGTTCCCCACTTCGTTGGTTTTACAGGATTGTAAGTGATAAAAGAAAATCTCTCTTCAAATTGCACAACGGATTCATCGACACATATATTTTCGCTAAGAACGAAATTTTTCAAAAATGTAATGTTGATATCTTCCAAGTAGTTACTAACTCCCTGTAAACGAGTTTTTAGGTCTGAATGTAATTCTCTTCAAATGTAGCATCCAAGAAATTTACCTAGTTAAATTTGTCTCGTGAAAACTTATTGGGGAAATGAGAAATTCGACTATTATCATCTGTTGACCAATAATGTTGAATATTTGCAAGTGGCGGTTCCCATATTTAGGATGACCGCTATGAATGGCAGGAATTAAGATCTGGATCAGAATAATCTTCACTTTCGCTTTCTATTATTCTATTTTTTTTTTTTTTAATGTTTTGGTTCTAATTGCTTCATAACTGTCTTCACTGCTGTCGTCTTGATCGCTGTTTTCTTCATTCAGAGTATTATCAGTCGATCTGAACATCGCTAAATCAAACTCATCTTCGCTGCTACAAATTTCGTTGTTTCATTCCATTGTTATTACTCCATAAGTGAACTAAATTTGAAACAGTGTAGTATTATAAGTTCACAATATACTTACGATCACTTTTAATACCACAAAATTATTTCAAAAATATGCACTACACACAAATTATTAATTTTATTTATCAAAATCTCTCTTAACAGAGCAACAAAAAACTTTTGCAACTAGTTTGCTAGAAACACTCACAGATTATATACTAAGATAGATGGGACACTTCCAATGAAATCCAACCAATGAACGCAGCAGAAACACTAGTGGTGGAAAAGCTATTAGTTCCAAATATTTGTGCAATTCCATAGAAATAAAAGGTTGCCGTTAATCTGATTGGTTATAAATATAAATGATACGTAAAAATCCATTCGTACGAAATTTTTTTATGTTTGCAGTATCTTAGTCTTGGCCATTGGTCCAAAGCAAACAACGCCCAAATGCACTTAATAATAAATATTGGTGGAGTGTGTTTCCTTACGAAGAATTACGCCAATTATAGCTCTTTTACGGCTGTATTGACCAATAACTTCAACTCCCGGTTGAAAACGAAAACTTGAAAAACGTATAAAGGCAGGGTTCAACATTTTAGCGAAGTCTGACGCATTACATCTGCCATCTAGCGGCATTGTTGTTTTAAGATTTTTTAGCTGAAAATAAGCAATCAGAAATTATATGAAAACATTGACACTAGATGGCAGAAGCAGCGTGTCAAATTTTCTTTGAAAGCTACACTCTGCCTTTAGACGCTTTTCAAGTTTTGGCGTTGAACCGGGAGTTGAAGTTAATGGTGAATAAGGCCGTTAGTTGTAGAATTAATGGTGGATATAAGATATATACAAGTTTAATTAGTCATGACGCCTCCCATTCAACGTTCGAATTGATGTAATGAATAGGATGTCGCCTGAGAGGCGATGTTCGAAAGCAAACGATTACATTTAAATTTTCATGCTTTTTTCCTGGTAAATCTGACTAAAAAAATATTTTTCCAAGAAATATCTTCAGTTATTTTTTTTTTATTGTTAATTAAACCCTAATGCATTTTTGTTTGTAACTCTTTCAGGAATTAATTAAAAGTATATAATCTATAGCTTTTTTCGAATTGCTTTGACTCAAAAATTCAAATATAGAGTCAAATATGGGTGTTACATTTTAAAAAGAGTAAAGTTCTTGCTAGTTTTAATATGCAGACAAAAGTTAAAGTTAAGTATAACATTGAAACATAGACATCATTATCAGTCGATCAAATTGCTTAAACGGTGCTTTGCAGCGAAATCAATAGAGAGAGCTTTTTTTGTTTGTTTGTTTTCTTCTTCTGTGTGTATATTACTATAATTTGTTGCATATTTATATAGTGCACTCACACTAAGATATAGAGGTACTTATGTATCAAGTTGTAAGCAAATATATGATAATGCGCCATTATAAATAAAAGGGGTTAAATCTTTTTCAGGTATCCTGAATAATGATCAAATGATGCGAGTTTAAAAATTAAAAATTGCTTTCGTTTGAATTAAAAGATGTTATCAGACCTGCCAACCTAATCCGGCAATTTGTTAGTACCGCCCCTTTTTCTACACCACCTAATTTTTAGAGTATTTCTCTTCAAATATATTTACGATGAATTAGGAAAACAAAGACTCTAAAAATTAAGTGGTGTAGAAAAAGGGGCGGTACAAACAATTTGCCGGATTAGGTTGGCAGCTCTGTGTTATTCTAATAGAGAATTATGTTTTAAAATTAAAAAAATATATACTTAGAAATTATATTTCTGGTATTTTACTATTTGCTACGGTGAACATTTGGCGTAACTTTGATATCACTATTTTCATAAAGTAATATTTTATAACTTTTGCATATTTCAATAAAATAAGAGTTAATATAAATAAATAGTGGTGTGAAACTTGTTCCAGATATCTACCCCTATATTTATAAGAATCATCTATTCGTGCAAGAAGAAAGTTTAAAGGAATAAGTGATTAACACCCCTTAACGCGCGGTGTCCTCGCTGCGAGGACGCAAAATTTGAGATCCAGCTGCAAAAATTCATCCCGGAAATTTTTTAGCAAAAACTCACGTTAATAACATATCAGAAAAGGCTTGGTTTTTAAACCCTAAAATTTAAAATTTCTTTTAGTTTAATTTAGTTCATGAATTCCGGTGGCAGTATAATTTAAATATTTCAAATTGTCTTGCGCCGCAAAGGGTTAACGCACATACTTTAATTCATATATTTTTGTTAGAAAGTGCCTTATAATTCATGCATGACACATAAGTTTCTTTCCTATTTAGTTTATTTAGTTTCTTTATTTTAATTAGAAAAATAAAACTTAATATGATTATGAATTTACAAAATTACAATAATTACTCAACCATTTTAACAAATTCTTACGATAATAAAATTACTTGAAACTTCTTAATCGAATGTAAATGCTCTTTTATTCATAAACAAGAAATGAAACGTAAAGCAAAAGAGCAAAAGAAAATTGAAAAGGAAATATTCTAAAGGTACAAAATTTTGTTAAAAAATTTATAGGATTACTTAAAGCACGTGAAAGCTTTTTAAAATTTACGGACATGCCATTACCTTTTCAGAATCTAATTCAACACTTCTAAAATAATGTTACGAAGGTTTTCCTCAATGAACTTAGAAAGTTTTCCTGGAAGTTTCGTATGTAGCAGAAAGAATAAATGCGTAGCATATTATGCATAAAAAGAAGTCTTTTAATGCGCGTAAAAATGTTTCTTACGCATTGCATATTCTTTTTTGTTTCTTATGAGAGCGAAACGTGTGCAGATTACATTGATAACTTTCTTAAAAGTAGAGATTTAAAATAAAATATGTGCTTAAACTCTAATATAGAAAAAGTTAACGAACTTAAAACTTGTTAAAAAAGTTTTAAGCATATAAATATGATGAATATATATATATATATATTTAAATAAAAAATTATTAAATAATAATTGACACATTAACTATATTCGAAATGTTCTAAAATAATAATAATACAAATTATCATTGCATGCAACATGAAGCTGACGTAAACATATTAAATGAGTACATAACACGTTTTACTTAAGAAATATAAAATTTCACCTGTTTAATTATATGTTCTTGATTTTCTCAACAGTAATCAAATACATATGGCGTCAGTTTTTTTAATCACTAACTCCTTTTAATCAATTTCAATTTAGCAAATTAATGCATACGTACCAGGCATTTCTTAAGTTACAAACTTTTGTAAAAATCTGCATTTAAAATTAATATCTATTTATCTTAACATGTTAATACTTTTTGTATAGTAAACATATCAAGAAATGACTAAAATATATTTTTAATCAGTTAGTAGTCATCATGTAATAAAGATTGCGATTAACAAATTTTTATTTAAACACTGATTTTATTGATTTTATTTACTTATTAGTGGGCCTAAAATTAAACATTCACTAAATTATTCGATCTTACAATCTCTTATATACTGATTTATATATTGATTTCTTAATTCATCAATCCATAAAATTAAAATTTTATTCTACTATTTAAAATTCCATTAACTTAGAAATCAACTTAAGTATATTAAATAATCCAGCAATGTAATAAATTCACCCTTGAATTTTAACTAGAATCCGTCTAAGAAACATATGTTCCATTCATTAAAAAAAAAAAAAAATCAGTATATGCAGATGTCAGATATGCAGTTTTACACATACTTTAATGAATATATCATTTATAAAATCCATGATTTTTATATTAAACAAAATTTAAATAAAGCATTGCGCGGAATACCAATCTGATAGCAATTTTAACTATAATGCTATCTTTTTTATAAACACATAATGGTTCTAATCTTATAGATTTGGTTAGTTTTTAGTACGACAGGACTATTTCTTAAAGCTGGCATTTTACGTCGTTACCAATTTATAGTGTTCCACTTCGAAAACGACTGTAAGTATCCATTATTACCAGAGCCTGATTAAGGGGGAAGCACACATTATTTATACTTACACCGTTATTTTTTAACAAATACTTTCCTCCTATAATAAACAGAAAATTCTCATTAAAGATTATTTTAAAAGAATTCTGGTGTCTAATAACGGTGAGTAAATTGGATTGTTTTACACCGTTCATTTTTTATGAAAAATATTTCCTCGTCAAAGCGTGGAATTTCTATGACATGAAGTAAAAAATAATTGTAAAAATATTCCGGTGACAGCGGAGATAATGTGTGCTTCCCCCTTAATCAGGCTCTGTGTATACGTACCAGACATTTCTTAAGTTACAAACTTTTGGAAAAATCTGCATTTAAAATTAATATATATTTATTTTAACATTTTAATATTTTTTGTATAGTATACAGATCAATAAAAGATTAAAATAAATTTTTAATCTGTTAGTATTTATCATATAATAAAAATTATGATTAACAAACTTTTATTTAAACACTCTTTTAATTGATTTTATTTACTTATTAGTGGGTATAAAATTAAACAATAATTAAATTATTCGATCTTACAATCTCTTATATATTGATTTATATACTGATTTTTTAATTCATCAATCTATACAAACAAAATTTTATTCTACTGTTTACAATTCCATTAACATAAAAATCAATCTATATATATTAAGTAATCCATCAATGTAACAAGTTCAATCTTGAATTTTAACTAGAATCCGTCTACGAAACATATGTTCCATTCATTAAAAAAAAAAAAAAAAAAAAAAAAAAAAATCAGTATATGCAGATGTCAGATATGCAGTTTTACACATACTTTAATGAATATATCATTTATAAAATCCATTATTTTTATATTAAACAAAACTTAAATAAAGCATTAGACGAAATACAAATCTGATAGTAATTTTAACTATAATGCTACTTTTTTTATAAACACATAATGATTCTAATCTTATAGATTTGGTTAGTTTTTAGTACGACAGGACTATTTCTTTCAATCTGGCATTTTACGTCGTTACCAATTTATAGTGTTCCACTTCGAAAACGCCTTAAGTATCCATTATTACCAAGTAATTTCTTTCTCTATCTTAAAATATGTTGTGAAACTCGTAAAAACTTATATATGTACATACATATTTCACTCCCCATTGGTGAGGATCGAACTCACAACCTTCGGGTTCGTAATTGTGTACTCTGACCACAGAGCCAACAGTTCTTGAATGAATATTTCCTGATTATTTAGACTAGTGTTTTCAGATTGTTTTTTTCACTTCTTATCGGTGAGGACCGAACTCACAACCTTCGGGTTCATAGTTATGTACTCTGACCACAGAGCCAAAGGGTCTCGACTGAATATTTCCTGATTATTTAGACTAGTGTTTTCAGATTTTTTTTTTTTTTTTTCACTTCTTATCGGCGAGGATCGAACTCACAACCTTCGGGTTCGTAGTTGTGTACTCTGACCACAGAGCCATAGGGTCTCGACTGAATATTTCCTGATTATTTAGACTAGTGTTTTCAGATTTTTTTTTTTTTTTTTTTCACTTCTTATCGGTGAGGACCGAACTCACAACCTTCGGGTTCATAGTTATGTACTCTGACCACAGTGTCAAAGGGTCTCGACTGAATATTTCCTGATTATTTAGACTAGTGTTTTCAGATTCTTTTATTTTTTATTTTTATTTTCTTTATTTTCTTTCTTCAGTTATTTTGAAAGGGTATAAATAAAATAAAAATATAAGTAGTCCTGTCGTACTAAATTAAATTCTGTGATAGACAGAATTTCATCCATTGTTTTAATGCTCGGGAAGTTACATCGAGTGCATACATCGAGTTTTTTTTACATATATATATTTCCTTTAAATCTTTCAAGGACAAAATAATTACATTCCTTTAACATGGGAAGCTCAGTAGAATTTATAAAATAACTTATAAAAAAGAAAGAAATTATTTTCTTCTTCCGATTACGAGTATTAAAGTTTGTCAAAGATTCTGTGACACATTTGTACAGTTTGGAATTAAATTTATGTGATATATAAAAAACATCGAAGCTTTTTAACGATCTACTAATTGTAAAAAGTGTTAAGATGACATTAAAAATTAATTATAAATTATATCTGTTTATACGTAGGGATAAAATGTCTTTGCATTGGGTTTAATAACCTTCAAAGCAGCACGTGTCAGTAAATCGCAATACCATTTTCAATTTACTGGGCTGAATATTCATATGCGTGTATATTTATATCGCCTACAAAACAATTTAAGGAATTGCCCTGAAGTACGAAATACGAATCAGCTCATCCTGAACAATATTTTCGAGGGGAATATTTACTCATGGAAATTTCAATCGTAGCTTTACAATATGTAAGCTTAATATATATATATTCAATATAGCATCTTCAATTTTCTTTCCTAGCGAGGCATAAAATATATACATTTTGTATTGCTTTTACCCCTAAGGACTCAAGCATTTTACAATCATCGAAATTATTCCGAACCTTGTGAAAATGACTTTTGGCGATGAAATTTCTTCATCGAATTCAATAGCTTTTTGCACTTTGTTTTTCTTTAAAAAAGTAATGTTTTTAAATAATACCAATAAAGAATATAAATTGGATACATTAAATATTTTAAAAAATGATTTTATTAAATTTTTTTACGACTGAGATACCAGTTTTACGATAGTTGGACATTTATCAAAATTCAAAATGAATTTCATCAAAATCTTCTTTTCTTTCTTTCTTTCTTTTTTATTTATTTATTTATTTATTTATTTACTTTTTAAAGTAAAAGAAAAGAAAATTTATAAAAATCAGTTTCGAAACGGACAGTATCTGCATGCGTGCAAAATGAAATAAAAAGTAAAACAAGATAATTAAGTTTGAGATTGAGTTTTATAAATTGAACTATATTAGGTTTGCTCAGTAAAAAATATAGCAACAATTGCTATAATTATATATTTATTTATTTATTAAGAAAGAACAGATGATAATCTCAAGATTAACTACGTAAACTTCATTAATTTATTACCTAAAATTTAATTAAAATTTTTATGGCCAATCAATTAAATGCATGTTTAAGCCATAGATATAGTAATATATATAGATCTATATCCCCTTGTTATCGTGCAAAGATTTATGATGCCGAAAAAAACCTTTGGAATCAGCCATTAAGTGGTATTGAAAAAAAAAAAAAAAAAAGAAGAAGAAGAAGAAGAAGAAGAATGAATTTGAAACTGTATCTGGAGTTTTTCATTCACTTTTAGTAGATAAATTAATCATAAATTTTAATTGCTAAATTATCCACGTGTATTCTCGTGTGCATTCACTAGGGGAAAGAAGGCCATATTTTGGTAAAATCACCGTCTTTTCCCAAGTCAAAAGGAATCACTTTTTTTCTCCCCAATGAGCAATCTATATATTGTTACTATATCTATAGTTTAAGCAAATCCAAAAGGAATTCCCATAAAAAGATATGTACAACTACTTCAACTAAACCGAAGTGCAAGGTTCCCTGGAGCTGAGTTGACATTACGTGATACAGTTAGAGATAGTAGGGTGCAATAGCGCAATTTTCGAGGGAAAAATATTTCTTAAAAACATTTTTCTGTACTAATATTTAATCAAAATTTCTTCTTGAATGCATGAATAAATAGCTCATTTATCACGAAAAGTAAATGTGCTTATAATTATAGTTACATACTTGCCAACATACTAATTAATATTCCGTACTATTGTTAGCCCCACCTTCTTTTTGACACCGGTATCTTTTTAGAGTATTTTTCTTCTTATTTAATCGTAATTGCGTTTGGAGAATATTACTCTAAAAGTTTACTGGTGTGAAAAAGGGGTTGGAATAAGACCACTATGGAATATTAATTAGGATGTAGGCAAGTATGTAGTTACCTATAATTATTGAAATAAATTAGCTCAGTGTTTGAAATACCACAAATGAAGGAATTTCGAGACCTTTATTTGAACAAGTATGATAAATTTTAATACTTTTTTTAGTCATTCAAAACTGAATCTTCCTACCTTATAGTCTTCATTTTCCTTCTTTTATGATCATGGTAGACATGCATGCGAACCTCATTGACACCGGTTTCGTCAATCTTCCCAAGGTACTGGCGGATTTTTTTTTTTTTTTTTTTTCCAAAACAAACTCATATTATGTATTCAAGTGATCAGGACGCTTCTGATATTAAAAAGGATTCTTTGCTGGCCTTGATCAATGTTACCTGAGGCGACTTTTTAAGTTTCTTAGGGGTTCCTGAGATCTGTCGAAAGAAAACCCTTAACATCATCTTGACAGAAGTCTCAGCATAAACGCTCTTTTAGGTTTCGTACGGGCTTTATTTTTCCCTGAGTCTCACACCAGTATTCTGAAACCATAAAATTCAACTTAATAGAATAGACTTATTTTATAACGTAAATCGTTCTACAAAATTATCGGTATAAGACTCAGGAAAAAAATAAGGCCCGTACGAACCCTGTCTTTACTATGGAAACATTTTTCTGTTTCTTTTTTCTATTTATATTTCTTTCTTTCTTTTTTTTTTTGGAATCATTATTTTAAAAAATGTTATACCATAACGATGGCATGGCTGTGACTCGGCTATGCTAATAGCTATGTCATGGGTATATCATACTTGTGCCAATTTTATTATAGGTAGAATATTTTTTTTCAAAATGTAACTAAGATAATGTAAGAAAATATTCTTAAAAATAAAGTCGTGCGAAATAGAGGTGGGACTTAAAATGTTCCGTAACAAATTAAATGTTCGCAACTTTGTTTTTCTTCTATCTTTGATCTAATTTTTGTAACAAACTAAACGTATTATTTATTTGCAAAAAATATTTCAGTCAACTGAATTACCATGGGGATTTTCATAATATAAATTTATGAAGTACTAAAACAAATTAGGAAAATATTACAATTTTTTATTATTTAACTTTGTTCTTTAATGATAAACTTTTAGTTCATAAAAGTGAGTAATTTGATTATTCTTTTATTTAAAATTCTTGATTTGGTCTTCTAAAGTGCAACAGCTGTAGTAATCATATAGAAATTAAAGCATTCCTATTTTAATACCACTAATTTTTAATAATAAACTTTAACTAATCCTTCAATTTCGGCGAATAAATAATAATAAAAAATTAATAATGGTCTTCAAAATATAGGATACTGCTGCATTAGATCATTTATCAAAAAATGTATTAAATTTATAATTATATACACTGTTAAAAAGTTATCGAAATTGAGTAAATGGGCATACTCATTTCAAAAAATATAATTTTGTTTCAAAAAGAAAATCATACATGTCTCATTTGTAAAATATATACTTACCAATATTCTAATAAAAGTTTCGTAGTTTTGTTAGTCCCGCCTTCTTTTTTCACACAAGTAAATTTTTAGAGTAATATTCTCCAAATGCAATTACGATTAAATAAGCAGAAAAATATTCTAAAAAATTCTTAAAATATTCTTAAAAATTGTACGGTTCATAATGAGATGGTTGGCAAGTATGATACTGTTTTATGGATAAATACACATATGTCTGGAATATTAGGATATACGATGGTCGATGCCAATTTATAAACATTTCAATATACTTAATAAGAAGTACAAGGGATTTATAATTTTCATTCTGTTTATTACGGAGCTATTTTGAATCCATGGTATACTCAAATTTGACACAATTTTATTTAATATATATATATATATGTATATATATATATATATATTTCAGAGTATATTTGTTTCTAATACATTGCTGAATATTATAAGATGTTAAGAGATTATTTAACATTAACATACTATACAGTACATCGTCTCCTTAAAGCATCGATAGAATATTTATAGGTAGTGTCTGAGACAACTGGGGAAAGTCCCGGGAAAATGGTGTGTGGGTTAATTTATTAAAATTCAGAATGATAACTATGCAATAAATCTTTCTATATATCAAAATATTTAACAAATTCAATGTTATCATCTGCATACTGGTAACAGTTATAGTTTTTTTTTTTTTTTTTTCGGAATTCTATTAGAACAGCTCTTTTTTCACACCAGTATAATTTTAGAGACATTTTCTCCAATATGCAGTTACGATGAAATTGGAAGAAAAAGGTTTTTTCGCGACTGCTGACCGCTGACGTAGATTCACGGCATTTGAAAATCTGCAACTCCGCCAGTGGGCGTTTCTTTCGCAATGTGTACGTTATTTATTTCTTAAGATTACACCCAATATTAATATTTCTAGAATCAACATACTGTAGATACAAATAATTTGATTAGAAAGATTATAATTATAATGTATTTGTATATCCATTTGTATTTTAAATGTGAATACAGAAAATTTTGTTTTGAAATACTGTAAGTTGTAGAATGACGCCCATAGCCGGGCCTTACAGTCAAAAAGATAAAAGCATGCGGTCGCGAAAGTGTTAAAATGTACTGATGAGAAAAAAAGGGTGGTGTTAACAGTACACAGGAATAAATTTTGAATGTTACCAGGTATGTTATCTGAATAGAATGAAAAAAGTCTGTATAGTTCAATAAAACTATTATAACATTTAAAAAGAAAATTTTGTAATATCAACAGGTTGTTATTTTTTTTATTAAAATCAATAATAATGTATTGAGACATAAAAACTTTTCTAATTATTATCAATGAAGGTTCCTTCAGGATAATTTACAAGGAATATCGTAAAATGATATATTATAAATCAAAATGTATGTACCATTTAATTTAGATTATAACATATATATAACATTTATATATAACATTTATATATAACATTTAATTTAGATTTTTTGATTGTACTGTCAAAAGATTATTATTCATTGCATTTTTATATTTAACATTTTATCTTCAATATTACTTTCCATTATTATACTATTAGTTGTAATAAATATATTCATAATGCAGTAAACTGTTCACTAAGAAGTCTGAAATCCTGAAATCGCAATGCCACTATTATTAATTTACTCTCGCGGTATCTTACAGTCATCTGTCATCTCTCGCGGTATCTTACCGTCGATCTTTTCCGCTAAGTTGCGCTTTTTTCTTCGGTACAGCCGAATATGTAGAAAAACTCACTCTTCTGTTCCCTCTTTTCTGAAGTCGCGATAAAACTAGATTTTCGCTCCTCTCAAAGATATCGTTAAAACTGCGAAGAAATAGGCGTCGAATAACTTTTCTTTTCACTGATGAAAGTTATGGTTTCATTTTGGCCCACACAAGTAATTGAAAAAAGTTGTGTTGTTGCATTTGCAGTTCATAAACACAGTTAATTAACGTTAAATCTCAGATGAAAAAAGTGTGCTGTTTACTTTTACGATACTTCGATGCCGCTTCTCTTCTTCAAACGATTAGATCGACAAATGAGCGTCCCGATTCAAAAGGAATTATAAAACAAAATTCAACTCGCTCTTTATTTATTGTCCCGCGGGATAATCCAATACCGGCTTCTGTAATATTAGGCTGGAATTATGCGGTTGTTGTCGGGATCCTTTTCATATGTAACGTATTTCTATAAGACAATCGTGGAGCATACAAAGAATCAGACAGGCTTGCTAGGACATCTCTTTATTTGATATCCATAGAGTATGGACTTGGAAGGCGATGAGGAGGTGTGATGGACATTATAAGCAGTCGCAGTACTTTAATTGGCGCCGTGCTCGAAGCTCACATGCTCGAAGCTCACAGTAGTCAAATCGTGTTTGAAGCTCACATTCACCAATATCTCGTGTTCCAAGCGCACAAATATATTCACCCCTTTCCCCAACGCATCAACTTGACAGGTGGGATTAGATTAGACCGTGGCCGTAGCGCACGTAACTCGTATCTCAAATAGAGCAGGCGCACGTGACGTCACTGCGATAAACATTGACAGATGATTCCGCACGTGCTTTAGAATGTAGTCAAAAGTGGGATAAATAGATAAATATATATGGAGGCTTTTAATTGAAAAATCTGTATTAAAATGCTTTTAATACACAGGAAGGAGATTTTTCAGATTTTCTGCTGATTTAAGTTTTTTGTACATTTAGCTTTTCAGCTTTTTTTTTTTTTTTTTTTTTCAGCATTTTTTATATTTCTGGTGTATATTTGTTCTTTCTTTATACATTGAAGATTAAAATAAATATTTATTACTCTAATATAATGGATTTTGTCATTGAAATTCTAGTTGTCTTGCCTTTGCGTACAGTTTCAGTTATTTTATATTTCTGCAAATCTCATCCCTGAATATAAAAATATTTTTTTCTATGGGAGATTATAGAGAAAAAATAATTAAAGAGTTATTTAATATAAAAATATAATTAAAAATGATTGCTTTTATTAAAAATCAAAATGTTTAATAATAAAATTAATTTGTTCAATAGAACTATTTGAGCTTTTAATTAAAAAATCTATTTCTAAATATTTTCATTAAAGATTAAAAAAAGAAAAAATAAAAAATAAATAAATAAAAAATCTATAAACATAATTTAACTAATATATATATTTAATAACTAAATTAAATTAATTGAGATTTTTTAGTATTATTGTTTCGGCTTTTAATAGAAAAATCTTTACTAAAAATTTTTTATATTATTAAATATTTATTTTCTATGAACGATAATAATAATAATAATAATAATAAAAGCTAGTTAAAAAATCATCCAATAAAATATTCTAATTAAAAAATAACAATTTATTTTACAATTAATTGAAATTACTTAATACTATTTTTTGGACTTTTAATTAAAAGGCCTATTTCAGTAGCCGAGCGGTTCTGCTCTCCAAGCTGATAGATTAGTGTTAGTGTTGATGTCTGGGAATAGGGCCGATTGTCTACCCTAGGGTCATAGGCCCGAGGGGGAGTGCCTTCCATGGCGGACTTTCTAAGGGGTCCTAGCCCATATTTACGCAAGTTTATGAGAAAACCACGTAAAACCCCGAACGACTAACCCGACGAGCACGGACCTGGGATCGAACCTGGCATCTCAGGTCTACCAGCTTTGAGCACAGAACCGCTCGGCCGCTCGTGGGCCTTGATAAATTGGAATTGCCGGGTTCCCGCTTGTCAACCTAGAAATTCGGAATTTTCCATGGTTTTCTCTGAAAAACGCGTATATACAGGACAGGTCTTCTTAGAAAGAACTCTCATGAAAGGCATTTCAGCCAGGCTTAGGACCTGCATGTTGTCAGCGTGTTTTAATGCTTAAACAACAACCACCAAAATATTTTTAACTCAAAAATACTTTTTTTTTTTTTTAAGCATATAAATGATTATATACAAAAAATAATATTAATTATAAAATCGTTTAAGATTACATTCTAATTAAACATAATTTAATTATTAATGATATAAATTTGAAATAATTAAATTAATTGAGATTGCTTAATACTGTTGTTTGGGCTTTAAAAGGAAAAACCTAATTCAAAATGCTAAACATAAAAATATTTTTTTCTATAATTGATCATAGAAAGTAAGTAAGTAACTAAAATTATTTTACTTAAAAAAACTTTAAAAGAAAGAGTAAATTAATTGTCTAATAGCTAAATGAATTATCCAAAATATAAATTTTAATAATTATATTAGCTATGATTCCTTAGTACAATTTTTTCTGCTTTCAAAAGAAAAATTATCTAAAAACACTTTTAATATTAAAATATTTTATTTTCTGTGAATAAATATGGAAAAAAAAAAAAAAAAAAAAAAGATAGTTAAGGATCTAATTAAAATTATTTTATTTAAAATATTCTAATAGAAAGAGTAAATTCAATAATTAATTATCTAAAAACTAAACATATTATAAATAATAATAGTAATCAAATTAGCTTAGATTGCTTGATACAATTTTTTCTGCTTTCAATAGAAAAATTTATTTTAAAATACTTTTAATAATAAAATATTATAATTAAGTTAGTTGTAATCGCTGAATAAAATTATTTGAACTTTTAATTAATAAGCCGAGAAGTTCTGTTCTCCAAACTGGTAGACAGGAAGTGCCGGGTTCAATTCGAGGTCATGGTTGTCGACCCTCATGTTCTCAGTCGGCTTTAACACCTAAACTACCATCACGAAATTATTATTAATATAAAAAGTTATTTTAATCAATGATTATATATAAAAAAAAATATATTAATATATCATAACTAAAAACTAATTTAATTATCAAAAATATTTTTTTAATAATTAATTTAGATTACTCAATATCATTTTTTGGGCTTTTAATAGAAAAGCTATTTCAATATACTTTGTAATATAACATTATATCTTTTGTCATGATTACAGAACAAAGAAATAATTAAAATTATATTATTAAAATAATCTAAAATGAAATTTTACATTAAAATATACACAATTTTACTAATTGGTGTGCCACTCACACTATTTTAGACTAAAATTTGATAACAATGTATGTTTTCATTAACATTGACTGCCAAATTTATACTCCAATCATAACTTTTGAATTATAACTTACTAATATTTTACCAGAAATCGATTTATCAACATGTTGATAATTTAGGTGGGGGTGTTATTATTATACTTTTACTTTATTTATTTATTTATTTTTTGCAGACTGTACCTTCGTATTGTAAGTTCCGATTTCTAGTTAAAAAATACTTACAACAATTAACTTTGATAACAAAGACATACCACAAATTATGTGTAGTCTTATATATAATCTGTGAATTTTATATAAAACATATATAGTACTTAAGATTGACTTATTAAATAAAACTGCGTTAAATAAATACACGAACAATCATTTCGGGCCATTATTCCTGTTATATATTTTTTATCCACCCCCGAAAATATTTATGTAAATAAGCAGAAAATAATTTTATTTAATAATTTAATTCCTAGTTCCTGCCTTAGTTAAAAAAATAACTCATAAACTGAATTGCGCTTCAAAAACCATCTTCCTCGACCTCCCCCCCCTCCCCCCTCTGCTCTTCGGAAAAAGGGATTAGTCTCTTCCCACCTGTCAAGTTGATGCGTTGGGGAAAGGGGTGAATATATTTGTGCACTTGGAACACGAGATATTGGTATATGTGAGCTTCAAACACGATTTTACTACTGTGAGCTTGGAGCACGTGCGCTTGGAGCACGACACCCTTTAATTTTGCAGTCTCAGACCGCGGCACGGAGTTAGATTGGGGTTTAGTTCGACGTTGTTTCCGAAACTTTTCCGTGACAACTTTTCAGGGCCAGGGCCCGTCGGCTTTTTGTGAGTTTTCTGTTTAAAACCCGGCTGTAATTTGACGTATTTCTAATTCCCTCCTTATTTCCTTTATTCGTTATTCCATTTAATAACACGCCTTCTCTTTGTGTCTTACTCGGTAATGACTAGTACTTATGAGACAGATTAATGCCGGTTAACGCCCCACTTTGCCAACTCGCCAATTCATTAAAACAATTATTTATTGCTTTATATTCGACAAAAGTAATCAAACCCTAATTTGCAATCATAAATCTTTTATTTCCTTTAACCTGCCTAATTAAATTCTTTTACCGAATCTTTCCGGTGCCATATACTTTTTTATTACTCATTAAGCTTATTTTTAGAATATTTCCAGATATCAAAATGCTTGAATAATTGTTTATTTCTTTCCAAATGATCGCGATTACAATTTTGTTTAATTCATTTTGCAATATTATTTCGAAATATAAAAAGAATACCCTAAAAATATGAAAATAATAATTTAAAATGTAAAATTACAAATTTAATTCTTACCTCCTTTTATCATATATATATATATATATATATATATATATATATATATATTATTCAGGTTGTCGCGTTATAATTTTAAAAGACTAAAATTATTAATTGCACTTTTGCAATCAACATTTTATTTTTATAATAAAATTTCATTTCAAGTATCGCACTATTTGTTAAAATAAATAAATAAATTACAATGAATTATTTACTCAGAAAAATCATATTCTTTCACTTTGTATCATATACATAAACCGACTGGAATTAAATTTAAAATTCATTTCGACAAAAACGAAAAAAAAAAACGTCAAATTCACTGAGTATTGTATTTGTTAAATTTTCATATTTGAAAGAAAATGTGTTTATCGTTTAAGGCAATAACTTCAAAAATATGAAATTATTTTGGTAGCATGAATTTTCATTTTTGAAAATGAAAATCTTTTTCATCACACTATTCCTCTCTGCAAAACTATTTTTAGTTTCACTGGAAATTGGTAAGTAATAAAATTTCATGAGGAAAAAAAAAAAAGAATAGATAAAAAATATATTAGACGCTAAATTTTACGAAAAATACAATTTTATTTTATCATAATGTAAAAAAGAATCACACGTATAGTGACAATTTATATCGATAAAGAATACAGTATTTCTAAAATAATATATTGTGTCACTTTTTCTTTATTATTTTGGGAATATATATATCATTCATAGCTGCTTTAAAAATATGAGTTTATAAGATACTTCACATTAGTAGTATTAATAAAAATGTTTCATAACCAAACAAGAACTATGCTGCATCTAGACTCTAATGGGAACAATAACAATTGTATTTGTTAAAAACTCACAATCGATATATAAGACATAATTTATTCAGTAATTTTATTTTAAGGGATACTGCTTAGAATTAAATTCAAAATTCATTTATTTAGTCAAAATATCTCTAGTAGTTTATTCATTTAAACATTTACACAATTTTTTATAATTCTAAAGAAAACATTTGTCTTTGAATTAATATCCTGTCTAAACAATACTTATTCCATATATTTTCAAATGTTTATTCTTGTAGACATTCAGACAGTCTTTTATAATTCTAAGATAAAAAATTTGTTTCTATGAATTAATATGTCTAAAAAATATTTATTCAATTTATTTCCCGTTTAGAAGTTTTTAGACTTTTTTATTAACAAATATATGTTTTCTCACATATATATATATATATATTTGTTGATTAATTCTTGCGATTTAATCTCAGGGATGGAACACGAACGCAGAATTCATATCGATATTTGTTTAGGAAATTTCTTTGGATATAATATCGTTGACTTTGATTTTGTACATTGGTAGTGGTATAAATTCTGCGCCCGTATTCTATCCCTGTAATCGCAAAGAATTGTTTTTATGATTAAATCTTATAATGTACGAAAATTATATATGTATATGTATATATATATAACGTTCATACTTTACAAGATTTAATCATAAAAAATTCGTTTAAAAATTTACTATTCGAATTGGGATCAATAAAATATCAAGAGACATCAACACACATTGTGCACTGGAGTATGCGATGATATTGATATCCTAAATCGAAGCATCGTCTTTGGTTTTGTACATTAGTCTGGTTCAGATAATTTTATAGTTCCCTGTTTAACAGATATGCCTCGTGATAATATGTTATGAGTTTTCTTTTAAATGAGAACTAAAAAATGAACACAAAAATTGTTATATATATATATATATATATATATATATATTTGTAATAAATCATTATAAAACCACAGCTGCTAATATTTTAATTTATTCCGGAGTATATTTAGCTCCGCCTTTCATTTCGCACCACTTTACTAAAAGAAAATTTTTTCCAATATCATAGCTGCCAATATTTTAATTAATTCTGGAGTAATTTTAGCGCAGCCTCTATTTCGTACCACTTATTCTTTTAAAGAAAAAATTTCTTATTTTATCGTAGTTATATATTGAAGAAAAGTTTTCTATAAATAAAGTGGTGCGAAATAAAGGCGGTACTAAAAGTATTCCGGAATAATAATAAAAAAAAATATTGTCAGCTATGCAATATATAAATTCAATAAAATGAGAAAAAATTACTCTTAAAAAATAAGTGTTATTAAATAAAGGCGGGGCTAAAGATGCTCCGAAATAAATAAAAATGTTGGCATCAATGTAAAATTATTCACAGGACCAGCTGTATAAAACTACTTTTGAGTTCTAATATGCATAATTAAAATATAAACAAACATAAAATTAAAATTAATTGAAGATCATTAACATCACTTATGCAACACATATTATACAAATTTATATACTTGAATTATATATTATAAATATAACAATTTAGGTAAGCTGTTTCGAAAAGTAAAACCGTTTCAACTAAAAAATGAGACTTTTTAAAAATACGTTTAATTGTTTTAAATCTACTTGTCTCAGTAGAGTTAATTTTTTCAAGGCAAATAACAAATTAATTTAGGTAATGACGAAAACATCATTTCAGTAAGTTTATGTCGAAGAAAATGTGACACTTTTTAGTATCGTTTAAAGATAATATATTTCAACTATTAGCCCAATGTAACGAAAACCATTTATAAATTGCATCAATAATATCAGTATTTTTTAAAGCATTAATATAAAATGACAGAAAATAAATGTAAAATTTATTTCTGTATGATGCTGGCTGCTAAGAAAAACTTTCTGGCTTATATATATATATATATATATATATATTAGGGCTGTACCGGTTAAACGATTAATCGGTTCGGTTAATCAATTGATGCTAAGTCCAGATCAATTTTTTTAATCGAGTTAATCAACCTGATTAATTCGTTTAAAATTTTCAAACTACGAATTTAAGTACATAAAATGCCTACAAAATATTTTTTCACATTTTTTGTTAAAAAACATTCTAAGAAGCTAATTTCTTATAGGTGGAGTAGAAGGCTGATTTTTTACCAACTATGTAAAAAATACCAGAGCCGGGAATCGAACCCCGGGCTTTCCGCTTAACGCGCGGATGCTCTAACCACTGAGCTACCCTGGCTGATAACCAGCTCGGCACTTCTCACATAATTTACGTTG
Organism: Salticus scenicus; assembly: GCA_963930645.1. Classification (NCBI taxonomy): domain Eukaryota; kingdom Metazoa; phylum Arthropoda; class Arachnida; order Araneae; family Salticidae; genus Salticus; species Salticus scenicus. The sequence continues at coordinate 178,969,943 of OZ005659.1, forward strand.
GCAAGGTCACCGAGTCTGCATTAAAGCAGCTATATCAAGTGACAAATTTGAACATGGCATAACTCCAAACGGCCACGAAATTTCAATTCAGAAATTTAATTCATCAAAATGGAAATTAATTTCTTATGGATGGAGTAGAAGGCTGATTTTTTACCAACTATGTGAAACATCCATCCGTGTTGGGGAAATAAGTTTCCCAGAAACAAGAAGCGCTTCTAAAGAACGTACGTGCTCGATATCGAGACAAAGAAAATGACTGTAGTTTTTACAATCCCTTTGATGGAGAAGACGTCAACAGGGTTTTGCCGTACTTTCGATCGTTTATTATTTGATCAGAATTGCTAATAAATATTGAAGTAAAAACAGAAAATAACATTCTGTTTTCTAGTCCGAAGTGACAAAGAAGAGCTGAAATTTAAAAACAATGAAAAATTTGAGATATTTATCATAAGGATACGGAATTTTGAAAATTTATTTAAAAATATTCACTAGCGAGGTGGTCAAAGCCTACTAGTATAAAATAAACGTATGTAATTTCATCTAATTTTTAATAAAAAAACAAAAAATAAAACGAAATACTCATATAAAATTAACACCTAAAAAAATCAACTATTACTTTAAAAATTGATAAATTTCAGTTATAAAACGGATATAATCGATTAAAAGAAAAAAAAAAAAGAAAAAAAAAATCAGTCAAATATGAATAAAATAATATTATATAGGGAATTTATTTTTTAGAATATAAAAGTAATACTAAATATAACTTATTTCTCATTTGTATTCCCGAATAGAAAATTATTTATGATTATATTCGGAATATATTTTTTCATTATTTATTTGCTTGTTTATTATCATTATTACTTATTGTTTAAGAAACTAGTTAAATCAACATCTATACCATTTTTATGGTTTGTTGTGTACTATCTGAAGGGAGGGTGATGACAGTTGTATCGTTTAAATAAAATTACACGAAGAAAAATGTATGAAAATCGATTAAAAATCCGATAAATCAACTGATTAAACGATTAATGAACTACGATTAACGCAGTTAAAACTGTCAATCGATTCCCATCCCTAATATATATATATACACACATACTTACAGGGCCCCAGGAATTTGAAAAAGTTGGTCGCCAGGAAAAACTTTTGGTAGCCAGTAAACAAATAACATCCCGTTTTTATTTATTTACTTATTATTTTATTTCTTGAAATTTATTTTAAGAGGGTTCCTACTGCCCGATTTTTTCCAAGGGCCTCTCCCAACAGTATTATCTAAATTTCATCTTAAATGTACACTGTACATTTAAGAATAAATTTATCTTAAAATTATTCTGGTGGAAAAGTCCTTGAAAAAAGGTGGGGATGTGGGAACCCTGTTGAATATAGAAATTAAAATTCTGTGTATAAAAATCAAATACCACCTAAGACTGGATTATATATCAGAAAATACCTATTTAAATTTAACAATCTGAAACCGGTTTTATTATTTGCTTTAAACTGACACACCGTTGGCATCGACAAATCTTTGCAACCGATGCAGTGATTTAGTACCAGGTGTAAATTGAATCGAATCAACATCTTGGTGTTAAACCTGCACAGTGGAATGTGTTGTCAATTCCTCATTGGTTTTTTTATTAAATATTATGCTTGCCAACCGTCTAATTAATAACCGTACAATTATTAATGCCCCTTAAAGAAACACCCCTTTTCACACACCACTTTATTAATAGAGTAATTCTCTCCAAATATTGTTACGATTAAATAAGAATAAAATTACTCTAAAAAATGACTGGTGTGAAAAAAAGGCGGGTACTAAAAACTGTACGGTTCATAATGAGATGGTTGGCAAGTATGCAACCCTATGAATCATTCCAACATGATGATGTGCGATAAAAGCAAGGTTGTCAGATTTGGCCTATTTTTTAAATTCAATAGTCACCAATATATATATATATATATACTTTTTTTTTTTTTTTTTTTAAAGCATTTTGGTAATCACACCAAAGATTATTACGTATATCAAATGCCACTTCTCAAAATTATTGGTGACCATTGAATAAAAAAAAAGGCCACATCTGTCAACGCTGGATAAAATTGCAAATTGCTATGAGTCGCATTTACTTCTTTTCAATATGAATTGATTGAATTAGATTGCAGTTTAGCAAAAGTTTCGACATTCGATTCTAGGCCCATTTCTTTTTTTTTTTTTTTTTTTTTTCACCAAAAAAAAAAAAAAAAAAAGTGTTAAGTTTTTGTTGAAAACATAGTCGCCAGCTAAAATATATTGGACGCAATGGCGACCAGCCGACCTCCTTTCAGGTGCCCTATACATATATATATATATATATATATATATATATATATATACTATATACACATACATACATACCTACATATATAAAATGATGCATTATTCTTAAAAAAGACTAAAATTGTTCATTGCATATTTTAATTTGATAATTTAATTCCATAAAGAAAATTCCTTTCTAGTATCATAATAATCGTTAAATGAAAATAATAATAATAATAATAATAATGAATTCTTTACCCAGGAGTTCGCATTGCAACGCACTTTATAATCTTTTATTTTGTACCTTTTACGCAAAGCGACTGGAAATAAATTTGAAATTAATTTCGTCAGACGCGAAAAAAGGAAAAAAATATAAAATTCTCGAAGAAATATACACAATGATTTCTCATATTTGAAGGCGAATTTGTTTATTGTTTAAGAAAATAAAGTCAAAAGACTATGAACATTTTTGAAGTGTAAATTTTCATATTTGCAACTGAAAAATATTTTCATCATAATACTGTTAGCTGAAAATTATTTTTCTTTACAGGGAACTGGTAAGCAATAAATTTGTAATAGATTGAAAGAAAAAAAAATAATAGTAGTAAAAATATATGACATATAGTATGTTATATGAAAAATACAATTTTATTTTATCACATTCTTGAAGTACAACAATAGTGTAGTGAAATTTCCGTATCGATAAAGAATACAATATTTATAGAATAAGTAATATACTATGTTTTTTTTTCTTTTTTTTTTTTTTTTTTTTGGGGGGGGGGATGTATGTATTGTTTATAACTCCTTTAAAAAAATACGAGTTTATAGAAAATTTTCATTTATAGCGACAAAAAGAAATGCTTAATAATCAAACAAGGAAAACGATACACTATATTGATTCCATACTGTAAAAAACGTGAGAATTTCTTACGATTACATGATTTATTATAAACACTAAGAGGTTACTGATTTACTTATTTTATGTTATTGAATGGCCCTCAGAAATAGTTTTAAAAGACATTATTTTAGCTCATATTATTTCCTGTTGTTTATTCATTTAGATATTCAGACATTCTGTTATAATTTCTTCAAAAAATGTTGTAATATATACTATTTATTTTCGAGGAATTATAAACGAATGTTACAATACATATATATATATATATATCAGTTTTGCCAACATTTTAATTTATTCCGGAGCATATTTAGCTCTACCTTTATTTCGTACCACTTTTACTTTAAAAGGGATATCTATATCTATATATATATATATTATTATTATTATTATTGAAGAATATTATTCTAAAAATAAAATGGCGTGAAATAGAGGCGGGGCTAAAAATGCTACGGAACAAATTGACCCTTAACGGCACACTGTCCTCGCTTCGTGTACGCAATTATTAACACTTTTACGACAGCATGATTTTGAATTTTTGACGGTAAGGTAAGCCTGTGGGCGTTATTTTGCCATGTTACACTATTTCAGAACAAAATTTTCTGTATTCACATTTATATTACAAATGGTTATATATTATATTTATACTCTTTCTGATCAAAACTTTTATATGCATAGTATATTGATAGCACAAATATGAATATTGGGTATATTTTTAAGAAATAAATAACATACAAATTGCGAAAGAAAAGCCCACTGGTGGAGTTACAGATTTTCAAATGACGTGAATCTACGTCAGCTGATGCGAAAGCGTTATGTTAAATCTGAAAATACCCATCCCGAAAACTTTTTCGCAATATTTTGCTTTTACATAGACCTGGTAACTATGCTAGTTTATCCGTAATGGTATTAAGCCCCGCCTTTTATTCACACCAGTATAGTTGTAGAGCAATACATAGCTGCCAAGTTTTTTAATTTATTCCGAAATGCTGTTAGTCCCGCCCCTTTTTCATACCGTAATCTTTTTAGTGTAGTTTTCTTTATATTTAATCGTAATTATATATTGAAGAAAATCTTTCTATAAAGATTACGGTGGGGAAATAAGGGCGGAGCTAACAGAATTCCGGAATAAATAAAAAAACTTAGCAGCTATGGCAATAGTGTTCTTCCTTGATCATGAGAACGTATTGCTGTATATTACTCTACAACTATTCAGGTGTGAAAAAAAAGCGGGGTCTATTACTATTACGGATAAACTAGCATAGTTCGCAGGTCTATTTACGGCAAAGGGGCAGCATAGAAGGTCGTCAATTTCTTTTATTTCAATTTTGTTCCTGAATTCCGGTGGCAGTGTAATTTAAGTTAATCCAATTACCTTGCATCGCAAAGGGTTAAAATATTAGCAACTATTGTTATTTACAATGCTCCAAAAGATAACTTTTTTAACGCTGGAAATCTCAATTATATTTTTAAAAAATCCAAATTGATTAGGTTTAAACGTGAAAAAAATATTTTAAACATACTATTTGAAGTAGGATTAATGCAGTATAAATATACATAGCTCAGTCTAATGCGAGATGATGATTATTGAACCTTCGTCGTTATTAATAATAAATTGTACTTCGAATTTTGATTATTCGATTTTTATTCACTTATTTTCCGTTAAATAATTGGATATTCATAAACTCCTACACGTTTTTATCGATTAATTGTATGAAATTTATTATTTTTATCTATTTTTTTTTCTAGTATTGGATGGTCATCTCTCCTCGGTTTGAAGGAGAGATGGCAACCTACCATTTTATTTTTAAACAATGTTTCTCATTTTTTGTTCTGAATATTTAATTATTTTTTGCCCAAATATGATGAGTATATGTAGAGGAATTTTAATTATGCATAAATATTTCTTGAATTTCCATTCTGAGAATTTTTATTTGAATCTCTAAATCTATAATAATTTGTCCTAGAATTACCCTATTTGTTCATTAGTTTATACTTTTCCTAAACGCTCCTCATACTGTTTAGATTATGAAAAAGGAGAACTCTAAATCTGAAACATTTTTTGAACTTTTCATCTTTTTATTTAAAGTACTCAGATACTTTATTTGAAAGAAGAGAAAAAGTTAAATTCCTTTTTGAAGATCAGAATTCTATTTCCTGTTTCCAAAGTAGTTAAAGACTAAAAAAAAAATAACAATTATTATGAACAAAACGTAGATTCTGACAGTATTGTCACTGTGGACAGGACAGAAAAATCTGATATGTAGCTGTAAGTTTTAAAGGCAGAAAAAGAAATTTCTGTTTAAATTTTACAACACACACTTGCATTCATATATATATACATATATATATAGAAAGAGAGAGAGAGATGCGGGGATGGCAGAGCCTGGTTAAGGGGGAAGCACACATTATTCATACTTACACCGTTATTTTTTAACAAATACTTTCCTCCTATAATAAACAGAAAATTCTCATTAAAAATTATTTTAAAAGAATTCTGGTGTCTAATAACGGTGAGTAAATTATATTGTTTTACACCGTTCATTTTTTATAAAAAATATTTCCTCGTCAAAGCGTGGAATTTCTATGATATGAAGTGAAAAATAATTGTAAAAATATTCCGGTGAAAGCGGAGATAATGTGTGCTTCCCCCTTAATCAGGCTCTGGGGGATGGAACACTGGCTCAGAACTCATACCGGTATTTGTTTAAGAAATTTCTCTACATTTAATATCGTTGATTTAAGAGGTAGAAAATTTTGAGTCTTTCATAGTGGTATGAGTTCTGCGACAGTGTCCAATCCCTGTACATGTATGCATAATAGGTATAATATATATATACAGTTATGACAAGTTGTTTCTAACGAAAAATCAATTTCATACCACAGTAAAGAAAAAGTAAAATTTGTCCTATTTAATTGCAGATAATTATTACAAAAGAATACATTAAGATTTCCAGTATTAAGATTATGAACAATCCGTAATAACTTGGTATCTCTGTATATATATATGGGTGTTTGTATCCCCAGAATTTGCTACAAGAATTTTTAACTATGATATTATTGATAGTTTTCCAGTAAAGTTTAGATATTAACTATAATCAAAAATACAATCTGTAATTACTGGTGCAAAATGAACTAAAATCCCGGAACGCAAACACCCCTGATACATATATGTTCACATTTTGGTTTCTTTAAATAGGTACATTTCGATATATATATGCATACCCTCCAACATCCAAATAAATATTCCGTAGTATTGTTAGTCCCGCTCATTTTCTAGCACCAATAAATTTTTATAGTATTATTCTCCAAATGCAATGCAATAAGAAGAAAAATGCTCTAAAAATATACTGGTGTAAAAAAGAAGGCGAGGCTAACAATACTACGGAATATTAATTAGTATGTTGGAGGGTATGATATACGAGGTGTGGCTATTAAATAACGAGACTATTGCTGTAAAACATTTTATTTTAAATTTATACATATTTAGTTATTATCACCTTCAATATACACCCCTCCTCTATCTCTACAACGCTCCATGCAAATTTTCCATTGTTCGAAACAGTGCTGGAAGTCTTGTCCTGTAAGCTTCTGCATGAGGCGTGCCGCTTTTCCTTTCACAGCTTTAACTGACTCAAATCGTGTTCCTTTTAATGCAGATTTAACTTTGGGGAACGGATAAAAGTCAGATGGGGCCAGGTCAGGCGAATAAGGCGGATGGTCTAAACCTGTGATGTTGCATTTGGCTAGAAACGCCTTGACAGACAATGACGAGTGAGCCGGCGCGTTGTCTTGATGGAGAACACAAGACTTGTTCTTCCACAATTCGGGCCGTTTTCTCCTTACCCCTTCACGGAGTTCAACAAGCATCTCAAGATAGTAATGTTGATTAATAGTTTGACATTCAGGAGCCCAGTGAAAGTACACAATACCATGAATGTCGAGAAAAAGGATCATCATCGCTTTGAATTTCGGTCATTATCTCCAAAGTCTTCTCAGCCATCTTGGAAACGCTTGAACCATTCATAAACTCGCGCACGTGATAAACATTCATCACCATAAACTTGTTTTAATAAAAGATAAGTTTCACTAGCGGTTTTACCAAGTTTCACGTGAAATTTCACGACAATTCGTTACTCTACTTTTACACTTATCACGTTTTTTCGGCAAAACGAAACAAACACCTCTTACACAAATGAAGGTTACGGCCAGACTGATTTCTCTACAAACACGGGAGTCGCTGTAATCGAAAGAGAAAGCTTTACGCTGCACAGCTGTCGGTCGTTCGAATTTGGCGCACATGTAGTTCATCTGTAGCAGCAATAGTCTCGTTATTTAATAGCCACACCTCGTATACCTACTTGCCAACCATCTCATTATGAACCGTACAATTTTTAGTACCTGCCTTTTTTTTCGCATCAATAATTTTTTAGAGTAATTTCAGTCTTATTTAATTGTAATAACAGTTGGAGAAAATTACTCTAAAAATACAGTGGTGTAAGAAAAGGGGCGTTTTTACAGGCGGCGTTAACAATTGTACAGTTATTAATGAGATGGTTGGCAAGCATGTATATATATATATATATATATATATATATATATATATATATATTTAACTAACCTTTTCACCTTCCAAATGAATTTCTTTTCCTAATTACTTAGTTAAAATAAAAGATTTGTGGTACGAAATTTTCATATACATAATATTTTCATTTGTAGACAATGGTATTAACAAAACACTGTACTCTTCCTAACTGTTTTTTCGTATTTCTATCTTGCAAAATATTTATTTTATGAATTATTAAACTGATATGGCGAAAACCTGTCACAAACTTAAAAGGTGTCAGCACAGTCACTGACCTAGAAATTAATTACTTTAAATATTTCTACTTAGATACAATAAATATAGATAACTTGAGAAGCTCTTTAATATAGTATATATGAATCTGTATTAATGGTATGGTGGTATCTGTATTAATAATGCATGTATGGTGTTTCATTCCACAAAATATTCTATTATAAATGTTTTTTTTTTTTTTTTTTTTCTGTTTTAACTCTAAAATTGTTATAAAGGAATAGTATTTTAATTCAGAAATATTATCTTGAAACATATTCTTATATAGAATATCTATTTAGATTTGCATCAAATACATCAAACATAACCTAAATAATATTTGCATCAGATGCATTAAAAAATAGTCTCGTTGTCTTAATGGAATATATTTCATGAATATATATATCATAGATATTTCCGAAATCGCAGAAGGAAATGTACTAAGGGATTATATATTAATGTAATGTTTGCGTAATTGAAGAAAGAAATAAAATTTGTACTCATAAAATAGATTGGAATAGTTTAGCTATACAGTACTAATAATTTGTTTTTCAATATTTTTTGACGAAGTAAAATTCAGTTTTCAATTTATATATTAAATTAAAATAATCATTTATATATATATAAAGAATCAGTTAAATATATATATATATATATATATATATATATATATATAAGTATCATTTTAACATTTTCAGTATATATATATATATATATATATATATATATATATATATATATATATATACATATATATATATATATATATATTACATATTATAGTTGCATTTACAGTAAAATTATGCTGGCATAGTGATTCAAATGATAATTTATTAACAACAAGTACAATATTTAGAAATAATAAGAATGGTATCCTACATTTGTTGTTAAAAAACAATTTTTTTTTTAATAAACTTAAATGAAATACATTTTTAATTAAATTTAATAAAATAAATTAATGTAATAGAAACTTTTGAATATCGTTTGCTTCGAAATAACTACGACTAATTGTACTCAAAAATACTTTTAGAAAACAGTTTTTTTTTTTTTTTTAAGAAAAATATATTTAAAAATTGAACAACTTTGCACACATGTCAATTCAATTCCTGTTTTTTTTTTTTCCATTAATTTCAGCATTCAACCACACACCTTCAAAATATAGAACTAAAAAGTATTTTTTCATACTTGATTTGATTGATTTTTATAAAGCAGAGCAGCACCAAGTTTATAACATTCAAATGAAGCTCGATAAAATATTTTCCGTTTAAAGTTTCCTGTGTGAAAGGGTACGAAATTTCCTGCATTTCTGACTGAAAAATTAACTGTAACTCTAATTTGCTATACAAAATTTTTGCTTATTGTATTGTGTTGAATAAATACATAACTTGAGGGCATTAGTGCCAACATTACCTCTTTTGGAAAATTTTAAGAAAATTTTAGTATAACTTTAATATAACTTTTCCAGAAAATTTTCCTCCAGAAAATTTTAATATAACTTTTTTTATGTATATTTTTACAACAGATTTCATTGATTAAATAAAACAGCAATTTCTGTTAAAAATTTCTGATTGGTTAAAGTTAGCAACTATACTTGTGGGTCACGTAAACGTGCGTTTTTAAGAAAAAAAAGTTTACTGCTCTCAGGCATATACTTCCCAACTATCTCATTATAAACAGTACAATTTTTAGTACCCGCCTTTATTTTCACACCAGTCATTTTTTAGAGTAATTTTATTCTTATTTAATCGTAACAACATTTGGAGAGAATTACTTTAAAAATAAAACGATGTGAAAAAAAGGACACTTTTTCAAGGGGCGTTAACAATTGTACGGATACACTGCTCTGAAAAAAAAAAAAAAAAAATTCGAGATCTGATACCATTCTTTTAGATTCTTGAGGAACGATGATTATTTTAACCGTTAAATGCCTTCTGACATGAGGAGCTACAGAGGTAGAAAATTCTAAAACACGAACATATGTAGTAAAGAGGAAATTTGAGGGGATTTGTGACCAAAAAACAAAAGAAAATCAATAAAAACAATCAGTTTCTGTTTCGTTTTTTTCCCCGCAATATTTCGTTTATTTTTTACATATTCCAGCTTCCATTTTGCCATTTTCGTACCAAAACACACTAATCAATAAAAATTATACAGTGAAAATTTTATCAAAATGTTGGTGAGTTGATTAAAGTCTCAAAGACCTCGCAAGAAAGTTTGACTGATTCACTGTACGACGTTTGCTTTCAATAACTCCTACGTTAAATGTTTTGGGCAGTAAAACATGAACAGTAAAATATCCTTCTTTGACACGTGTTAAAGATCTCCACACAAGATCACCATCGTCGAGAACATCATAAAGCTCACTCTCTTCTCGCAAAACGAGTGCTAAAGACAGATAACGTCTGACGACTACAATAATAAGAGCAATGACCTTTAACATGTGTCAAAGCAGAAAATGTTACTGTTCATGTTTTACTGCCCAAAACATTTAACGTGGGAGTTATTGAAAGCAAACGTCGTACAGCGAATCAGCCAAACTTTCTTGCGAGGGCTTTGAGACTTTACTCCACTGACCAACATTTTGAAAAAAAAAAAAATCACTGTATAATTTTTATTATTTGGGGTGTTTTGGTAAGAAAATGGCAAAATGGAAGCTGGAATATGTAAAAAATAAACGAAATTTTGCGGAAAAAAAAAAAAAAAAAGAAGAAGAAGAAACAGAAACTGATTGTTTTTATCGATTTTCTTTTGTTTTCTGGGCACAAATCCCTTCAAATTTCCTCCTTACTACAAATGTTCGTGTTTTAGAACTTTCTACCTCTGTAGCTCTTCAGGTCAAAAGACATTTCACGGTTAAAATAATCATCGTTCCTCTCCAAATCAAACTGATGGGCATAAAATTACATAACAATGATAAAAATGAGGGAGGGGGGTGTATTTAGAAAACGGTGGGTGATTTTGCAAAATGGTGGTCATATTCGGATTCAGGATGTCATTTTTCATGACAATATGCTAAAATGGTGTCAGAGGTAATTTTCATGCCTAGCAGCGTTATTAATGAGATGGTTGGCAAGTATGTCTTAGGCATTTCTCTAAAACGATACTTTACTATAAAAAAAGGTTTTTGCGTATTCATCTTAAACATTATATGTACGCTGGCGTATATATACGACAGTGATATTTACAGTATCTATTGCTAAAAATAAAATTTAGTTGATTTAATCATTAACAGACATGCAAATATTTAAATTTATTCCAGAACATTGTTAGTACCCGCCCTTTCACACTACATTACTTGAAAGTATTTTCTTTCATTTAATTGCACTTACATTTCGGAAAAAAAATTCACTGCAAATAAAGTGGTGTAAAGGAACAGATACTGACAATGCTCTGAAATAAATTAAAACGTTGGCATGTCTACAAAAGTACTTAAAATGATTGTATTAAGTACTGTAAAGGTGTAAAATTTTAGAAAAACTTAAAATATATAAATGTCCCAAGTACAATATGTTAACATTTATTCTGTTTTAAACTACATTCTGAAACTTACGCAGTGGATGTCTAAATAGTTAGTACACTTCTTTTCTGTTTATAGGTGTCGCTGCCGAATAACAGATGATGTATGGATGTTTGTAACCATATGGAATCAGATTTAACTTTTACATATATGCAAAGCTGCCAACATCCTAATATTCCGCAGTATTGTTAGTACCGTCGTTTTTTACACTGAATACTTTTTTCGTGTGTTTTTCTTCTTGTTTAATCGTAATTACATTTGAAGAGAATTACTCAAAAAATTAGAAGGTTAAGGAAAGGGGTCATATAATCATTGTCGTATGTCATATTAATTAGGATGTTGGCAAATATGTATATGATAATACTTACAATCAGAGGTTATACTCTCCGCCCTTTTCTCATGACACTCTCAAAGATAAGAAATTTCTGACCTTTTTGCTATAATTTATTTCATGCAGAAATACTTCTTGTAGACTTATACTAATGTGCCATGATTATACAGGACAGAGATTATTTTATAAAAATAGTGGTAACAATAAATTAAAAAAATTCCCATTCATGAGAGTGTCCTGAAAAAAGGGCGGGGAGTACGCCCCCTGCTTGCAATTTATTTCAGAATATTTTTACTACCTGCCTATTTTTCAGATTCTCATCACTTTGTCGTAAAGCAGAGCTCCCAACTTGTACAATTTATTCACGAGCATTTTTAGCCCCACCTCTTTTTTATACCGGAAATTTTGAAAAATGATTTTCTTCTTATTTAATCGTTCTCACATATTAAAGAGAAATAATCTACAATATTTCTGGTGCGAAAAGAAGGCTGGGCTAAAAATGCTCATGAATAAATTATAAAAGTTGGGAACTCTGTCGTGAAGTTTCCTTTAATATGTAATTATGATTAAAGAATAAAAAGAAAATAAAATGCTGTATTGCATTATTGGTGTGTTAAAAGAATTCATGCTAACGGTAGTCCGGAATAAATTATTATAAGTGGTACCAGGTGCGTTTTTTATCTGGCCGTGTCAAGTATAGGTGACAAACACTTTATCAGGTTCCGTATGGGAAAAGTATAGTTAGTTATTCCAGAATGACTTCTCTTATTTCTCGATTAAAGTATTAAAAAAGGATAAGAAAGTTATTTGCAAGGGCATGTAGCTCACTGTAAGTGAATAGTTATCAACTTGTACATTTTTAGCAACTAGAATTGTCTCTAAAAAATGGAGAGCACTAATAATGTTCCAAAATAATAATAATTGTTACCAGGTATGTAACATTATGTTACAAAATATTCTTTGGAATTAGTGTTAACACAATATTAAGATGGGCGTGAAAATATAGGAACGATCAGAGCCTGATTAAGGGGGAAGCACATATTATCTCCGCTCTCACCGGAATATTTTTACAATTATTTTTTACTTCATGTCATAGAAATTCCACGCTTTGACGAGGAAATATTTTTTATAAAAAATGAACGGTGTAAAACAATCCAATTTACTCACCGTTATTAGACACCAGAATTCTTTTAAAATAATTTTTAATGAGAATTTTTTGTTTATTATAGGAGGAAAGTATTTGTCAAAAAATAACGGTGTAAGTATAAATAATGTGTGCTTCCCCCTTAATCAGGCTGTGGGAACGATGCGAGTCCTATCATAAAGTATTATTAAACTAGTACTTACAAGTAACCCCGTGAACTGAAATGACGAGTCCAGCTCGACATGAATTTCCCGACACTAATTGTGTTCTTATATGTATATATATAACAATAAAAATTCATATAAATGTGTGAAACAAATATTATTTTTAATAATAACAAATTATTTGAGCAACAAAACCGTAAGTTTCTATATCAATCCCTCCTCTTAAAACTAAGAAAATTCAATTGTTTGCATGAGCAGTGCTGACTGAAAATAAATTGCAGTTCAAGGGGTTAAGTATTAAAAAATAGAAATAAATAAAGGGCGTTATTCAAAAGAAATAAAATTTATTATCATTGTAAGAAAATTAAAGTCAAATTTTATGTCTAATGTTTTAAATACTACGCTTTATCCCCTAACTATTTTGCCCGTACAGCGTACGAGCATTACCTCAGTTGTAGTTTGTACAATTTGTAGCTAGATTAACTTTCGACAAAACAGCACGACTATTCAAACGTTACGTAACATGATTGTTATCGTGTAGTAATATTGGTGTAAGGTGAAAGATAAAGTTAAAAAAAAAAAATAAAGAAACACTTAAAGGGTTAATTGTCATGTATTTTATTTTTGGTAATTTGCAAACGTGAAATGGAAGTAAAATTTTTCATTAATAGGCTTTTGTTCTTTATAAAATATTTGCAAATTAAAAGATACTATATGATAAGATTCATGAATTAATCCATTCACTCATACTATTTATAGAGTGTTTTTACATTCAGCACAAGAGTATTGAAAAACTAGTATTTTGTGTCTGTCACAGAATTTTCTTCGATATTATTCAATATAACAGCGCCATATCCTCTCTAACATGCAATAATCATTAATCATAGCTTCTCACATTAAATAAATAAATATATAAATAAATAAAATAAATAAATTAGTATAATTTGAATTTGATGCAATTTTAATAAAAAGTTGCTGAGATGTAGCCACGTAGAAAATCACTGAAATTAGAAAATAACTGCGTCACCTGTCGTCCGCTATACACCCAAATTGAATCAGCCTTTATTTTCATAATGCTTATCTTACATTTCAAGTTAGCTGTATTTATATGCTATAGAATACAAGATTTTGTCTTTCAATTCACGCTTCCCCAGTTGCACAACTTGGCATCCGATATGCACAAGTTGGATCATGATTTTGTTTCATAATGACCCTCTCATATACGAAATGAACAGTTTTACGCAGCACTATCTGAAATATAGCCTTCCCGTTCACGGGGGAATATTGAAGCACAGCATCGAGAACACTCATCGGCCGATAAGCACCGAAATGATTCAGCATAATATTTCTTAATTGTCTTCTCACATGTCAAATTTTGTTCAATCATACATCTTAGAAGTGAGTATATAGCCTTCCCTAGAAAGGAAGAAAATGCAGTTTAGCGGTGAAAACTTTTAGGCAATTTGCACCTGAAGGTGATAGGTTGATAGAAGCATAGCCTCCTAAACTAGATGCCTGTCGCGTGGCTCGGAAACTTGGCAACAGTGTAAGCGGTAGACAGCGCCACCTGGTACAGATTGCGCGACTTTTTTATTCAACAGCCACCAAACATTTTTAAAATTGGGATTTGTTATACATAAAAGGCGATCAGAATCGAAGAAAAGTGGATTATATATATAATATATCACTTCTTAAAACTATTGGTGTAAGTTGAATAAAAATGTCACGCAATTTGTATCCTATGGCGTTTTCTAGCACTTGAGCTGTTACCAAGTTTCCGAGCTACCCACAGAGTCTGATTAAGGGGGAAGCACACATTATTTATACTTACACCGTTATTTTAAAAAAATACTTTCCTCCTATAATAAACACAAAATTCTCATAAAAAATTATTTTAAAAGAATTCTGGTGTCTAATACCGGTGAGTAAATTGGATTGTTTTACACCGTTCATTTTTTATAAAAAATATTTCTCGTTAAAGCGTGGAATTTCTATGACATGAAGTAAAAAATAATTGTAAAAATATTCCGGTGAGAGCGGAGATAATGTGCTCTTCCCCCTTAATCAGGCTCTGGCTACCCGACAGGCATGTAGTTTAGGAGGCTATAATAGAAGTTTGTGCCAGGATGCAACTACTGATATAAAACTCTGGGTATTTCTTCTTAAACTAGAGATATCTCAAAATTTTCTTAGACTCACAGACCCACAGTCAGACACGCAACCGAATCCTATACTTCGATCTACTGAATATAGAAGAAAACAACAATGTGAAATGCATGCTAGACAGAGCCTGATTAAGGGGGAAGCACACATTATCTCCGCTCTCACCGGAATATTTTTACAATTATTTTTAACTTCATGTCATAGAAATTTCACGTTTTGACGAGGAAATATTTTTTATAAAAAATGAACGGTGTAAAACAATCCAATTTACTCACCGTTATTAGACACCAGAATTCTTTTAAAATAATTTTTAATAAAAATTTTCTGTTTATTATAGGAGGAAAGTATTTGTTAAAAAATAACGGTGTAAGTATAAATAATGTGTGCTTCCCCCTTAATCAGGCTCTGATGCTAGAACAAAGTTAACTATGTAATTATTTCATTTAATAAAGAAAAGTTAGTTTAATAAATAAGATTTAGAAAACGATTATAGTCTTGCCTAATTTCCGTCATTGCATTTATTAATAATATAATAGAACAGGATATAATTAATGTTTTTTAAAAACTCCTTTCGAAGTAAATGTATAATCAACTATGAGTAGATTTTTATTCCAGACTCATATTTACTTGGTGTATATTCAATAAATTGGAAATTTCAAACCAACCGGTTTATAAATTTGTAACTAGATGTAATAATTTGTTACTTAAGACTTCTTTTAAAAGAAATAAACATTCTTTTATAAAGAAGTAAAAACGATGCAATGCCTCATTGTTTCATTTTCCTTTATCATTCAACATTTTATTTGAAGCGGTAATAATATCTCACTTGAAACTTACAATAGCATAAGTCTTTAGGATTTCATATCTTTAAAATGATGCAAAACGTAACCGAAACAATAGCATTTAATATCAAGAAATCCATTTACTTACTGCAGTAAGTTTTAACGAGGAGATCATTAAGCAAGGTATTCAGTTAATTTATTGGTTTCTTTTCAGGAAACTTCTGCTATTTCATGTCACGTTCTGTTAATGATGTTTGAAATTAGAGATCTTCTCTTCTTAGAACTTTACAATGCAAAGCAGCCTTTGAAATATATACAATTCTACCTCTGTAAACACGACAGTTTTTATTTTCTTTTGTTATTCTAATTGATTTTCATGTGAAGCATACAAGAATATATATATATATACATATATATATATATATATATATATATATATATATATATATATATATATATATACAGTGAAACTTGAATAATTTGAACTTGTTTAATTCGAAATTCTGGATAATTCGAGTTTTTTACTCGGTCCCTTGAATTTTGTATTAAAATAATGCTAAAAAATCGTGGATATTTCGAATTCTATTTTGGATAATTCGAATTTTTCATACGATTAACTTTAAAATATTACTGTAGAATTTTTTCCCAAGATTTTTCTCAGCTAAAATGCATTATTTATTTTAATAGTCCTGCAAAATAAGGATAAGGAAATACAAGAAAAGCCCCTACCTACTGCATCAGAAGATATGGTGCATATACATGAACTTCGAGGGGTTTTTCAATTGAAAGTCATGTCTGATGTAGAAGATTCTATTTTTGTATCAACTGATAGGTTGAAGTCATATGCTATGACACAAAGATTGTACTTGAAGAAGCAATTAAAAATATCTGACTATTTTTTAAAAAAGTGTTGAATAATTAAGCTCGTAAAAAATATTGATTTAATGGGAAGGGGGGGGAGATGTAGCAGTTTCCTTAGATATAAAGTTTATATGGTTAAATCTTTGATCGTAGATTTTTAATTTTTTAATTTATATCTTCTTTTTAACAAAATAGCATGCTTGCCAACACCCTAATTAATATTCTGTAGTGTTGTCAGTCCCGCCCTTCTTTTCACACCAGTAAATTTTTAAAGTAATATTTTACAAATGCAATTACGATTAAATAAGAAGAAAAATACTCTAAAAAGGATACTGGTGTGAAAAAGAAGGCGGGGCTAACAATACTACGGAATTTTATTTAGTATGTTGGCAAGTATGAAATAGTATATGTAATTCGAATTTTTGGATATTTCGAATTTTTCTCAGCTCCCTTCAACTTCGAATTATCCAAGTTCTACTGTATAAATATATACATATACCCTAACAACACACTTGTCCACAATACATCCTGAAGATGTCCATAGGATGTCCATAGGTGTCCCTTTACTCCATAGGACATTCTGAGGATGTGATTTGGAGAAGTTGCTGTTAGGGTATACATTATAATAAGTTGAAGTAAGGATTTTTATTTAAAGTGATTAAGAGGGTGTACATCGGGAATTATAATATGAAACAAATGATAAATTATTTTAAAAAAAATTGTTTTTAATGTGTTAAAACAAAATGTTTTCATCAGCCAGGATTATGTAAATGTGTAATCAAACATATGAATTGCCAAATATTTGAAACTATCATAAAACGTTCGAAATTTCGACCACTTAATTATTATAATGCATAGATGCCAATATTTCAGTTTATTCCGGAGTATTTTTCGCCCCACCTTTATTTCACACATTTTTATATAAAAATTTTCTCCTATAAATTCGATAAAATAAGAAAATTTCATCCTTAAGTGTTGAAATTAACAGTTTTTATTGGATAATTAAAATATATCGCAAACATTATCATTTTATTAAATATAAAAAAAAATAAAATAAAATAAAAAATAACATTTTCATGGAAATATACGTGATGATTAATAATTTAAATTTTATTGTACATTTTATGACTTAAAACACTTATTGACTGTAATTAAAAAATACTTCCTTATTTACCTATGGTTAAAACGCTGGTGCAGCCATCTAGAAACATATTCTCAAACTAATTTCACTTATTTATTTTTGAAAAAAATTGTGAGTTTCACACATAATAAAAGAATTAAAAAGATTTAAAAGATTAAATAAAAATTTCCAAAAAATCATTAGATCAAAATAACGCATACGCATATGTAGAATGTATTTTTTTTTTTTAACCCTAACTCTGTTTTACTGTCCAGGAATAGGTCAAAACTTCATACTATAAATATGGAAAAAGTCAATTTTTGAAAAAAAAAAAAAAAAAAAAATGATAAAAGTATTTGCTTTTTTTTTTTTTTTTTTTTACTTATGTGTAAGTAAAAACTATTTTTATCTGTTGTCAGAAATTATGCCCAAAATTCAGCTTAATACGATAAATATTAAAAATTTATATTCATGTTTAAATTATTTTTAATATAAAAACTGTTCGAGAATGAAACGTGAACTTAATAAATACAAAAATCAAAATTAATTATTACCATGAAAATATGTTGACTAAAAATGAATTTGATAAACTTCCGGTAATTTTAAATTTCAAAATTTCAAACCTTTAAAATAATTTTAAATCATAGAATACAGAACATGCAAATCTAAACTATTTAAAAATCAAAGTACAAATATTTAATGTTAGTAGATAAAAGAAAAATATTTTTTCCAAATCGTTAGCTAGATAATTTTCTACTATATCGCAGTATTTATGTTTCACTCATGACAGTCGGTAAAATTGATATTTGATAATTCATTCTATTTTAGAAGGATGACGTACCAGCTCGCAGCATTCAAATAATTAGTAGCTTTTTCAGATGCTTGAAGTGTAGGGGTCAGACCACTGAGGCAACACTTGTCTCCACCTCAAAATTCTAACCTCTGATTATTATTATTTTTAGTATTTAAATTAAAGGCTTATCATGTCATTAGAATTTCGATAGCTATACAGATTGTCTCATAAAATTTATATCACAGAACGTATTAGCATATCTGACCTGATTTAATGGTATAGCTGTCAAATGTTATTTTTATTTATTTAATTTATTTAATTTATTATTATTTTTTTATTTTATTTAATTTTTTAAATTTTATTTTATTTATTATTATTATTATTAATTTGATACCATGATTTTTAATTAATTAATTAATTTTTATTTATTTATTTTTATTTTTTCTTCGAGCTTCTCAGACAGATTTATTTGAATAAAAAATCTCAAAAATTTCTATTAAAAAATACCGATATCTAAAAATCAGAAGCTCTTGGCTGCTACGCTCAAAAGTTGGATTGAACCAAAACTTATTCTGTAATAAAAGTTCGGTCGGATAGAACGGGCATGTCCAACCCAAAATTCGCCTGCCGCTTGGAAATACATTTTATTTAAGCGGGCCACATTCCATGCATGTTGTGTATGCAAACACACGCAGAAATGTAATTTCCATTAATTTTAATACCATTATATTTATTTAAAACGTTTTTCGCATTATCACAATAATATTTTTTGGTTCAATAAAGTAATTATTATAGTTAGAAAATATTGGTGTGAAACAATAACGAAAATTATAATTATCAAAACTTTCTTCAACCAATTATTTCATAGGAAGAGAAGTTTTTCGAACAAATGCTGATAAAATTTCTGCACTAACGTTACATCCCTGAGATTATATTAACGTTATTTATTCCCCTCCTTCCAAAAAAAAAAAGAAAAAGAAAAAGAAAGAAAGAAAAAAAGAAAAAGAAAGAAAAGAAAAACAATAGATATTCCAAACATTTATTACTTTCCATTAAAAAAAAAAAAAAAAGAAGAAGAAGAAAGAAATTTTCAATGAGTCGGGCAAATTTTTATGCTCAATGGATCAATTAATTCGAAATAAAATGCGGCCATTATAAAAACGACACCTGACCGACTATTTTGAAGGTATTTCAGACTTTCCCGCACACAGAAATTCAAAATGATATTGCACCATACTAAAGGGCGTCTGAGGTGCGTTTATTCGATTCAAATTGTTAAAACTACTTATCCTATCCCATGAGCACCTATAATTTTGTAAGCAATCATATCTTTTTTAACTTTAAGTTAAATCCCACAAAAAATATTGTAAAATTTCTTTTTCATCAGACTTGCAAATAGCCCTAATCTCAATCCGCTCGAAAATGTTTAGTCTATAAAAAAGTGCGGGAAAGGGGTGAAGATTAAAAAATTGCAGCCTACAACTCTGCAAGGACTAGAAAAATTTATTTATGATATTTGGTACAGAGAAATTTCTAATATTTATATAAAAACACTGCATAATACTATGCCATTGCTCATTAAAGCAGTAATTCCAGATAAAGGGGGAATAACTCAATGCAGAATACATATTTTTATTAAAAAATTGCTTAGATCTAACAAATAAATAGTTTTATTTCATATATTAAAATATAACTTGTTTATATCATATAATAAATCATAATACAGTACAAAGTATTTGTTTATCATATTACGTTTAAAAAGAATGTTTTATGTAGATTTTTAATAATTACTTCGTAGAGTGTAATAAAGTGAATTATTAAATCAAAAATGTACATAGGTATCATTTCATCGCTTTGATATTATGCAAACATGACAGTTTTATTTGTTTCAACCATTAGTTTTGAAGTTATTACAAATGAAAAAGGTATAAGTCAATTTTTCTGCAGTGCGTTTTTTTTTTTTTTGGTCTCTTAGTGTATGCATACCTTCCAACATTCTAATTAGTATTTCGTATATTTATTATAATATGCCTTTTTTATTACACGAGTCTGTTTACAGAGAATTTTTCTTCTTACTTCGACTTTTTCATCGAGCGTTAGAAACGAAGACATCTGTGATCACATCTCGCATCTGCCATTGCGTCAGACTTAAGACTAACGGGGTCTTAAATCTGACGTATGTCTTGAAAATAAATTTCATTCCCAATGGGGAAAAGAAAACATGCAAGAACATAAACATTACATAAAGTTTAGAGCTATTTAGAAATAGGGAGCATAAAAAATAAAAGAAGAATATTTAGTACCGCACCACATAATAATAGGAAACTTAATAAAGATAGAATATTTTTGATTTTTCAAGAGCATTTTATTTATTTTTATTTTTATTATTATTAGTTTAATAAGAATCGAACACAGCCTTTCTTCAGGCAGCCAGCTGGCTTTGAAAAGGGTTTATGGTGTCTAAGACCGTGACTGCATCCAATTTTATTTATTATTATTATTTTTTTTAATAATAGGACAGGAGGACGGACCTTAGACGACCTAGTGTATAAACCTCTGAGAAAAATCAATGCCCGAGAAAAGCAAGAAATAACAGAGGGAAAAACACGAAAAAGGAAGAATCTAAGAATTACGGGGGCGACCCGCTGTGGGTCTTCGTCTGTTCGTAGGATCATTATGATCGTACGTAAGAAACGTGTTTAACCTTTTGCGGGACCTAACACTCCAAAGCGCTCCAAACGGTGCTTAACTCTTTCGCTACCAGCGTCACATATATGTGACGATCCGATTTTCTTACCTGAGCCCAACGTCACAAATATGTGACGGGTGTTCATTATCAGTTTATGATAATTGTTTGCACCAAATCGTGTTGCACATAGACGGGTTATGTTATAAAACAATAAAATAGATACAGGATGTTATCGGTCTTAGTTAGAACATTATAGATACATCCCACAAAAATAAATGACAATTGGTACCATATCTAAATAATAAGACGTCTGGGCTGCGGTGGCAGTTTTTCTCCTGAGGCTCTGATAACGAAAAAGCTAAATATGTAGGCACGATGATAAAAAAAAAAAAACCTCCAATTAATTACGCAACTGCTAGAGATAAATTTAGTGGTGGATATTGAATAAAAAATTTACCTAAATTTGGCAACAAGACCAGAAGAATGAAATTAAGTTGAGCCGAAAAAGGTTTAAAATATAATTATTTAGAGCTTCTAAGCTCAAATGAAATCAAGCATTTGAATGTTGAATGGAAACATTGCAGGTGAAAATCTCTTGTAAATATGAAAATTTCGCATATAACAGGGCATATTATGTATTTGCCGAATGATTACATTTTACGCATTAATGAGTAATTTGATATGGGTTTTAACTGCATGTGACGACGCCATAGCTTAAGTGAGGACAGAACATAAGTTGGAGATGTAGAGAAGCATTTTTTTTTTTTTTAATTACTACTCCGAAATTAAAAGGACATATGTTTATTTTTAACAACTCGAAATTTGTTATTCGTTTAGATGATATGATGTTTAAAAATGAGATTTTGATCTAAAATGACTACAAAATATTTATAATTTCCAGACCATGGTAGGGCAAGGCTTAAAAATGAATTTTATATTTATCGCTAGTATCATGTGCTTAGAACCACTTTCAACTGCTTCAGTTTTTTTTTCAACATTAATAGCGATTTTCCATTTCGCAAACCAATTAGACAAAAGTTTGATGCGATGGGTAACATCCGAAACTGCTCAACTTCTATTTGCATTAGATGAAAAAACACGGATATCGTTCGCTAAGATAGCCAAATTGGTACTGGGGTAGCGGGGTACGTTTATATAAAGTTTAAATAAATAAGGGGTGATTTTAGATCCTGTTAAAAAGCCAAATTAAGCTAAGAAGTTCTGTGAAGGAATATTTTTCTCTTTGACGTAGAAGTTTCTATCAATAATATAACTATGAATTAATATGAAGAGAAGACGGAGGAAGTTAAAGTTAATAAGTTTATAGATCAAGGCAGATGCCCAAGTTTTACAAAATGGCTTTTCAGTATGAAAGAACACTGCTGCAGTATATTGCTTCTTAACATTTTCGCGTGCGCTGACGTAGATTCCCGTCAATTGAAAATCTGAAACTCCACCAGTGGGCGTTTCTTTTGCAATTTGTATGTTATTTGTTTCTTAAAAATATACATAATATTCATATTTGTACAATCAATATAATATGGATACAAGTACTTTGATTAGAAAGAGTATAATTATAATGTATATCCATTTGTAATATGAATCTGAATATAAGAAATTCTGTTCTGAAATATTGTAACTTGGAAGAACAACGCCTACAGGCGGACCTTACTGTCAAAAAGACAAACACATGCGGTCGCGAAAGTGTTAATATTGCTAGTGACAATGGGCTCAACAAGTCTGTTAAGCTGATTGGGCGAGAGGGCGGGAAGAGGGCGGAAAGGTCACTGTAGAATTCATATCATTCGGATATTATAACAGCATCATAACTGCATATGAATATCTATTTGTTGAGCAATAAAGGGTTTAAACTATTTTACTTAAAGAGATTATAAGGGAAGTAGTTCTATAACTTGGGGCCTTGTCCGAGGATTTGGAATCTTTTAGATTGAGGGCAATGACGGCAGTTTTCTAGTAAATGGGGAAATACTGCCAACGTAATCCGGCAAATTGCTAGTACCGCCCATTTTTCTACAACACTTAATTTTTAGAGTAATTCTTTTTAAATACATTTAGGATGAATTAAGAAAAAAAAAATACTCTAAAAATTAAGTGGTGTAGAAAAATGGGCGGTACTAACAATTTGCCGGATTAGGTTGGGAGCTCTGGAAATAGATATATTCAAAGATATTACTGAAAAGATGGATGATATTTTAAATATGGGATAAAGATAGGTTCTTGTGTGCATAAGTTTTGAAGTTGCTGATGCCTGTAAATTTCCTATTCTTAAGTTTTTTTTTTTTTTTTTTTTTTTCACGGACACAACCTGGGAGACAGAAAAATTTGATTGGAGTTGTTGCTCTCTTAAGAACCTTTTAACTGTAGAATTGACTTGTCTGTCAGCGTCAACACAAATGATAGGGCTTCCCTAGAATTTTTCATTAAGGTTCATGGAAATGCCACCAACTTTATCTTCATTGAGTACGCATAGTTATGAGTATTTGCAATAAGGATAGGTGGCATCGGTTCAAAAGACGCATTTTGCCATTAAATTGATTGTGTCTATCAAAATAAAAAAAAGAATAATGTATAATAACACAGAAGAAAAATTTAAGCTTATTAAACCCAAATTTCCTCTCCAACAACAACAAATTTAAAAAAAAAAGGGGGGGGGGAAATGATATAAACTTAAATCCTTTTCCTATCTGCGTATGTATGTGTTTGTCTCACATTTGCTTCCAAAGGCCTACACCAATTTCAATACAGTTTTCTTTCCTTTTCTTTTTCCTTTTCTTTTTCCTTTTCTTTCTTTTTCTCTTTCTTTCCTTTTTTTTTTTTTTTTTTTTTTTTGTAGAGCTGTTTTAATCGGAATGAATCATAGCTATGCTTGATAACAGTCTACGTGACTTTCTTTTATTATTATTATTATTATTATTATTATTTTAAAAAAAAATTCTGAAAAAATTTTCATTAACATTTTAAAATTTGCGAATTGTCAATTTTCTAATTCCAACACATATTAGAAAATAAATTAGGCAGTTTTTGTTTTACTAAACAAATAAAGCTCCTTCTTCTTCTTCTTATTATTATTAAAAAAAAAAAAAAAGAGCCTTCGGTTTTCATTTTATCATGACAAAATCATAATTAGCTTTCAATAATTAGTATGAATTCAAATTTAAAAAATCCATGAAATCGTTTGATAATCGGAATTTTCAATCAAAAATTTTATTTAATTAAATTCAAGATATGCTCTTTCGAAAAGTATTATTCCAATGTCTAAAAGATATTGCACGATAAATCAGGAATTTTTTCGATTGAAGTATTTTAAAATCAATTGCAAAATATATATATATAAAGAGAGAGAGAGAATTAATAATTACAGAGGTAACATGTTTTTTCCTGAACGATCATCAAAGCAAACGTCAGACGTCCACCTGGATATCGTCACAGTCCCCACAGTCGAAAAGATTGGAATAAATCGCTTGTAGAGGAAAGTCCTGATGGAAGGCTGTAGTTGTTTTTGACATGAAGGGCGCCGTATATTACGACTTGATTGCACTGCGTGCCACCGTCAACAATAATCGGTATGTGCAGGGGAGGGAATCTCGTATCCGGGAGGCAATCTATGGTAAACGTCTAGACGTTTGGAAATCAAACCAGTACATGTCGTTACATGACAACGCCCGGTCAGACCAATTCTTGATGGTGTAGCACACCTTTACTAAACATGGCACCGCAGTTCTGCTACATCCACCGTTTTCCCCAGATCTCGCTCTACCACTTTCTGAAACTGAACCGCATCAAAGTGTAACGGTTATTAAATGCTGAAGAAGGTATGGCAACAACGACAATCGCGACGACAGCTCTCACGTAACGATTTCTAGGACTATTTCCAGAAGCTGTACATTCTGGCAGAAGTGTATAGTTGCGAAAGTTATTGAGTTTAGATTACTTTGTAATTGTAGTAGTTACGCTAGTACATAATGTCCCAATTTTTTTTATTATACTTCGTATATGTACTACCTATAACAACACAACGATTATAACGCACCGATAAATCGCTCATGGATATGATTCGAAGTTAAAAACCGCTTTCTGATTTTGACATTGAGTCCAATTGCAATTTTGGTGCTTTTTTTTTAATGTTTAATAATAAAAATAATCAGTGACCTGATGAGATTCCTGTCCTGATCTTTTTTTTCTTTCATTAATTTTTCCTGCAATTAATTCACAATATGCACATGCCTTTACATTCTATATAAAACTAAATATAATCTGATGGTAATAATAATAATAATAATAATAATAATAGAAAAAAAAACTTAAAAACGAGAATGGATGTTGTTTGCAAATATAGGATAAATGAAAGTATCTATAGAACGAATTATAAATTGCAGGAAAAGGTAATATCTGAGACAATGTATGCGAGATTATCCAACAAATGCTAATTAATAAAATTAACACCAGAAAGTATTAGTAAATAATTGTATTTCAAATTAACATGAAGGTAGCTTTATCGTTCTGAAAAGTTACCCAGTAGGAGTTCTTGTGAACACTAGACATGCTCTAGTGAAAATGTTAAAGAATGATTTCGCGACCGCAGACGTAAATTCGCGTCATTTGGAGATCTTTAACGCCGCCAGTGGGCGTTTCTTTTGCAATTTGTATGTCATGTATAACTTTCTCTTACCCATAAGTTAGAGAAAATATTGATTTTGGGTCAAATTTTCAAGCGCGAGTTTTTGTTATATTTACATGTTCTGAGGTTCCCTGAATACGAAAATCATGTTTTTAGCAAATGGTCTGTGTGTGTGTGTCTGTCTGTTACCAGCACATCTCAAGAACAAATAGTAGCAGACATTCCAAAATTGGTATTCTAAATGTGTATCATATAGGGATGCTACAGTAAGCTTTTCGTTAAGATCAAGCAAATGGTTCGTGTACAGGGACAATCACGAGAATTCTAATACATTACGTCTATGGAGGAAATTGCAGGTAAGTAGAGTTTAACGTCTATAGACTGCACTAAACCAAACGAAACGAATATATATTTTTTGTAATAGAGATAGTCAACTGTGAAATTTTTTTTGTGTATGTAGGAGCCTCGCCTCCCCCCCTTGGGTGGGAGTCCCCCCTCGAGGGGAGTAAATTTTCATGATGGGTATTTTTCAAAAGAGCTTGCCAATACCTTTAAAACGAATGGTTGAACCATTGATCTGCGATAATGAACTTTTTTTGGATTTTGGTGTTATACTTCTCTAATATGGAAATCGTCTGCATTATCATAAAAGATAATTTTTTTAAATAATAATTTTAGTAAATTATTTTTGAAAAACAGAATTATTTTTTAATAACCGCCCCCCCCCCTCCTCCTCACACAAAACTAATTATCATATAAAACTCTCCCGAAGCGTAATTTGAATTGTTTAACATAGGTTTACATAACATCGTTATCTTACCTCTTAATCTCCAACCTGTATTTATAGCATTAAATTTCAGGGTAAGAGAAAGTCGTATGAGTGACACACCAGATTATTATTATTATTATTTTAAATACACAGTATTCATATTTGCACAAACAATATACTATGATAAAAATACTTTGATTAGCTATAGTATAATTCTAATATATATCCAGTTATAATCTGAATCTGAATATAGAAAATTTTGTTCTGAAATATTGTAAATTGGGAGAATAACGCCCATAGGCGGACCTAACTGTTAAAAAGACAATAACATGAGGTAGAGAAGGTGTTAACTGGGTATAACACTACTCCATTAGGTCTGACGACAGTTTGAGTCATGGAAACTGAAGGAGGAGAGGAAGACTTGGAGGGAGTTGATTGATGGACAAACGAAAATTTACAGAATAATATTCCTAGAAACCAGTTGTACAGTCGGGGGGAAAATACGCAACATTCGATGTAACTTCGTTGCTAATCGATGCACAAAAATGTAATAGGTATCATTCGACAGGGAATTGCTAGTACTTTCTGAAAATTAAGTGACATTTTTAATTGGTGGTCGTCTACATATTAAAACACGCACCAACTTTGAATTTTTCAATAGTAACACTGTGATTTTATTTCATATTTGAATTTCTGGGTTTGCGATGATGCGAAAAAGTATATTGGTTGTACATTTTATTTATTTTTTTATAGAGTTATAAGCGTTCCAAATTCGAAGGTGCTGCTGTTAAATTCATATTTCAAACTTTTTTAATATCTTCGCAAAAAGTAATTTGATCGATATAATTGTTTTTTTACGAGATACAGTGAAGACACCCAAACAAAATCCATTACAGGCCCCGCAGCGTTCCTAAAATTTTAGGAATCATTTTGCAACATTGTCACCACTATTTTAAAAGAACACTTATTTACCTAATACTTTAACATTAGAACCTTGTGGAAAAAAGTTTTTAACAATAGTGGCGGAAGTATAATAAAATACATGTAAATCTTTAGGAATGCTGCGAGGTCTGCCTTTAGCACTTTTGATTCTAAAAAATATATTTAATTATGAAAAATATTAATAAATTCATATTAAAAAGAATTATAAATATATATCCTATATTAATCTCTACCTAAAATGAATCCTAATGCTAAAAAATATAGGTGTGCAAATTTGCAGCTCATTGCAATTATTAGTTTTCGAGATACAAATAAATCTTTTTTTCTTTTTTCTTTTGGGAGTCTTAGGGGGCCGATTCTTATGAAGTTCTGCATGAGATAAAAAAGAAAATCTTAAAATTAAACGATTTATTTAATATTTGTATTTACGGGTCAAACTGTGTAATAACAACGTTGAACGCGATGAAATGCCCCCCCCCTCCCCAATATATATATATATATAAATGATAAACTTTAGACATTTATGTTAGCAAACGAATTTTTGTTTTCTAAAGAAAACAAGCCTTTCATCGTTCATCTGAAGCAAAACAATATAGAAACGAAAAAGAAAAAAAAATGTGATTATGCGTATTCGAATTAAACCTCTTATTTTTACGTTGAAAAATAATATACACAAGTGGCATTTACCTGATCGATTACTATTGATGAATTTTGAATCCTTTAAAAGAACACTAGAAAGAAAGAAAAAAAAAAAAAATGAAATAAATGGACGGGGTTTACTGTTTAAAATGGAGAAATAGATGGAACGTAAAAATTGTCAATTAAAAAAAGAACGAATGGTGTTGGAATGCAAACAGACTTGTTAAATCGCTTTTTAACTACCGTCATAGTCAAATGGTTAATCATTTAGTTCATATATTGCTTTATTTATTTATTTATTGTGTGTGTGTGGGGGGGGGGGGGTTATTATTGTAAGGCATACTTGCCAACATATTAATTAATATTACGTAGTATTGTTAGCTCCACCTTCTTTTTCACACCGGTAACTTTTATGAGTTTTTTTTTTTTTTTTTTTTATGTCGTGAGAAAAAAAGCGGGACTAACAAGACTACGGAATACTAACTAGGATGTTGGCAAGTATGTTTTAAGGATACTTTAGTCTTTAAAAATTGCTTTTATAAATTTATTTTAATTAAGAAAGTATATTTTCACAGATATTATAAAACATATCGTACAGTTTAAAGGAGTTAAACTTACCAAAACTGGTAAGTGCGATTACAATTGTTTAATGTTTACTGCATGATACCTTACATTAATTTATCAGTTAAGATTTAGTTTATGCATTGTTATATGTTTATATATGTATACATATTACTTCAGTTTCTATAGTTTGACACACCTACAAAATAAAATGAAGGAAAATTAAAGTTTTATTGGTGATCAGTATAGCAATACGTTGGCACATTTATTATATAATATCGCACATTTTTCAAAGAACGCTGCCTGGCCAATCTAAAATATATTCTGTAATCAACTACCGTTCCCGCCGTTTATTAAAATCACATTTGTTCTGAGCCAAAGTGATTTTATTAGGCGGCTGATTTGTATATCCGGCGAACGTTCCTGCACTTAAGGAAAAGGTATTACCTCCCTGAATTTGGAAAGAAACTTAAAAAGGTAGCGAATAATGGAATTAGTAAACAATATCAATTAATTTTTGATAGATAATTAATAAATTGTTTCTTCGATATAAGTTAATTAAACGCACTTTCCCATGCACTTTCGTTTGAGGAAAGTCATGATTACTTTACCAAAGTTCACGCTGTTCTTCTAAATCTTTCCGTTTAAACATCATGAATTATAGTAACTTCAAAATAAGAACTAGAAATTATTTTTTAATAATAAGAAATTAAAAAATATATATCTTTTCAAATCAAATTTGTAACTTATTACTGCGCTTTAAAGAATACGTTCTTTGAAATCGTAACGGAGATAAGTTATGGGGTGTGTTTAATTTGTAATTGTGCTGCAAGTATAAAATCTTCGACAATGAGTGATAACGGATGGTTTGTTGTGCTTTAATTTCTTTTTTCTGTTTAAAAAAAAAAAAAAAAAAAAAAAAAAAAAATCACAATGTGAATAAAAACATTTTTTTGGCGTGCATAAAGGATATATTTGACTGCTGAGGAGATATTTTTGAGTTCATTAACCGGCGATGCTGATTTTATTAAGCGGCAGCTTTAAAAGTAGTTTGTGTTAATTTGATTCCGGTCCTGGCAATTTGATCAGATTAAGCGGCAGTTACTGTATTTAAATATATACGTATATGAAACACCGAGATCAGGAATAACCAACAAACTCTAAAAATGACGTCTTTTGTTATTATTATTACTATTTATAACACGATTTCTCTTATAAAATTACGGTGTAAAACCGTAAAATTTAGTCTAGTTTTGAGAGATTTTAAATTTTTTTCTAGATTTGCAGATACACCCCTAACACATTTTTGGTTATAACTCTATTAATATAAGTAAAGCGTATCAATTTTATACTTTTCCGTACTGCAACACTCAAGAATTCAACTACGAAGTCGAAATCAGGTATTGCTACTGAAAAAAAAAAAAAAAAAGTATTCGCTCATTTCAATATGTAGATGACCCCCAATTTAAAATTTGACATCATTTTCAAAAGGTGATCGTAATTTCTTGTTGAATGATGTCTATTAGATTTTTCTGCTTCAATTAATAACGAAATTACAGCGAGTGTTGCGTTTTTTTTTTTTTTTTTTTTTTTTCCCAATTGTACATATTACTGTTTTTTTAATTCACTGTTTCTTATATGTTCGAATTAATATCTCTTAAAAGAAGAAAAAAGGCGCTTATTTCGATAATTCACCTTTTCTTATCTGACCATCTTAATGATATACTTATGTGCGTATCGTGGCCGGAACAAGCCTGACTTCTCGGCTGCGAAAAAAAAAGTCCCCACTGTGAAACAAGTTGATATATATTCAAATTTTAATATAAGGGTCTAATTTTTAATTCTAAATATTTTTAAGTCATTACTTCAAATATATACATTATATACAGATAAGCGATAAAATAATATTTACGCTTAAAAATTTAGACAATTTCTCGTATCTCTAGAAATTACATAATGACATTTCTTGGAACTTCAGGGGTGTAAAAGAAGTATTACAAAAAATATATTTCAGCAAAAAATTTATCCCGAAGGAAATAAAGATGTCCAATAACATAGAAGAAAATGTTAGAAATCACTCTGTAAATACCAACGTATGAAATTCGTTAATGTTACAATATAATTATGAGTTTTTTTCTTTCTTTTTTTTTTTTTTTTTAAAATTCCTGTATCTATGTTTATATATGTGATAATACTATAACGCGTATTCCTAAATATATAAATGTTCCTTTAACAACAACGAAAATTTATCGCACATTTTTTATTTATGACATGAGATATTTTCAAACCAAAGCAATATGATAGAAAGAAAACTTGGTATCAGAGTGAAACAAATATAAACAAGCCTTTTGTTCGAACAAAATTTATTTTATAGGAAAAATCTGCATTTCTACAAATTATTTTTCTACATAAACTCCTCCTTTTATGACGCATTTTCCCCAACGTTTTGGTAATTTTTTCATTCCATTGTCGTAAAATGAAGTTGGATCTAACCAGCTACGCACGAATGTTTCTACTTGATTATTGGTCTAAAATCGCTTGCCTTCAAGTGCTTCTTTAAGGGGTCCAAACATGTGAAAATTGTGTGGCGATAAGTCTGGGCTGTAAGGTAGATAATGAAGCATTTTCCAGTTCATTTCCACTAGTTTCTGTTGTGTTAAACCTACTGTGTGGGGCTTGTCGTTGTCGTAGAGGATCAACACATCGCGAATGGGACAGTATAGAGTTTTGCATCGATACTGAAGCCTAACTTGATCCGAGAGATCGTAGTAATAGGTGCATTGATGGTCTGACATCCGTGTAAGGAATACATCCGAAGGATCCCTTCCAGTCTCAAGAATCCTTGGCCAACACTTTCGCGCAGACAATCAAGTTTTGACTTTCTTCGTCTTTACTTCTTCACTCCATCTTGCACTCTATGCTTGCACAGAGTGGCTTCCCGAAACTGGGCATGTAGTCTGCGGTAAATTTCGGCTGGTTTTACCTTTTTTACGGACAAGGAACTTTATAATTATGCATTGTTCAATAGAGACGGACACCCTCTTCTCACTCATCGTAAGTGCTACTAAATAAAGCACAAGACAAGCCGGCTAGTGTAGTTCCCCAACTGCCCAAACACATACAAATGCCTGTCCCAACGCTCAGCCAATAAAGGCTTGTTTGTATTTGATTCATCCTCGTGTACTACATACAATGTAACATGCCGCAATAAAAAAGGAAATACAATAAATATCTAATTGAAAACGAGCATGTTATTAAATAGTTTCTATCTGAACATATACAACAGTTTATGATTTTTTTTTTTTTCATAATTCATTAGCCAACTGTATACAACTACTCCTACAAAGAAACAACAAATTTATTTTAACTTTCTGAACGCTTTTCAAAAAGCGTTTGGGCTGAAATTTATGTTCTTTCAAAAATAAATTATACAATATGTTTCATTTATATTTTTGATTTGAAACAACGTACACTTTATTGCAGTTGACTGATTCATAATAATAACATGAGCGAACCCTGATCGATTTTCTTCTCTTAATCTTTTTGCATGAAATTTGGTACAAATATTTATGAATTTCAGGGAAATAATGCAAGACTTTCAGTGATTAAGAATGCATATGTATGATTTTCAGATAGCTATAGAAAGTGAGATGCAGAATGAAGGGGTTAAGGGGGGTCGGCACCCCCCTCCTCAGAAACGCATCTGTTCATGTAGCAAGTCAATCGAATTAATATATACATTATATAATAAGGAATAAATAAAAATGACCTATTGAATAATGTGTGATGCAAATAGGAGTTGAGGCTCCTGATCTGCAGATCCACTAGTATACAGATAGAGTGCTTGTTATCTTATCGTTTAATATCTGTACTCCAGAAATAAAGGACTCCATATCCATTTTGTGAAAAAGTTACCACCGTGTCTTTGATGTGCTATAATGAAATACATTTGCCATGAATAAAGAAAATGGACGAGATTTTATTTTCTATTGTCTTATCTCCTTTATAGTAACTGGTCATTAGTTAGTGCTTAATGCCTCCATATAAAGCAAAAAACTCACATGAACGGCATGATGCTAATTCTTTACACAAAACTGACATGGTGTGTGTTTTAATTTCAGGATGCAAATATGTAATCTGTATATATTTCAAATGCAGGCAGAGTTCCCAACTTTTATAATTTATTCACAAGCATGTTTAGCACCGCCTCTTTTTCATACTGGAAATTTTGAAAAATTATTTTCTTCTTATTTAATCGTTGTCACATATTAAAGAGAAATAATCTATAAAATTTCTGGTGCGAAAAGAAGGCGGGGCAAAAAATGCTCGTGAATAAATTATAAAAGATGGGAACGCTGAATGCAGGTTTAGAGAGCGTCATGGAAGATGCCACATCATATTCCCTCTTGTTGTACCACTTGTTTATTGACTAAATTTGATCACAAGAATCTGTTCGATTCATGCAACCCAGGAAACCTATAACACTTGAATATAACACTGTATAGAGTTTTACTTAATTTTAAAAACAGCATAGCTAAAAAAAAATATTCCGGTATAAATTTTTACTTAAAAATATAAACATCCTTTTGGTTTTTTAGAAAAAGGGTACTGCTGTACTGTTGAAATAACTATGATTCCGGATGCGAAATTTCGGTGTGTAAGGATGTTCTTTACTACACATTATTATTACTTAAAATCCAATAAACTTTCGTAACTTTATCTTCAGTATTTAAACATCATGGCTTTAACTTATTTTTATATAATATTTCAGAGTTTGTTTTGCACGTAATATCATTCAAATTTATATGTGTTAAAAATCTTTTTGTGCATGTGTGTGTATGGATGTTTTATGTATCATATAAAAGTAGAACAATTACATGAATAACTATGGTATACTGTAGCTATCACATGTTTTTCTCTGTGTTAGTCTACATAAAAAAGCAATCTACGGTTAAAGTTCCCACAAATGTAAAGAACCTAGCTTCTCTATTAAAGATTTTACATAAGCAGCTTTGTAAAATTTTATACAATCGACGTTGAGATATACACAGTAAGATAATAGCAGAAAGATAATAAAAGTAGTGCCACTTTTCAGCCGAGATGGACTCAGTGTAAAACAACACAGTCTTTTATAATAGCCTTTATACATATCAATATTGCTGCAGCTTTATGCTATGAAAACGTATATCTAGCCTTCTCATAAACTGATAAAATCGCAACGCAGCAGCGTCACCTGTCGGCTGATAAAATGCCAAATCAATTCAGCAAAATGTTTTATACTGACTGTCTATTCTTTACTGCACTTATATGGCATAGTAGCTGATTTATAGCCGTCCTCGGAACGGGGAAAATTACAGTACAGCAACATCACTTGACGGCCGATATGCACCTATTTGAAATGAGCATTGATTTTTTCAGCACCCATCATTCACATTAAATTTAATATATTTACACGCTATGGAAGCTGAAATACAGCCGTAACGAAACAACTACAGGATAGAAGCGTCACCGTTCGGCCACTATGCACCCATAATGAAACTTTTGTTATATATATATATATATAATGGCCCCCTTACATATCAAGTTTTGTGCACTTGTACATTACATGAGCTAAAATATAATCATTTCATAAATAGGAACAGTTACATATAACTGCGCTACCTACTGAAATATGCAAAATCTAATGAGCACCAATTTATATGAAGATGCAACGAAATGTAAAGTTTTGTGGAAATCTGTTAGTTATTTTGTGAGATACATCACTCAGAAAATATCCTAAACAGACTAGCTAAAATATTTTTAAAAGGGTCGAATCGCGTTCAGGATATCTCAAAACGTATAAATTCGCAGATATTTGGAAGTCAAACATTTTGACGAACTCATTACATTGTTTTTATATACATATAAGATAGTAAAACAAATAATGCACAGAATAATAAAAGTGGAAGCTTTATACATGTTATTTATTATTAACCCTTTGCGCTCGGCATATTTCCCTATTCTGAACAGTAAGACACGCCTTTTGGCGTCACACGTATAGTTTTCAACTTACTACCTTTTGGCTACCGAAAAATTGTAATAATTTGTTTTATTTTACTTCATCATTAAATAAAATAAATCTTTCTGTTAAAATTTTTCGGTAGCCGAAGGTAGCCTATAGTTACACGTTTTAGAAAAATAACATTTCATTTGCAGAGGAACAACTTAAGGCGTGGCTTGATTTTTTAATTTTCCTTTGAAGATACGAGCGATACGGATTAAATTTAAGATATGATTTATACAAAAAGCTTTACACTTACTGCAGTAATTCCTTTCAATTACCCTCATACACTTCTTTTTTTTTCTTCTTTATATATATATATATTTTTAATTACTTGAGCTGATATGCGTAATACTGTTTTCCTTGTTACATACCTTCCAGCCTAACCCGGAAGATTATTAGTTCCGCCCTTTTCCCCTATTTTTTCACACCAGTCTTCTTTTAGAGTACTTTTCTTCTTATTTAATTGCAAATATAATTGAAGAGAATTACTCTCAATATTAAGTAGTGCACAAAAAGGGCAGGTAATAACAATCTTCCGGGTTAGGTTGGCAAGTACGTTATTATCATAGCTTCCTGAACTAGATGTCTGTCGCATGGCTCGGAAACTTTGTAACAGTTCAAGCGGTAGACAGCGCCACCTGGTACAGATTTCGCGATTTTTTTATTCATTTGTCACCAATAATTTTAAGAAGTGATATATGATATACATGATCGGCGTTTTTTCGATTCTATTCGCCTTTTATGTATATCAAATCCCACTTTAAAAAATTTTTGGTGGCTGTTGAATAAGTCGCGCAATGTGTACCAGGTTGCGCTGTCTACCGTTTGAATAGTTGCCAAGTTTCCGAACCACGCGACAGGCATCTAGTTTAGGAGGCTGTGTTATTATAATGTGTTTATAGAGGTGGCTCAAATCCATGATGGGAAATTACCACGGTTGAATACCATTGGACTATAGTGTCACTTGTTTTAGATTGAAAATTAACTTTCTTTTGGCTACTTTGTCTCGCTCGCTGTGTTGGCTTGGAATGGAAACAATTGAGGAACCGAGCACGTGTACAATCGGTAACAAAAGTATCCAAACACTAGCAAAAATTCCGATGTAAAAAAAAGTAGAATTAATACTGTTTTGTTAAATAAATCCTTGCCGAATCATGTTCTTAGACTGATTAAGAACATGATTCGACAAGGATTTATTTAACAAAACAGTATTAACTCTAATTTTTTTTATATAGGAATTTTTGCTAGTGTTCAGATACTTTTGTTACCGACTGTACGTTGATTTGGCTTTGTGTATAGGATTACGGTATATTTTTTGTAAAACGCATTTTTTTTTCTATTATTTTTTTTTTTCTTTAAAATAGATTATATAAATGTTTTGATTGTGATGTGGAATTTTGGTTAAACATTACTTAGGAAGATCTTAGAAGCGACTTCATAGCACGATAAAAAAAAAAAAAAAGTATAAGGGAAAGTGATTAGGTTTTCACGTGCTATGATGAATAATTTACTTTAAAAGTACCCCATTAAATTATGAAATAATTTCAGGAACCTTTCATGCAAGAGAAAGCCTGCCTCCTCTCCAATAAATAAATAAATATAATAATATAATAATGATGATTCTAGCACTTTTCCCCTATCTTTTTCCAGGAATATTTGAATATATATAGGTGTATCACTGCTGCGAATAGCAACGTACAATGCTTGCATATTTAAAGTGCTAAAAATCGTTTAAATAAATTATTAAATTAAATTACAGAAATGAATTAATGCAATTTTTATTTACAAGATTCAAAGTCAATTTATTATCTTTTTAAGGATTTGATTTATTTTTGTTATCAATGAATATAATGGAATTAAAAAAAAAAAAAAAAGAAAAGAAAAGAAAGAAAGAAAGAAAAAAGAGAAAAAAAAATAGTTTATCGAAATACTAATAGTATACAAAAGCTACACACAGACAAGCTTTTGATTGTTTAAATTCATCTGTTAAGCAAATAAATAAATAAAAATCTTATTTAATCTTTTTTACTTTCTCTTACCCATAAGGTCTCTTACCCTAGGTGAGTCGTATTAATCCTGGACGATAGGACCCATGCTCCAGCCCGCCCGGTTCCCGCTGTTCAATGTATTTTTCTAGTCAATTTTGTCCCCTTATTACTTCCGGTGTGATCCGTTTTTTTTTTCTTTTCTTTTTTAACACACTTGACATTGTGAGTTTTTTTGCGTTTCTTTCCATACTATTTCTATGGGGTTTTTAGCCTTTTTTCCCCTCTTTTCCTACATTCTAAAGTGGCGGTGGTATACGCCACTTTAGAATGTAGAAAAAGAGGGGGGAAAAGCAGGGCCTGATTAAGGGGGAAGCTCGCTCTTCACACATTATTTATACTTACATCGTTATTTTTTAACAAATACTTTCCTCCTATAATAAACAGAAAATTTTCATTAAAAATTATTTTAAAAGAATTCTGGTGTCTAATAACGGTGAGTAAATTGGATTGTTTTACACCGTTCATTTTTTATAAAAAATATTTCCTCGTCAAAGCGTGGAATTTCTACGACATGAAGTAAAAAATAATTGTAAAAATATTCCGGTATGAGCGAGCTTCCCCCTTAATCAGGCCCTGGGGAAAAGGCCAAAAACCCCATAGGAATAGCATGGGAAGAAAAGCAAAAAAACTCACAATGTCAAGTGTGTTAAAAAAAAAAAAAAAAAAAAAAAAAAAAAAAAAACACCGGAAGTAATAAGGGGACAAAATAGACTAGGAAAACACATTGAACAGCGGGAACCGGGCGGGCTGGGGCATGGGTCCTATCGTCCAGGATTAACACTACTCGCCTAGTATAACCTATACGACGAAGAAAGTAGAGTCAGAAAGTATTAATTTTGGGTCAAATTTTCGAACGCGAGATTTTGTTATATTTACACGTTTTGAGGTCCCCTGAATACAAAAAAACATGTTTTTAGCAAATGGTCTGTGTGTCTGTGCGTGTGTGTGTCTGTGTGTGTGTCTGTATGTGTGTCTGTGTGTGTGTGTGTGTCTGTGTGTCTGTCTGTTATCAGCATATCTCAAAAACAAATTATGGCAGAATGTTCAAACTTGGTATTCTAAATGTATATCATATAGGGATGCTACAGTAAGATTTTCGTTAAGATCAAGCAAATGGTTCGTGTACAGGGACAATCAAGAGAATTCTAATACATTATGGGGGAAATTGCAAGTAAGTAGAGTTTAACGTCTATAGACTGCACTAAACCAAATGAAACAAATATATATTTTTTCTAATAGAGACAGTTAACTGGGAAAATATTTTTGTGTATGTAGGCTCCTCGCCTCCCCCCCTGGGCGGGAAGTCCCCTCTCGAGGGGAGTAAATTTTCATGATGGGTATCTTCCAAAAGAGCTCGCCAATACCTTTAAAACAATTGGTTGAACCATCGATCTGCGATAATTTAAAACAAAGTTATCGATTTTTTTTTTACTTTTAACGAAATAAAAAACTTTTTTTTTTTTTTTTTTTTTTTTTTTTTCGAGAATAAAATGTTTTTTTTTTTTGGATATTTGGTGTTATACTACCTCTCTAATATGGAAATCGTCTGCATTATCATAAAAGATAATTTTTTTAAATAATAATTTTAATATATTATTTTTTAAAAACAGAATTATTTTTTAATAATCGAATTAAATTCTATATAAATGTAAGTGCATTAATGAAATGGGGGGTTGAGGGGGGCGGTAGCCCCCCTCACACAGAACTAATTTATATATAATACTCTTCAGAAGCCTAATATGAATTGTTGAACACAGATTTACATAACAGTACTCTTTATAATACCTATTAAACTGCAACCTGTATTTATAATATTAAATTTCAGTGTAAGAGAAAGTCGTGTGAGTGACACACCAGATTATTTTTCTAAGCAAATGCAATAAATTTTGAAAATTTTAAAAGTTACAAATGCTGAAAATAATTAATTCAATATTAAATTTTTTTCCCATTCATATATATTGAATTTAGATTTCTACAGAAAAATATTTAATGCGGAGTACTATAAAAAAGTACTATGACTTATTATTCAAAATAAATAACAAATTACACACGATAATTTCAAATTAATTAAGTCAGAAATATAAAAGATGCAAAGTTAAATATTAAAAAAACTACTTTAATATTTTTTTAAGAGATTTAATTATAGAGCGCTATTGCTATTATTATTATTATTATTATTATTTAACTCAGATTTTAAATAATTTTAAAACTAAATAATGCTTATTGACATTTTTGGTGTATTAGAAATATCAGACTTAATTTACTCCCCCCTCCCCCCAACTTCTATATTAATCCTGTTAAGGAAAATATAGAGGGGGGGGGGGGGAGATTAAACAAGCTCTTTAAGTAAATTTTGCAAATGAGAATGTAAAACTCACGAATATATACGTAAGTTTCTATACGCTAAAAAATAATTTTATAATTTTACTTTCACTCCCTCTTTATATATTTTTCCTCTTTATATATGCCACATATTTTTCTACAGGTTCATGTATAAAATTGCATTTGTCAAAACTTTGGTAATTTATCGTAACTCCTGTAATATTATTTTAGGTAAATTTGTCAAATTAAAAACAAATATTCGTAACATAAATATATTAACTAAATTGCTTTCATGATAATTTAAATAAACATTGTTTGCAAGGAAATTGGCAGAAAAATATAATTAAGTAAATAAAAATAGAAAAGGTTTAAAATACCTTTAGTGAAGGAACACTTATATGAAATTTATTTACAATCGAAAAGAGTACATAATTGTAATATGGTACAACAGATAATTTGATATAGTAAGAAAATTTTTTCTGGAACAGTTATAACGAATCTATAAACCATTTATGGTGTAGTGGAATAAAATGCATCAATTAAAACTTGAGGATCAAGGACCTGGCAGACTGCCCTCCATGGAGGTCTTTTTAAGAGACCCCAGACAGTATTTATGCGGGTTTTAGAGAAAAGCAGGGAAAACTCCGAATAGCTAGGCAAACGAGTGTAACCTGGGTTCGAACTCGGCACTTCTCATCTACAAGCTTTAAGAACAAGATTTCACAAAAAACATTTATGAAAGGTCGTATTATTTATTTTTTCCAGAAGAAATATCATTTACAGCAGTATTTTCAATACGACAGTCTCTTTTTTGAGTACAATATAAAACTAGTATGTTGTGGCCACCACAAGACTGTCTTCTATATTTTCCTATACAAATTCATTCAGTAACAATATTAAAGAATCAGTAACAAAATAAAAAAAAAATATTTTACTAAGTTTTTTTTTTCTTGTTAAAAGTAATACATATTCAATCAGTAACAATATTAAAAATAAATAAATAAATAAAATAAAATAAATAAAAAATACGAATTCTTTTTCTAAGTTTTTTTTTTTTTTTTTGTTAAAAGTAAAAAAAAATCGATAACTTTGTTTTAAATCATCACAGATTTATAGTTCAACCATTCATTTTAAAGGTATTGCCCAGGGGGGGGGGGGGGGGGGGGAAGCGATGCCCCCACATGCACAGAAATTTTTTCCTAGTTAACTATTACCATTATCAATAAATCATATTATCTTTACAATCACAAGTCAAAAATAACTCTCATTATGTACATTTATACGAAATTTTGTCCTATACTGATACATTAAAAATTTAGAAAACATGAGATCACAACGCCACCTGTTGAGCGATTGATCCCTAAATGTAATCAACACCAGTTTATGTCGGGGACCAACGAAATACCAAGTTTGGTTAAATTTTGTTTAAAAAAAAAAAAAAAAAAAAAAAAAAAAATGACGATTTTTTTTCGAAGTTTTTTTCGTTAAAGGTAAGAAAAATCGATAACTTCGTTTTAAATTATCACAGATTTATGGTGCAACCATTCGTTTTAAAGGTATTGACGAGACCTTTCGAAAGATACCCATCTTGAAACTTTGCACCCCGGGGGGTACTTCCCCCCCCCTCCCCCCGCAGTGGGGGAAAAACCGATGCATCCACATGCACAAAATTTTTTTCCTAGTTAACTACTACTATTATCAACGAGATCTTTCCGAAGATAACCATTGTGAAAATTTACTCCCCCGGCGGGGGGGGGGGGGGGGGGGGGGGAACGATGCCCCTCTATGCACAAAAGTTTTTTCCTAGTTAAATACTACTATTATCAATAATTCATATTAATTTTACAATAAAAAGTTTAAAATAACTCTTATTATGCACATTTATACGAAATTTTGTCCTATACTGCCATGTTAAAAATTTAGATAAAACGCGATCACAGCGCCACCTGTTCAGGGATTGATCCCCAAATGTAATCAGCACCAGTTTATGTCGGGGACTAATAAAATACCAAGTTTGGTTAAATTTCGTTAAAAAAAAAAAAAATCGATAACTTTGTATTAAATTATCACAGATTTATGGTGCAACCATTGAAAGGTATTGACGAGGCCTTTCGAAAGATACCCATCTTGAAACTTTGCACCCCGGAGGGGAGACCGATGCCCCCACATGCACAAAATTTTTTTCCTAGTTAACTACTACTATTATCAACGAGATCTTTCGAAAGATAACCATTGTGAAAATTTACTCCCCCGAGTGGGGTACTTCCCCCACAGGGGGGGAGCGATGCCCCCCCATGCATAAAAATTTTTTCCTAGTTAAATACTACTATTATCAATAATTCATATTAATTTTACAATCACAAGTTTAAAATAACACTTATTATGCACATTTATACGAAATTTTGTCCTATACTGCCAAGTTAAAAATTTAGATAAAATGCGATCACAGCGCCACCTGTTGATCGATTGATCCCCAAATGTAATCAGCACCAGTTTATGTCGGGGACCAACAAAATACCAAGTTTGGTTAAATTTCGTTAAAAAAAAAAAAAAAAAAAAAGAAATACAATTTTTTTTCTAAGTTTTTTTTTCGTTAAAAGTAAAAAAAATCGATACTTTCATTTTAAATTCTCACAGATTTTGGTTCAACCATTCGTTTTAAAGGTACTGACGAGACCTTTCGAAAGATATCCACCTTGAAACTTTGCACCCCGGGGGGATACTTTCCTTCCCTTCCCCCAGTGTGGGGGGGGGGGGAACCGATGCTCCCACATGCACAATTTATTCTCCTAGTTGCCTACTACTATTATCAATAATTCATATTAATTTTACAATCACAAGTTTAAAATAACTCTCATTATGCCCATTTATACGAAATTTAGTCCTATGCTGCCATGTTAAAAGTTTGCATAAAATGCGATCACAGCGCCACCTATTGAGCTATTGATCCCCAAATCTAATCAGCACCAGTTCATGTCAGGGTACAACTAAATACCAAGTTTGGTTAAATTTCATTCATTAGTTCGTGAGATACAGCGTCCACATTAAAAGGATACAGACAGACAGACATTTTCTAAAAACTATTAATTCGTGTTCTGGACATCCCAAAACGTGTAAATCCATCATAAAAGGGAGGTCGAAAATTTTCGCGTATCCAATACTTTCTCTATATTACATATAGAAGAAAGTAATTAAAGGCCATAGTTTTTATTTATTTATTTATT
The DNA here is from genome assembly GCA_963930645.1 of Salticus scenicus. Classification (NCBI taxonomy): domain Eukaryota; kingdom Metazoa; phylum Arthropoda; class Arachnida; order Araneae; family Salticidae; genus Salticus; species Salticus scenicus. Next base: position 179,012,713 of record OZ005659.1, read on the forward strand.
TATTTATTTATTTATTTTTTTGTGCAATTTTTATATAAATGAGGGGTGTATTTATGTAATTTGTAATGCAATTTCTTCTGTGATAATTAAAATCACACAACCTGTAAAAGTTTATGGGTTTTTTTTGTTGTTGTTGTTGTTGTTGTTTTTTTAATATATGGAAAAGTTAAAACACCTATAATTTTCTTTTAGTTTAGAAAGTATAAAATTCTGAATTTTTCTAAAAACATAAAATAAAATAAATAATAATAATAACAATAACAATAATAATAATAAACTCCACTAGTTTAATTCGCAAGTAATGCTTATATTATAATTTTACATTATTTTACACTGAATAGCATTTCATGTTAATAGAAAAACATAGACCCATCAGTTTCTTAAACATTCACATCAGGGGATAATAAAATTTTTATGTAAGATTATTAAATATTCACGTAATTATTGTATATATGTCCCATTTAAAATAATAATACTTTATCTTCATTAAATCTGGTGTTTAAATTTTGTTTTAAGGAGTAACTTTAAATCTTTATCAGATAGTGTCTAAATTTATATAACTGTAAATCAGAAACACAATAAATAAATAAATAAGTAAATAAATAAATTAAAAAAAAATTGTGATTTTTGCATGCAATTAATATTATATATTGCTTTGGCAGGAAAACAATTATTCAGAATCATCTGAACGCTGCTATACCAGATAATTCATTTTATATTGGATAAGATTACCTACTGTACATATATTACAATATATTACAATATTGTACGTTTTTCATTTATGAATAAATTTAAATTCATTCATTCAATACAAGAGTTTTGAAGCTATCCCTTTTTATTTTTCTAAGTATTCATTCTTGCCAGGTACAATAATATTGAATATCACTTAATTTTTTTTTATTAAATTAACATTTTTTTAACTTTGAAATGCATTAAAGTGATTGAAAATAACGTCATTGTACTTTTTATCGTTAAATTATTAATTATTTCTTTTCAAAGTTATAAAGAGTGAGAGAAAACTGTCTCCATTAATTAAAAACATTAATGAATAAATTTACTTAATATTAAATTATAATTTTTAAGTGCATCTTATATAATATATAATAATAATTAAAAAAAATAAAGTTTAAAATTTAAATGAATATAAAATATACTTTAAAAAGTGAATAAAACTAGATTGACAATTTTTCTTATATTTCACTTGTTAAATAATATGAAGAAATCATAGTTGGGTTTTTTTTATGTATTTTTAAATAGTATGCAATTATCATTATTATTATTATTTTATTGGTTAAGTCTTTAAAGTTTGATCCCCAATAATATTTAGAAATTTTAAAAATTTACCAACAAATTATAATTCTGCAGAACTTTTTTTGTGATTCAATGTTCATTAACATATACGTCAATAGATGCCGCCAATATATCTTTATTCCAACAGCAATCTACGAACATAATAGGCTCCCATTTTCCTTGGTAACACCTTTCAAAAGTAGCGACGCGACATCTTGATGAAAACATTCCCCATGTTCATCGCTTACTGAACCCATATTTTAGGGGGGAACCTCAAATGTGAATGCAGAAAATATAATTTTAATGACATATTGCATGCCATTTTATGGTAAAAGTACAACATCGCTTTTATTTTTTAGTGAAAGTCAACTGATTTGTTGTTACCAAGGAATTTTTTTGTTACGTCAGTGAAAGCGTTCCATGCTTTTTTTTCAATATAGTTAAGAGTAGATGTAAAAGACGAATCTTCAATCAACTTTCTAATGTCCGGACCTACGAATACGCCCTCTTAAAGTTTTGCCTCGCTAAGCTTGGGAAACCACAGCCTGATTAAGGGGGAAGCACACATTATTTATACTTACACCGTTATTTTTTGACAAATACTTTCCTCCTATAATAAACAAAAAATTCTCATTAAAAATTATTTTAAAAGAATTCTGGTGTCTAATAACGGTGAGTAAATTGGATTGTTTTACACCGTTCATTTTTTATAAAAAATATTTCCTCGTCAAAGCGTGGAATTTCTATGACATGAAGTAAAAAATAATTGTAAAAATATTCCGGTGAGAGCGGAGATAATATGTGCTTCCCCCTTAATCAGGCTCTGTGGGAAACTTTTGCTTGAGGAATTGAAATGTGGGACCATCTTTACTTAAGCATTTCACAAAAGTTTTATGAGCCCAATTTGATGTGTAAGGGTGGCAAAATAATTTTATTTGACTCGACCAAAGATTCAAATTTTGTGTTTTTTTCTCCCAGTTCATGAGATTGACGTAGTGGCTAATTTTTTTTTACAAAATGTTGTGATCGCTCTCGGCTATCCCACTCGCAAAAAAAAGCAGCAATATATTGTATAGCCGGACTGCAAACCAGATAACAAAGAAATCACTTTAAGATTTGCACAAATCAGCCATTTATGTTCTTCGTATTTTATTACTTTCTTCTATCTTCAATAGAAGAAAGTATTGGATTCGTAAAAATTTTCGATTTCGGGTTTTTGATGGATTTACACGTTTTGAGAGCTGTAGAACACGATTTTACCATTTTTAGAAAATGTCTGTCTGTCTGTCTGTCTGTCTGTCTGTGTGTGTGTGACAAAATTTTGTGGCAACTGTATCTCTGGATCTACTGCGCAGAATTTCATACAAATTGGTATGTAGTTGCACCTTGACATAAATTAGTGCCTATCAACTTTTGGTAAAAATCGTCTCACAGGTTGAGTTGCCATCCCGCTTTTTCTAAATTTTTAACAGGGTGATATAGGGCAAAAATTTTCAAGATTGGTATCTTTCGAAAGGTCTCGTCAGTACCTTTAAAACGAATGGTTGAACTATAAATCTGTGATAATTTAAAACAAAGTTATCGATTTTTTTTTACTTTTTTGAAATTTTTTTTTTTTTTTTTCCCTCTCCCCTTAATTTTATCAAACTCCCACGGTTTCCGTGTTCTGACAAACTTAAACTAATTTTTGCTTTTTTCACCTAATTTTGTCAAAGTCCTACGTTTTCCGTGTCTTGACAAACTTTAACAAATTTTCACATTTTACCCAAAATTTTGTCAAAGTCCCACTTTTTTTTTTTTTTTTTTTTTCTCTCTCCTTAATTCTATCAAACTCCCACGGTTTCCGTGTTCTGACAAACTTAAACAAATTTTTGCATTTTTCCCCCAATTTTGTCAAAGTCCCACGGTTTCCGTGTTTTGACAAACTTAGAATAATTTTCACATTTTACCCAAAATTTTGTCAAAGTGCCACTTTATTATTATTATTATTATTATTATTGTTACTGAGTGAATTTGTATAGGAAAATATAGAAGAAAGTCTCGTGGTGGCGACAACATACTAGTTTTTTCTAATACAAGTTTCATAACGTCAGATGTTTCTTTCAGATTAGCACTATAGGCAAGCAGTAAAGATGGTAACTTATTTCCAATGTGCAGTAAGACAGCTTTTAAGCTCGATTTCGATGAATCAATAAATAAGCGCCATTCTATGGCAACATGATCATGACCAAGTTATGACATTAATCCAATCACATCATTGCAGAACACTAGACGGTGTTCTTTGGAAAAGTATGGAACAAGTGCACTATGTCCAGGGATGGAACACGGGCGCAGAATTCATACCGGAATCTGTTTAAGAAATTTCTCTACTTATAATATCGTTGATTTAAGAAGTAGAAAATTTTCTTACATCGATAGTGGTATGAATTCTGCGCCCGTGTTCCATCCCTGTATGTCTCTTTCGATTAAAAGTTACCTTCACATCTGGCTCGCACAGATTCCATAGCTTTAATCTTGAAGTCAATACTTCTGCTTTATCAATGGGGAAATTCAAATCTCTTATCAGGTCATTGAGTCTGGTTTGATTCACAAAACGTGGCTTCGATTCATCTTCATGTATAAATTCCGGACCATTTTCATTGTCTACGGAACTAGAATTACTTTCTGTTGCCATTAAACATTGAACTGGGACCTCAGGAACTGGTAAATCGTCGGAATGTGGCTGAAGTTTTATTACTGATGACACATCGGCTTACGTAATTTTCGTTTAGATTTTTCGGAAAACCCCTTTAATTGCGTTAGACAGAAATAACAATCCACTGCATGATTCGTTGGTTCAGTCTATATCATTGGTGTACCAAATGGTATTTTTTTTTTTAACTCTTGCAGTGTACCAACCATTGAGATTCGTATAACATCTTAAACAGCACACTTTAGGAACCCAGTGTTTATCTTGATTATTTACGTCACAGTTAAAATAAGGAAGATAACATTGTTTAATTAAGTAAGAAAGTGGCTTTTTTTTCGATTTTGACGTAATTTCGATACAAATATAGCAAAATGACACGACAAGTGACATTTTAAAAACTAGAAATTAAACTAACCCATGAACTATTCTTTGTTTGAATTAAACTTTTATTTTCGAAGTAAGTGCATTTTTATCGCCAAACGGACGCCAAAAACTAAAAGTCTGTTTTCTCCGTTTCTAGATGTGATATGCAAATGAAATGCCTATAGCTCTTCATTATTAGACTACCTCATAATGAAACGATATAAACCGATTCAGATAATTTTGTAGTACTGAGTAGTGTTATCTAGGTAATTCGCAGATTACCTAGGTAATTTGAGAAATGAAACAATTTTCCGCACTTTAGCGGATCACCCTAGTTAAAGTGCAAATTACCTAGCTAATCTGCAGATTAACTTATTTCTGCACAATACATACCAGTCAGATCTTTTTAAAGGATCCTTCACGACTTTTCTCTAACTAACAATTTCCCTTTAAACTCAGGGGCTTATTTAAAAAATACAATTAATGTTCAAAAATAATGGTAGAGAACATCCAGGACCATATGAACTCTAATATATGACATAGGAATACGGGCAAAAAAAGAGATAATTTTCTTTTCACGTACATTTCTTTAATAAACTGAAATATTTTTGCAATTGGAAATTACGTATGGCAAAACGAAGTTAGACATATTAAAGAAAAGATACAATAAATAGACATAAGTGAAAGGCTTCAAAATATATCAGTCTTCAGAAGCTTAATAGTTTGTTTTACAAGTAGATCAGTTCTCTGTATGTTTGTTTATAATTTTATTTTTACTTTTAGCTAAAAGAAACATTACACTTACAAAACAAAAGCAAATAGATTTTGTTTATTTTTTCTTCTTCTTTCTTTGGTTCTTAAACGATATAAATATTGTGTTATAATATTTTCAGTAGTTTCACAGATTATGCAGTGGATGCTTCCTTCTCTCCTTTTTTTTCCTGATTTTGCTTCTAATTTCGTTTTTCTTTTCTACAAGTCAACATAAGTTGCTTTATTCTAATTTCTTCTATGACTTCTTCCATATTCTTTTTCATTCTTTTCCCACGTACTTCAATCTTATTGCTTTGTTAACAAAAACGTTTCAGTGATACAAGAATTCTTATTACAATTAAACTGTACTCGCATACTTGTCAACATCCTAATAAATACTCCGTAGTATTGTTCCCCCCCACCTATTTTTTTACCCCAGTTTTTTTTTTTTTTAAGTATTTTTCTTCTTATTTAATCGTAATTGCCATTGAAGAATTTTGCTCCAAAAATTTACTGGTGCGAAAAAAAAAGCGTAACCAACAACACTACGGAATATTCATTTGGATGTTAGCAGGTATGTGTACTCAACACAACTCAAAAATAGTTGAATAAGACATCGGATACCACATATGGACATAAAAACTTAAGAAGGTGTAAAGCCTGCAACTTACAGAAAAATAAATGTTGTTTTCTACAGTTCGAAAAAAGAAATAGTGACTCTCAAGTAAGCAATGGTCACCACAATTTAACTTGTACCATAGCCTCCTAAACTAGATGCCTGTCGCGTTACTCGGAAACATGGCAACAGTTCAAGCGGTAGACAGCGCCACCTGGTACAGATTGCTCCACTTTTTTATTCAACTGTCACCAATAATTTTAAGATGTGATATATCATGTATACAATCGACGATTCTTCGATTCTATTCGCCTTTTATGCATATCAAATCCCACTTTTAAAAATTTGTGGTGGCCGTTGAATAAGAAAGTCGCGCCACCTGTACGAGGTGGCGCTGTCTACCGCTTGAACTGTTGCCAAGTTTTCGAGTCACGCGACAGGCATCTAGTTTAGGAGGCTGTGCTTGTACACTCAAAAAAGTAAATAGTCTTTCGCATTTCAATGGCATTTCTGCTTGACATAATATAGAAGCACCTTAACGTACTTTACTAGGGCTCCCACGGCCCGATTTTTTCCAAGGAGTCTTGCACCAGTATTATCTAAAAATAAATTTCTTCTTAAATGTGCACTTTACATTTAAGAATAAATTGGTCTTAGGATCATTCTGGTGGAAGTGTCCTTGAAAAAAGGCGTGGCCGTGGGAACCCTGTTTACATAACATTTTGATATCCTATTAAGAGCTGTCACTTAGTCGCCGAACGCTGGACACAATTCTTGGCTTGTCTCAACTGTCGTCCGATATCTTTGATGGTGAATCAAAATTTTAATGGCATGTTTCTGGATCGCCCTTAAGGGTCAGTCCCAAACCGTTGCAAACTGCACATAGCTTTAGCAGAATAAGACGTAAAATTCATTCAACGAACCTAATGGCTGGCTGATACTCAAAGTTCTTTCTCTGTATCAGGCAGCATTATCAATAGACATATTTATTAATCTCTAACGAAAGGTAATACATAATTGTTAAGGCATCTCTTTTCTTTTCTTTTCTTTTCTTTTCTTTATTAAGATAAGAATATTTCTCGTTAAACAAGCGCAATTGAAACTCAGTCATATTATTTGAATTTTATTTCTCTTATTAAATTAAAATGTTGGTGTTTGGGAATAAGACCGATTGACTGCATTTGTGTCCTAGGCCTGAGGAGAAGTTCCTTCCATTGGGGTCTTTCTAAGGGTCCTAGTCCGTATTTACGCAAGTTTCAGAAAAAACCACGGAATATTTCGAACGGCTAAGCCGACGAGCGCGACCTGGAATCAAATCTGGTACCTCACATCTACCAGCTTTGAACGGAGAACCGCTCGGCCGCTGGTGTGTCTATTAAATGAAAGGATCATAATGTTTTATTTAAAGCATTCAAATATGGCAAATTGGGCAATATTTTTACAACCAATAAAATGCAGTCGCAACAGAAGCATTTGATGAAGAATAACTCATTTATTATTATTATTATTATTATTATTATTTTTTTTTTTTTTTTACCTCATTTTTTTTTTTTTTTTTTTTTTTTTTTTTTTTAACCTTTTTAAACTCATTTAATTTCTGTGATAGATTTAATGAAGAAACTATTAAGCACTTTTAATGTATCAGTTTCTTTTTCTGAAAGTTTCTACCGATTCATGTCACGTTTTGTTAATGATGCTGGAATTAAACGATTTTCTGTTTTCTTAAACGTTAATACAAATAGCATTTTTAGAAATGTGCACAATTCAATCACTGTAAACATAGCATTTTTTCCTGTCATTCATTTTTCTTTTCCTTTTAGATGATTTTCAAAAGATCGTAGTGGAAATTAAGCGACGATTTCGTTTCGACTAAGAAGGAATAATGATTTTTAAATAAATTTTTAAATAGAAATGTAATCAGGCAGTATTAGATAAGATAAAAGATTAGTTATAATAAGAAAATAATTTTTATCCATTTGGCCGCTTTTGAAAAGGGCAGAATTGTAATGATGTTTTCACTGCAATCTTTGCCAATGGACTTAATATGTAGTTGAATTAATATATATTTCAACTTGAGATTAAAAATGTATCTGTGTACATGATTCAGTGTTGTGCACGAACGCG